>CAUJNA010000713.1:515562-598062 GCA_963377175.1 Effrenium voratum | reverse complement strand
GGCTCTAGGGCCTGTGCTGCGCGAGCAATTGCCATACCATGCAAGCTGGAACCTGTTTGTAAGAAAATCGTTTGTGGTCCAACGAATTAACTGATGGTCCTTGCCAAGCTGAGAGCGACTCGCAGCCAAAAAAAGCCGCGCTCTTGGCGCCTTCGAATCCACGACCACGGTCTTCTTCTCCCTGTCGACCAGGGTGGGTACAGCCAATGGATCGAAACCTGAGATCGACTTTTATTTGATTGGTCTCAACATCGGGAAGCCAACCTGGGATGCATTCGCAGGGCTAAAAGGAAACCAATCGTCTTACAGCACACCATCAGTACATGCAAACTGCAGTCAATGGCTGCGGCCCTCGAAGCAACAGCCCTTTCTGGTTGACTTTGGAGAGGAAGTGCAAGACACGCCGATCGCGTAGTGCTTGCTGGTGTGCTGCTCGAAGTTGTGTAAAGCCTTTGTATCCGTCTGGCTGGTCCCAACTTGGACTCTGCCCATTGCGCAATTCTGGGCCTGTTAGGCAGCCAAAGATCATTCCACAGAACGTTTCAACATCATAACTGGATGTCGCCAAAGTGAGAAACACTGGGAAATCTGGAAAACCAAACCAACAGAATAGAAGTAGGGTCCCTACTTGGTCACACACACACACATGCACGCACGCATACACAGGTCGAATTGAGGGTCCTTCTGCGGCATCCGCGTGGTGCTCTTTGTTTTGCTCTTGAAGCCAGCCAAACAGGGTACCCCCCTTCCAAGGCGGCGCGTTTCGCATGTTTGCGGGTCATTCATGCAACTGCTTTGATTTGCGTGGCGCTCGTCAAATGCTTCCTTTAAAACCATTGAAGCCCCATTGGAATATATCTAACATGAACACAAAGAAGGCCGCAGTCAA
Organism: Effrenium voratum; assembly: GCA_963377175.1. Taxonomy (NCBI): domain Eukaryota; class Dinophyceae; order Suessiales; family Symbiodiniaceae; genus Effrenium; species Effrenium voratum. The sequence continues at coordinate 597,173 of CAUJNA010000713.1, read as the reverse complement.
TGAACCAGTCCCCCGTCTCGCAAGACTTGGGCCGGATTGGTCTGTCACGATCCGTCAAACGATGTTGTGAAGGATTGCACACTAAAACAGCAGCGAAGTGCTTCAAAAGGGGATCCATGAAGTCAGCAACGCAAGCCCCTTTGAGGTCGTTTTGCCAAGATTTATGTAAACGGTCGTCAGCTGTTTTGACACCATATTTGCTACTGCGTGAGAGAACATCGGCTGGAGACCAACCACGCTGAAACTTAGCCTTTCTGCGTTGGTCATGTCATGACCCGGTTATCTTCAAAGGAGACTTCTGCATAACGCTTTCCCCAGATTAAAAAACCCATGGTTGATTAATAGGGGGGGTGTCCCATTTTAGTGGGGATTCATCACTTTTGGAGGGAACACCCCCAAAAAAATGGGACGGGTTTACTAAACATTACCGAAGCTCAAGGTGACAGACTTGCAGGCCAAGCAGCCCTGGCTCGTGGCTCCGCTCGAGCCGTTGAAGACCTGGCGGGGTTCAACGAATCAATGTGTCTTCCTCCGTTTCAGAACATGCGAGAACCCGGTGAGCGACTCTACACACGCTCCACATACCCCGTGAATCCCTATGTCGTGGAAGGTTGATGTCGCGCGAGCGAGTGCTTTGCTGATGCGACCCATGTTTTAGCTTACGCGGCAGTCATCGAGCATGTCAAGCTTACGCGTTGCTTACGCCGCTTACGCATATGCACTTTGAGCGGCTCCCCTGAAGAATTGCTTACTCGGGCCACCTTATCTATGCAGGCGCCGCTGTGCAAGATAACGTGGCTGACTCTGAGGAAGTTGATGAAGAACTGCACGCAAGTGGATTAACTTGGGGCTGTTGTTCCTTGCGGGGTCTTCGCTTTGTAGCCCTCTTGCTCAGCTTGCTCAGCACTTTGGATTTGGCCGACAACCTTCGCCTCCAGGGCTTGTGTTGCCTACCGTGCAAATCAAGGAGCGGCATTTGCGGCATCACGGCATGGGCGAGCGGGCATCCGAGCAAGGTGAGCTTACCCTTGCCAACACGCCTGCTTACGCCTGCTTACGCCTGCTTACGCCTGCTTGCGCCTGCTTACGCCTGCTTACGCCTGCTTACGTGCCTGGACGCAAAAAAATTGGCTGAATCTGCCGTGCGGTAGCCCGTTTGCTTTGGAAATCCGACGGTTGAGCCCTTGACGTTCAGCAACTTTTGCAAGCAGCCACGAGGCAGAGACACAAGCCCTTGCTTGGCATGTAAAGGTTTGTTTTAGAGCTCCAGCGGATGTTAGTATCTTCTGGTTGTTTCCCAAAAGATTGATGGGTGAATATCACGAATGAGGACCAACCTTTCACAGTGGTTGGTGTTTCGTGCAACTGCTTTGACCGGGCTGGCTGCCACCTGTTTCAAGCAAATCTCGCGCTCCGTGAACGCTTGAAGAGATGTGTGATTTGAGTCAGAAATGAGTTGGTGATCTTTGGTGTCGCGCTTAGAGGGAAAGAGACACGCGCCCAGCTTTACTGGCTGGCTGCCACCATTGGCGAAAACCAATGATCTATGTCCCACCCAAACATACCCTTTAAAGGAAACCCCTTCAAGTGGCGCAAAGCGAAATTGATTTCTCAAATCGCATTTACCGTTCTATGAGCTTTGCGGACCTTCTTGAATTTAAACAAGACAGAGCCCACGAACCCGAATGCACATCACTTTGCGCAAACCCAAGAAAATCATTAGAGAGAACATTTTTCGGTATAAGCCAATGGGGCTCGCAAGCAAGCCTACTGCGCAAACTATGTTTTTAAGCTTGTAAAACTGCACTTTGCGTGCTCCACTTGTTGCTACAAAGCTACGAATTTCAATCTGGAGCTGGACACCTGCGCTTCGCGCGCTAGACTTGTATACTACAAAGTTGCGATTTTCCAGCCGGAGCTGGTACTTCGTGCACTAGACTTGCGCTACACAGCTGCGATTGTCCAGCTAGAGCTGAAAACCTGTACTTTGCGTACTAGACTTGTACTACAAAGTTGCGATTTTCAAGCTGAAGCTCAAAACCTGTACTTCGCGTACTATACTTACGCTTCAAAGTTGCGATCTTCCAGCCAGAGCTGGAAACTTGTACTTCACGTACTATACTTGCTACAAAGCTGTGACTTTCCAGCTAGTGCTGGAAACCTGCACACTTCGCGCACTAAACTTGTACGAGCTGGTACTACAAAGTTGCGATTTGCCAGCTAGAGCTAGAACCCTGTACTTTGCGTACTCGACTTGTGCTACAAAGTCGCGGTTTTCCAGCTAGAGCTAGAAACCTGTACTTTGTGTACTAGACTTGTACAACAAAGTCGCGATTTTCCAGCTGGAGCTGGAGACCGGTACTTCGCGTACTAGACTTGTCAAAGTTACGATTTTCCAGCTAGAGCTGAAAACCTGTACTTCGTGCGCAAGGCTTGTGCTACAAGGTTGTGATTTCCAGCTAGGGCTGGACTTCGCGTACCTGTGCTTCGCGTACTAGACTCATACTACAAAGTCACGATTTTCCAGCGATGACTAGACTTCTGAGCGACACGTCTGAGCACAACTTTTGATTGACAGTTCTGAGCGACACTTTTGAGCGACACCTGATCAACACTTCTAAACCGCACTTTTTCTGATCCACACTTCTGAGCAACACTTCTGAGCAACGCTTTTTCTGATCGGCTTTTCTGAGCAACACTTCTGATTGACACTTGAACCACACTTTTTCAGATCGACGCTTCTGAGCAAGACTTCTGAGCAACACTTTTTCTGATCGACTTTTCTGAGCAACACTTCTGGTTAACACTTCTGAACAACACTTTTGATCCGCACTTCTGATTGACACTTCTAATCGACAGTTTGAGCAACACTGCTGAACAACACTTCTGATTGAGACTGATGAGCAACACTTCTGATCCACACTTCTGATCGACAGTTCTGAGCAACACTTCTGACCAGCACTTCAGATCCACACTCCTCATCGGCACTTCTGAACGACACTTCTGAGAAACGCAGCTGAATTGACACTTCTGAGCGACACTTCTGACCAACACTTCTGATCGACACATCTGATCGACACTTTTGAGGAACCCTTTTCATCAGCACTTCTGAGCAACACTTCCAACCCACACTTCTGATCGCCACTTCCGAGCGACATTTCTGCCAAACACTTCCGAGCAACACTTCTGAGCGACACTTCTGAGCAACACTTCCAACCGACACTTCCGAGCAACACCCTTGAAGGAGACTTCTGATGTACACTTCGGAGTTACACTTCTGAGCGACACTTCTGACCAAAACTTCTGATCCACACTGCCCATCGACACTTCTGAGCGACACTTCTGAGCAAAACTGCTGAATTGACACTTCTGAGCGACACTGCTGAGCAACACTTCAGGCTGACACTTCTGCGCGACACTTCCTAGCAACACTGCTTATCGACACTTCTGAGCGACACTTTTCATCGACTTTTCTAACCAACACTTCTGATCGACACTTCTGAGCAACACTTTTCATCCGCACTTCTGATTGACCCTTCTGATCGACAGTTCTGATCGACAGTTCTGAGCAACACTTCTGACCGATGCTTCTGACCAGCACTTCCGAGCAACACTTCTGAGCAAACACGCACACACACGTACACACACACATGTAAGCGACGCTTTTGAGCGACACTTCCGAGCGACACCTCTGAACAACACTTCTGGGCAACACGGCGTGGCACTCCTGAGCGACACTAGCTCTGAAAACACCTTTGAGCGACACGTCTGGGCCACACACAATCAGCAACACTGCTCCCAATGCGAGCAAGATTTCTACACATCTCAGCGACACGAGCAACGCTCCTGAGAGACACTTCTGAGCGACGCCTCTGAGCAACGAGCGACACCCCTGAGCAACACTTTTTGAGCTTCTGATCGAAACTTCCGAGCAAGAGTTCTGTTCGACACTTCTCAGCGACACTTCTGAGCAACACTCTTGACTGACACTTCTGAGCGACACTTTTGAGCGATACTTCTGAACCACACTTCTGATTGACACTTCTGAGCAACACGTCTGATCCTTCTGATTTGATCAACAGTTCCAGTTCGGAGCAACACTTCGTGGCGCGGTGCGCTTTTTGAGCATGCGAAGCGAACCTTCTGTGCGCTTTGGGTGGGTCCTCTCTCTGTGGCGCGGTGCGCATTTTGAGCATGCGAAGTGAACCTTCTGCGCACTTTGGGTGGGTTGAGTCGCTCTCGCTGTGTCGCGGTGCACATTTTGAGCGCGCAAAGTGAACCCTCTGCGCACTTTGGGTGGGTCGAATCGCTCTCGCTGTGGCGCGGTGCGCATTTGGAGACAGAAGTGTGGTTCAGAAGTGTCGATCACAAGTGTCCATTAGAAGTGTCGATTAGAAGTGTCGTTCAGAAGTGTCGGTCAAAAGTGTCGCTCAGAAGTATCGACAGAAGTGTTGCTCGGAAGTGTCGGTCATCGACAGAAGTGTTGCTCGGAAGTGTCGATCAGAAGCGTTGCTTAGAAGTGTCGATCAGAAGCGTTGCTCAGAAGTGTCGATCAGAAGTGTCGAACAGAAGCATTGCTCAGAAGTGTTGCTCAGACGTGTCTCTCAGAAATGTTGTCAGAAGTGTGGATCAAGCAAGAGCGATTTGACCCACCCAAAGTGCGCAAAGGGTTCGCTTTGCGTTCGCAAAATGTGCACCGCGCCACAGCGAGAGCGATTTGACCCACCCAAAGCGCGCAGAGGGTTCGCTTCGCGTTCGCAAAATGCGCACTGCGCCGCAGCGAGAGCGATCTCGCTGAGTCAAAAGTGACGTGCTTGCCACGAAATCCCAGGCGCACTCAAAATGTGCGCCGCGCCACAGCGAGAGCGATTCAACCGATTCAACCCACCCAAAGCGCGCAGAGGCTGAGGGTTGAGTCAAAGTGACGTGCCTGCCACGAAGTCTACACCCAGGCGCCAAAGTACTGCGCCTGCCACAAAATTTGCACGAAAAGCTCCAAGGTACCGCGCCTGCCACAAAATTCAACCAAAACGCTCGAAAGTGCTGCGCCTGTCACGCAACGTAAGCTTGCCACAAACTCAAAATCATCCAAACTGCTGAACCTGCCACGAAATCCAACTTTGACACGTTTACGACACGCATCCAAAACTAGCACGAAACTGCGGCGCCATGATATCGACCAACTTTGACGCGTCTCAAGCTCGCCAAAGCGAGCCGATTGTACGGCAAGGGCCAACGACTCGTGCAAACACTTGCGCGCGCCTGCCAAGCAAGACACCTCAAAACAACCACCCCTGACACGCGAATCACACTGGCCCGGCAACTTGAACACGCAGCCTTCCAAAACACCGCGCCGCGCAGCAAAACCACATGTCGATCTTGCGAAGCTACAATTCCCGCACCGGGCCAATGAAAACAGCACTTGCCGATCCATCAAAAACACGCTTCCACGACGAATCCCAATGGCACACGCTTATCGCCTCACCGCGAACGGTTGCGGACGGTTGCGAACGGTTGCGAACTCTTGAGCAAGTCCTTGCGAACACGGCCTCCACCCCCAGACCCCCACTTATAAACGAGAACCCTTCGCTACGCATTCGGGAAAAACAACATCAGGGAGAGGGGCCCAATTCTGCTAATCTACCATATTAGCGCATGTCGAAAAGCCAAAAAGCATTGGACAGGAACAAGGGCATCCATTCCAAACAAAAAAACCTTACATCCGACATTTAAGCTTCAACTAAGCTTGAGCCGGGGGGGGGGGAAAAAGGGGCATGCATCGAAATATTCACTCATTCTCCGCCTGCGCCCTTGCTACACTATAACTAGAAGTGCTAGAGCCGCCACACACACACAAACACACCCCAGAAAAGGAAATTACACCAGCAGAGACCCCAAACAGTTGAGGGCTGACGGGCGGGCACAAACATGCCAACAGCTTGTGGCTTTCTGCGCTTCAACACGGATGAATCAAAATGATGCAGTCGTGAACCTGGCGCGCGTTGCGTTGCTGCACGTGTGTTGCTGGCATGCTTCGCGCTTCAGCACCGCGCCAGAACTGAGGTTGGGCAAGCGCGCGCGATGGCGGGCGAGCGCGCGCGCGTGAACGCAAGTGTGGCCGCGCAAGCACGCAGTCACATGGGCAGTTCAAACACACATGTCCAATTCAGACACACATGTGTGTACACGTGGAACACACATACGTATACGACTGAAACAGTATACATTCACCTGCGGCACACGCATAAATGTGTTGAGCTGGAAAACAAACATGTGCTTCTTGGAAAGCACACACACACATGTGCAAACGTGGAACGCACATATGTGTTCACTTACGACACGCTAATGCGTTCACGTGGAACACACATGTGTGTTCACTTGGAACACAATGAAACGCGTGTCCAATTCAGACACACATGTGTGTACACGTGGAACACACATGCGTTCACCTGGAACACAAAGACGCGCAATTAAAGCACACATGTGTGTACGCGTGGGACACACATATGTATACCACTGGAACACAAACATGTGTCCACCTGGAACACCGCGTGTGCGATTAAAGCACACATGTGTGTACATGTGGAACACACATATGCGCACACGTGAGCAAACATAAATGCTCACCTAAATCGCACACACATGCGCGCACCTCGAAAACAATCATGCGTTTTCTGGAGCGCATACATGTGCACACCTGGAGAGCAAATATGTCGTCAGATGCCAAAAAAAGTTCATCTAGCACATACTAATGTGTTCACGTGAAACACACATCTGTTCACCTGGAACACAAACACGTGTCCAATTGGAACACACATGTGCGTACACGTGGAACACACATATGTGCACACGTGAACACGCATATGTGCACACGTGAACACTCACATATATGTGCACCCGGAACACACACCCGTGTGCTCATCTGATAACAACCATGTGTTCTCCTGGAACACAAACACGTGTCCAATTGGAACACGCATGTGTGTACACGTGAACACACATATGTGTACACGTGGGAGACGCAAATGCGCACACGTGAGCACACACACACATGTGCACACGTGGAACACACACATGTGTACTGCACATGTGAACACACACATTTATGCGCGCGCGGAAAACACAGACACACACGAGTGTTCATCTGATAACAAACACGTGGTCTCCTGGAACACAACCGTGTGTCTAATTGGAACACAACCGTGTGTACACGTGAACACACATATGTGTACACGTGAACACACACATATTTATATATATATATATGCGCACCCGGAACACACACACACGTGCGTTCATCTGAAAACAAACATGTATTCACCTGAAACACAAACACGTGTCCAATTGGAACAAACATGTGTGGACACATGAACTCACAAATGTGTACATGTGGAACACACATATGTGTGCAAATGAACACACAAACATGCGCACGCGGAGCAGACACACACACACACACACGCGTTCATCTGATAACAAACATGTGTCCTCCTGGAACACAAACACGTGTCCAGTTAGAACGCACATGTGTGCACGCGCGAACACACAATGTGTGCCGTGAACACACATACAAAAAAGTGCACGCGGAGCAGACACACACGCACGTGTTCATCTGATAACAAACATGTGTTCTCCTGGAACACAACCGTGTGTCTAATTGGAACACAGACGTGTGTACACGTGAACACACATATGTGTACACGTGAACACACACATATATACGCGCACCCGGAACACACACACACGAGTGTTCATCTGAAAACAAACATGTGTTCACCTGGAACACAAACACGTGTCCATTGGAACACACATGTGTGTACACGTGAACACACATATGTGTACACGTGGGAGACGCAAATGCGCACACGTGAACACACACATGTGCACACGTGCAACACACACATGTGTACTGCACATGTGAACACACACATTTATGCGCGCGCGGAAAACACAGACACACACGAGTGTTCATCTGATAACAAACACGTGTTCTCCTGGAACACAACCGTGTGTCTAATTGGAACACAGACGTGTGTACACGTGAACACACATATGTGTACACGTGAACACAGCACACGTGGAACACACACATGTGTACTGCACATGTGAACACACACATTTATGCGCGCGCGGAAAACACAGACACACACGAGTGTTCATCTGATAACAAACACGTGTTCTCCTGGAACACAACCGTGTGTCTAATTGGAACACAGACGTGTGTACACGTGAACACACATATGTGTACACGTGAACACACACATATATATGCGCACCCGGAACACACACACACACGTGCGTTCATCTGAAAACAAACATGTATTCACCTGAAACACAAACACGTGTCCAATTGGAACACACATGTGTGGACACGTGAACACACAAATGTGTGCACGTGGAACACACATATGTGTGCAAATGAACACACACACATGCGCATGCGGAGCAGACACACACACACACGTGTTCATCTGATAACAAACATGTGTCCTCCTGGAACACAAACACGTGTCCAGTTGGAACGCACATGTGCGCACGCGTGAACACACAATGTGTGCACGTGAACACACATACAAAAAAAGTGCACGCGGAGCAGACACACACGCACGTGTTCATCTGATAACAAACATGTGTTCTCCTGGAACACATACACGTGTCTGATAAGAACACACATGTGTGTACACGTGAACACACATATGTGTACACGTGCAACACGCATATGTGCGCACGTGAACGCACATATGTGTACATGTGGAACACACATATGTGCACACGCGAACACACACACACACACATATATATATATATATATATAAAAATATGCGCGCCCGGAACACGCACACACACATGCGTACACCTGGAACACATATGTGTGTATGTCTGGAAAGCACATTTCTGTTCACCTGCAACACACATATGTGTTCACCTGGAACCCATATATGCGCTCACTTGGAACAGGCATTTGTGTTCACGTGCGACACTGGTGCAGACCTGGATCACACAAGCATGTTTAACCAGAACAAACTTCTGTGTTGACTTGTAACACACATATGTGTACACATGGAACACACGTGTGTGCACATGTGGAGAAACATGTGCAACACAAATGTGCAACACACATGCGTTCACCTGGACAACAAAAATGTGTTCACATGGAATTTACATTTCCTGCACGCCTGGGCGACACATAAATCAAGTTCCCGAAGCCGGCTGTGAGGCGCTATTCCATGGGGCTCTGCCTTGAACAACGCTTGTGTTTTATATGCGTGTTCCAAGTAGGAAAATAGTGTTCGTGTACGATCAATCTAGCTTTTTTGCAACACATTGCTAGCGCGCGAGCCTGCTGCTGCTGCTGCTGCTACTACTGCTAGTACTATCAGTATCGGATGCGTCTCCAGCAGTTACAGGCTTCAGCTTAGCAAAAGCTTTCCGGCGCATTGCGCTTCTTTCTCGCTTAGCTGCACAGTGTCTTTCGTATCGATTGCTAAAGTGCTTTGATCGTATTGTGGCAACTCTTCGTATCGATTCAGTAAAGCATTTGCTTTCGCAGGGAAATACGCAACCCAATTCTTCCGTATGCTCGGTACAAGGCATCCCTGCCGTCTTGCCTCAGCCGTTGTTTCTCCCCTTTGTCCAGCAAATCGCACTCCATGATAATTGCATGCGAGGAGAGCGGAAGCAAATTTGGATTGAAGCGTAACTGGGAACCGGTCACAGCTGACCACTGCGCTAGCGCCTTGCTAGCGCGCGGCTAGCGCGGGTTCGCCGTATTTTTTGGAGTCACGGCGACCATCTGTGTGGATTTGACAAATTAAGGCCACGTAAGATGAAGGTAAACGTGCGGGCTGGCTTCAAGTACTAAGTAAGAACTGCAACATTACACCCTTGAAAGCCACGCAAAGCCCATCGCGGCAACCCACGCGCCAACTCTTGGAAACCAAGATCACCGAAGACCCTAGCGCAAACCAAGCGCCATCCTAGCGCCTCCAGTGGGGAGCGGGCAATCCATTGGTATTTGCAGGACTCCGCTTGACTCCGCTTTGTGTGAATGAAAAACGGGTCGAGATTTAATTTGGGTTTTTTTTGTTTTTTTTTTGGGTTTTTTTTTGTTTTCCGTCCTGGCTACTAAAATGCTGTAATTTACAGCATTTTCTCGCGAAATGTACGTATTTTACGCTAGTCCGTCAACATCATCAGCATCGTTTTCAACATCCCCCGCATGTCCAGCCAACATCCCCAGCATCACCAGCAAATTGGCTTCCCGCATCTCATGGTAAAAGTGAGGATTCAAATACGGGCAAACTAATCCCTGTAAAACACCTAAAACGTGGCGGCAGCCCCCCCCATGATGATCGAAAAAGTGATGATTCAATCAGGGGCAAAAAGTCTAAAAAATAGCGGGGGGGGTTGGGGGGGGCGGCAGCCCCCCCCATGATGATCGAAAAATTAGGGGCAAAGAATCTAAAAAGTAGCTGTCGCATGATGATCGAAAAAGTGATGATTCAAATAGGCGTGCATTTTAATCGAAAGGGGGGTGGCGGGGGGCCCAGAGAGGAACTTGCGATGCTGAGGATGCAGGAAGCCAACTGGAAAAGCATCAGGATGCGAAAAGCCAAAGCCAGAAAGCCGCCAAAAGCCAAAAAGCCAAAAAGCCAAAAAGCCAAAAGCCAAAAAGCCACCTGCCGCAGCGGAACTGGCAATGCAGAGGATGCGAAAAGAGAGGAACTGTGAATGCAGATGATGCGAAATGAAAAGCCACGAAAGCCACAAAAACCCACGTAAAAGCCACAAAAGCCAAAAAGCCGAAAAGCCACCGACCCTGAAAAACAAAAATAATTCCTAAAAAAACGAAAAAATTCCTAAAAAAAATGGCCCTCCATTTAAAACTGCACAAAGTGACTGCGACGGTGGCCTCTGTAGACTAAACCCCCTTACTAGGAATTTTGACCGGATCGCATATGTGTTTTATCAGAACAATCGCATGCTTTCACCTGGAACACAAACATGTGCTGACGTGGAACACACTCATGTGGTCACATGCAAAAAGTGCGTGTTCACTTGGAACGCGCCGATGTGGTCAGCTGGAACACACCAAGAACACACAATCATTTACTTGAAGCACTCGTACGTGCATCCGCAGCATGCTGCCTGTGGCTTGATCAAGCGCACGCGCGCGCTCAAACACACGTTTCTGAGCCTCAAACACACATGCGTGCCCGCGGAATACACCGCGAATGACCAGGGAGCCGTGCCAGGCATCCAGGCTGAGGGACAACAAGAAGGAGACAAAGGGAGACAAATGAACCCGTCCGCCCGGAGAGCCGTGCCAGACATCCAAGCTGGGAGACAAACGAATCCGTCCACCCAGAGAGCCGTGACAGGCATCCAGGCTGGGAGACAACCGGGGCCAAATAAAGGGAGACAAAGGGAGACAAATGAATCTGTCAGGCAAATGAAGGGAGAGGAACCCGTCCGCCGGGAGAGCCGGGACAACCCCAGGTGCCAAGAGCACCACTGGGTATCTCGGCGTAGGTTCGTTGAACATCATCAAAGAATCGATAGACGATTTAACTCCAGCGTGATTCACGTTTGTTTCACCGGGGGGTTAACAGAGCCTTCTCGTAGCTGAAGCCGTGCACCGCAGCGCACCGCTCTCGTCAGCTCGGGACTCCAAATGCGAGCAAGGACAGAGAGAGGCCGCAACTGATAACGAGGCACTGAACGAACAGACAGGGTGTAGCCAACGATAGACAAGGAAGACGACCCACCACGAGCCCAAGCAAAATCGAAGTCCAGATGAAGGGCAGACAGAGGACCCTGTCCCCAACATCCACAAGACAAGGAATGACCGAAGCCAGGGCCGAAGCCGAAGGCAAACCAGACCCCGCCAAAAGGACAGAACCGCGGGAAGTGAAGGAAACCGCGGAGCGTGAGTGCCACACATCCAGGCTGGGAGACAACGGGAGACAAATGAATCCGTCCACCCAGAGGGGCATCCAGGCTGGGAGACAACGGGAGACAAACAAAGGGAGACAAAGGGAGACAAATGAATCCGTCCACCCAGAGAGGCATCCAGGCTGGGAGACAACGGGAGACAAATAAAGGGAGACAAAGGGAGACAAATCAATCCGTCCACCACGAGATGGGAGACAAATGAAGGGGAACCAAGGGAGACAAGTGAATCCGTCCGCCTGGAGAGCCGTGACAGACATCCAGGCTGGGAGACAAGGGGAGCCAAATGAAGGGAGACAAAGGGAGACAAGTGAAACTGTCCACCCAAAGAGCCGTGCCAGGCATCCAGGCTGGGAGACAACGGGAGACAAATGAAGGGAGACAAAGGGAGACAAGTGAATCTGTCCGCCTGGAGAGCCGTGCCAGACATCCAGGCTGGGAGACAACGGGAGACAAATGAAGGGAAACAAAGCCCAGAGAGCCGTGCCAGACAAATGAAGGGAGACAAAGGGAGACCCCGTCCACCCAGACATCCAGGCTGGGAGACAAGGGGAGCCAAATGAAGGGAGACAAAGGGAGACAAATGAACCCGTCCACCCAGAGAGCCGTGCCAGGCATCCAGGCTGGGAGACAACGGGAGACAAATGAAGGGAGACAAAGGGAGACAAATGAACCCCTCCACCCCAGAGAGCCGTGACAGGCGTCCAGGCTGGGAGACAACCGGGGCCAAATAAAGGGAGACAAAGGGAGACAAATGAATCCGTCAGGCAAATGGAGGGAGAGGGAGACAAATGAACCCGTCCGCCGGGAGAGCCGGGACAACCCCAGGTGCCAAGAGCACCACTGGGTATCTCAGCGTAAGGTTCGTTGAACATCCTCGAAGAATCGATAGAGGATTTAACTCCAGCGTGATTCACGTTTGTTTCACCGGGGGGTTAACAGAGCCTTCTCGTAGCTGAAGCCGCGCACCGCAGCGCACCGCTATCGTCAGCTCGGGACCGCAACTGATAACGAGGCACTGAACGAACAGACAGGGTGTAGCCAACGATAGACAAGGAAGACGACCCACCACGAGCCCAAGCGAAATCGAAGTCCAGATGAAGGGCAGACAGAGGAGGACCCTGTCCCCAACATCCACAAGACAAGGAATGACCGAAGCCAGGGCCAAAGCCGAAGGCAAACCAGACCCCGCCAAAAGGACAGAACCGCGGGAAGTGAAGGAAACCGCGGAGCGTGAGTGCCACACATCCAGGCTGGGAGACAACGGGAGACAAATGAATCCGTCCACCCAGAGAGCCGTGCCAGGCATCCAGGCTGGGAGACAACGGGAGACAAATAAAGGGAGACAAAGGGAAACAAATGAATCCGTCCACCCACAGAGATGGGAGACAAATGAAGGGGAACCAAGGGAGACAAGTGAATCCGTCCGCCTGGAGAGCCGTGACAGACATCCAGGCTGGGAGACAACAGGAGCCAAATGAAGGGAGACAAAAGGAGAAAAGTGAATCTGTCCACCAAAAAAACAGTGCCAGGCATCCAGGCTGGGAGACAACGGGAGACAAATGAAGGGAAACAAAGGGGTGCCAGACATCCTGGGAGACAAAGGTAGACAAATGAACCCGTCCACCCAGAGAGCCGCGCCAGGCATCCAGGCTGGGAGACAACGGGAGACAAATGAAGGGAGACAAAGGGAGACAAATGAACCCGTCCACCCAGAGAGCCGTGCCAGGCATCCAGGCTGGGAGACAACGGGAGAAATCAAGGGAGACAAAGGGAGACAAATGAACCCGTCCACCCAGAGAGCCGTGCCAGGCATCCAGGCTGGGAGAGAACGGGAGACAAATGAAGGGGACAAAGGGAGACACATGAACCCGTCCACCCAGAGAGCCGTGCCAGATCCAGGCTGGGAGACAACGGGCGACAAATGAAGGGAGACAAAGGGAGACAAGTGAATCTGTCCACCCAGGCATCCAGGCTGGGAGACAACGGGAGACAAATGAAGGGAGACAAAGGGAGACAAATGAACCCGAGCCGCGCCAGGCATCCAGGCTGGGAGACAAATGAAGGGAGACAAAGGGAGACAAATGAACCCGTCCACCCAGAGAGCCGTGCCAGGCATCCAGGCTGGGAGACAACGGGAGACAAATGACAAAGGGAGACAAATGAACCCGTCCACCCAGACTGGATCATCCAGGCTGGGAGACAACGGGAGACAAATGAAGGGAGACAAAGGGAGACAAGTGAACCCAGGGAGACAAACGAACGCGTCCACCCAGAGAGCCGTGCCAGGCATCCAGGCGGGGAGACAACGGGAGACAAATGAAGGGAGACACAGGGAGACAAATGAACCCGTCCACCCAGAGAGCTGTGCCAGGCATCCAGGCTAGGGCTTGGCAACAGGCGAGCCACCTTAAATGAATTTAGAACCCCTCACAGTAAACTGTTTGGGGAAAAACAGTGCCAGGCATCCAGGCTGGGAGACAACGGGAGACAAATGAAGGGAAACAAAGGGGTGCCAGACATCCTGCATTCTGGGAGACAAAGGTAGACAAATGAACCCGTCCACCCAGAGAGCCGCGCCAGGCATCCAGGCTGGGAGACAACGGGAGACAAATGAAGGGAGACAAAGGGAGACAAATGAACCCGTCCACCCAGAGAGCCGTGCCAGGCATCCAGGCTGGGAGACAACGGGAGAAATCAAGGGAGACAAAGGGAGACAAATGAACCCGTCCACCCAGAGAGCCGTGCCAGGCATCCAGGCTGGGAGAGAACGGGAGACAAATGAAGGGGACAAAGGGAGACACATGAACCCGTCCACCCAGAGAGCCGTGCCAGATCCAGGCTGGGAGACAACGGGCGACAAATGAAGGGAGACAAAGGGAGACAAGTGAATCTGTCCACCCAGGCATCCAGGCTGGGAGACAACGGGAGACAAATGAAGGGAGACAAAGGGAGACAAATGAACCCGAGCCGCGCCAGGCATCCAGGCTGGGAGACAAATGAAGGGAGACAAAGGGAGACAAATGAACCCGTCCACCCAGAGAGCCGTGCCAGGCATCCAGGCTGGGAGACAACGGGAGACAAATGACAAAGGGAGACAAATGAACCCGTCCACCCAGACTGGATCATCCAGGCTGGGAGACAACGGGAGACAAATGAAGGGAGACAAAGGGAGACAAGTGAACCCAGGGAGACAAACGAACGCGTCCACCCAGAGAGCCGTGCCAGGCATCCAGGCGGGGAGACAACGGGAGACAAATGAAGGGAGACACAGGGAGACAAATGAACCCGTCCACCCAGAGAGCTGTGCCAGGCATCCAGGCTAGGGCTTGGCAACAGGCGAGCCACCTTAAATGAATTTAGAACCCCTCACAGTAAACTGTTTGGGGAAAAAAAACAAACCTCCAATGGCCACAGGCAGAAGGGCCACCCGGCCTCACCCACCAAGGCTCCTTCAAAATGGCCCAGCGCACGAAGACGCACCTGCGCAGAAGACCACGGGCAACGTCGCATCTGTCAAGAGCGCACAAACTGTCTTGCTTTCCAAGAGGGCATGTGAAAAAAGGGTGGGTCCCCTCTTTCCCTCCCTTTGTAACACTTGACTACCAGTGGTTGTACCAGTCAAAGGTTAGGACAGCTTTTGACAAACATAAAACCTTGCCCTAGTTTTCTACTTCTTGTTCATTGTAAGTAAATGGGCCAACCACGCAACTTGGAAATCAAGCCAAAACGCCGCCGTTGAACAATTGGAATTGGTCAAGCAAATCTACCCAACTGAAACCTGACGAAAAGGGTTGAACTTGATGCTGCACTTGTTTAATGATATACTCTCAATTTCAACCACATCTTTCACCTCCATGTTACCTTAGGATTCAGTGGCCCAGTGGTCCGAGGCTTAAAAGAAGCAGGTCCACGCATCTTTCCGCGACCAGGCCAAAGCCGTCGAGGAGCGTACGCCGGGTGGTAGTGGTGCCGCTTGGCCGGGTCCAACGTCCAAGATCGCCACGGGACACCCTTGGCCGAGAGTACCTCGGATCCAATCCGGCGCAGGTCTCGTACGGCTGTGGGTCAAAACCAACGGTACCATTTTGGGGTAGGTGCACCACCCATTTTAGAACCTATTTTAGTGGGGATTGGGATGTTCAGTGGAATATGGGCTTTTGACCCATGGGTCAAAGGGCTTCCTCTAACGCGGTCTAGAATGTTGATCAAAAAATTGGTATCCCATAATTAAACGGTGGATTGATGGTTGGTTTCGCTTTAAAACAAAAGGTGTGGCTCAACAAGGGGCATCGCACTTGCAATAGGAACGGGCTCGCAACTCGTTGACGTTTGGTTCTACCAAAACTGTTGCACAGTGTTTGAAGGCCTTACCGTATCCCAACCCGGTGGAAGCCCCTCCCAAAAACACAATGGGGCGTTGGGCTTCTCAAAGTGTAATTTGAACAACAAAAGGCATGGCCTCTTTAGACCCCGGGAAGGTCTTCTTGGAGACTCGCTGAGGAGGGGAAACATATATGGAACCCACAGACATCAGAGGGTCAACGCAGCGACGAAAAGGCTATACCCACATGCACTCAACATACAATAATCTCATCTCATCAATACACACACAACAAAAGATGCCAAAGCGAGAGGGAGAGAGAGCTAGAGAGAGAGAGAGGGAGCAAGCGTCACAAACAATGCGATAAAGATAGAGAGATAGCAACTCTGAGAAATTCAAACGCAAGCACGACAGCATGTAAGGAAGTAAAGCCTTGCCTACAGATCTCGTCGCCGACATCAGTCTGATAGTCTGATAGTCTGATATAGTGCTTCCTGTCTCTATATTATTGTCATTAAACCCCAGAGCTTTCTTCAACCAGCTTCCGAGCCACTGCTCGGACCTTCCAGGAGCAAATGGACCACCTCGGGCACGGGGCCGCGTACTCAGAAGGCCCGCCGAAGAACAAACCACGGGAATCCAATCCCCAGACACAAGGTCCAACGCACGCAGCGCGTCACATAGCTGGGAGCTTCTTTGTAAATCGAGAGAGTTGCGGGGGTTGACCATAGTGGAGCCAAGCAAACAAAGGGACACCGGTGCCACTGAACCAGGCCAGAATTTTGCTGAGTGACACTGAAGGCATACTGGCTTGCTGGTTTTTGGGATGTGCCACTTGCTTGGGTAGCAACTACGGGGACTGGACAAATCAACCACCTGTCCCGTTTTCCTTCGGCTTCTTTCAGGGGACGTTTAAGACAATGTGCTGGCTGGCGCAAACTAAGCCCAATGAGTCATAATTCAAATCCGGTATTTAAATGGTCTAACCAGGATCATGTAAAGAATGAAGAAGGCGGATATCCGCAGCTGTTTATAGTTGGGATTATCCCTTTCTAACCTTCATCAATCCCTGAGTTTTGAGCACGTGGCTCCAATGTCCTTTTGTCTGACCAGCTGGACAGGGAGCCAGAAGAGGGCGCATCCAGCTTCGCCTGACCCCTGAGCCTGCAGTCCAGTCGGATTTGCGTCGAAGCTAAGGTAACTTTCAAGGAAATCCAATCATTTGGAGGCCTCAGTTCGCCACCCACATTGCTCTTCAAAAGCAGCAAATTCAAAATAGCATTTGGCTCATCCCTCAATTCCTTCTACCGCCTGGTCTTGGGTGAGGAACCCTGCATCTCCTGCGGTCAAATTCTGAAGCATCCACGTGCTCCATTGAGGCCCTTTTGTTGATGCCTTTGAGGCTGGAACCACATCTTCGCGCAGTGTGGATGGTGCTGAGATGCGGGGTAAGTGACAAAACTCAAGCAGGAAACCAGCTGGGACGGGCTTGGACCCCCTGAGGCGGGTCACCTGTTGCCGCTCGAAAGGAAGCAACGAAAAGCTAAAAAGGCCAGTCTGACCTTTGCCGGGTGGCTCGAAGTGGAAGAGGTCGAATCTTGGCTTGCCATTGTTGATGACCTTGCCCGTCACCTATCGGTGAACAAACTGGGAGGTGACGCTTGTAGCGTCTAGGGGGCTCCTCCAAGTGGTTCACTTCGAGGGGCACACTATACGTGCATATTTTGTGTAGATATGTGCCCATACAGGTGAATTGTACTGTAGCATGTTTATGTAGAACAGAATATGTGCATAACTCCGTACCTAGCACATGACCCCTGTTGCAATAGGGCGACCGTGTTGGTGCACAAGGGCACCCCAAGTGCATTCCAAGACAAGTGAACCTGAAACAATTTCCAGTGACAAAGTCCCCCGGAATACGCGGTGATTGTTCAAAGGCCGGTACAACCCTCCAAAGGTAACACAAACCGTAATATAAAGGCATATTACTCCTCTGTTGGGCAATGTAGGGACATTTTCCCTTGAGGCCAGCGTGACCCTCCAATCATCTTCAAGTTTTCCAGGGTGGAGTGAAAACACTTCTGAAATTGCTGCAGTTCACAAACTACAACAAAATCATTAAGCCGGGGCGCGCCGAGCTTTTCGAGGTCCTCCAAGGTGTGTCCGAGATCCATCGCGGGGCCCAAAGCGCGGAAGGTCCCCCCCCCACCATGGAATCCCGCTTTTTCACAGATGTGAGCGTGCTCTATCTAATGCGTGCACAATGCCAGAATCTCAGCATGAGTTCATCCATTCGGATGTGTAGTGGACAGAAAAAGACACCTGCATTTGAGGGGTCGTAGAGCCATTTTGCCTTAAGAACGCACTGCAAGGTCCAAACTTTTCGAATGGAGAACAAAAGGAAACCGTCGAAAACGCCTTGCATCGGACATGCTGCCAAAGGAACTGGCAGGTTGGTTGGTTCTTGGTCCGTCGTCCTCAGCTTTTGCCCCAAATCCAAAGCAGTATGTTTCATTCCCGCCTCTGTACATGTGAAACCGTTTCAAAGGAGATCGCAAAAGTGGGTGGCTCTAACAGCATGGCTGGTGTCAATTCCAGTGGCTGCGGTCCAGGCGGCGAATCACATCGCTTTCTGCAGCCCATACAGTCGTTGAGTCGTAATTACTTGCTCTCCGTGGCTCAGAACGCTTTCCCTGGCTCTCTACTGGGATAAACGTTCTATCAACTTGTGACTGGTGCAGGATTTTGTCCATTCACAGGAGTAAGTCTGTTGAACGCCCTTCAAAATCCGCTAAAATTACCAACAAACACAAGGAATGGTAAGGGTTGGCGAAACACATGAGGTGAATACAACCTTGTGTGTGTGTGTGTGTAACAAATCTCATCTTTCGCTTCGGTTGCGGGCACTATAGATCTTGCTTCTCTCCTTCTGGTATTGCCTGCAGGCTTGCTGGTTAGTGGTAAACACAAAAGCATGCACCAAACAGTTAAATGCTGAAGATCCGAATAGCAGTCACGCAAGGTCCTAGGTGAGTTTGTTACACTTGTGCAGATCATTGAGCAGATCATTGCGCAGCGTTGTTTTATTGGATGTTCAAAAAACACAAAATACCCCAAAAAGTTTGAGCGTTCTCACTGCAAGGCACTCAGTTGGAAGCGGCAAACTGCATCGTTGACAGGAGCAGCGCTGCAAACACCTTCACTTTTGATGCTACAAAAACAGCTTTCTCAACGTATGCATTCCCCTTTACAGCCCCCTCGCAACCAAGTGCAGCTGAAACTAGGAAAGCATCTGGGTGCATCTTTTGGGCACCCGCAAAATGGCGGGTTTCCTTTTGGCTTCCCTTCAAAACTATAAAAACTCGGCTTCCGCTTAGTTGGTGGTTTGGATTGGTAAATTGGTGGTTAAGGAGGGGGTTCCCATCTATACTCTGCAAGGACCAGGGTTCAAATCCCCAAACCACCAATCCAAATCACCAATTCGGGGGTAAACGCTGTACCCCCCAATAAAAGAAAACATCCACACCGCCGGAAATCGCAGATCTGAGCACCGGCGCCGGGCGCTCGGAGTCGCCCTTCCACACAGTACCCCCGCTGTGCCGCCGCTCCTCTCCTGGTCCGAGCAGGGGCTGTGGACCTGGTGGCATGGAGTTCTTGGCAGCAAGCTCTTGATATTGCTGCCTGTGTCGGACGCGAGTCCGATTCGACTGGTTGGCTTGCTGGGCTGGCTTGGAATATTGCCATGGGCCATGTTCACAGTTGTAGTCTCAATATCACATAGGCTGCTTCTCGACGACACATTCAGCCCTGATTTGAACACCCCGACCAACTTTAATATTAGGTGAGCTCGCTTCACCCCACGTGAGGGTGGTTCAAACAGAAAGGTTCCCATGTTGCTCTGTAGCTTCCCAAGGTCACAAAAAGGTCCAAACCAAGGCATGCCCTTTTTGCACAAACAGGTGAGCCTAAAAACGAGGCCAACTATATCTATGTACCCAAAGGGCTCATTCCGGCCCTGAGATGCCCCTCCGAATCAAGGGGCGTTTTATGGTAAGCTCATCCCGGATTCTCGGGAGTTCAATCTTCGGTACCCATTCATCAGGGTCTTATTTATCACAACCAACGTGGACCTGTTCATCACCCCCTCACCCCCGAAAAAGAGAAAAAGAAGGGTTGTCCACCTGTAGTCGTAGTTGTCTCTTGGCCTGGTGGGAAAAAGCCGGCGTTTGTGGCTGCGAGTCTTGACCCTCGCGGATCGATCCTGTCTTCTCGTCGTACAGCAGGAGGTAAGTCATGCGACGAATCAGGGGAAGAGCCTGGCGCAAAGCGGCGCACCCCTGCTAACCCCTGCTGAGGGAGAGGGGGAGGGGACCAAACCGGCACCTGGAATTCCAGGTGTCTCGTCTTCCCCGAAAAAGGGAACCATGAGGCTAGCAGGAACTCCCGGGTCCAAGGAGTCACCCTCCAATTCCATGGCGGATGGGGATGCAGGGAACTCGCCGAGGAAAAGAAGGCATCAAGAATCAAAACCATGACAAAGGGTAGCCACTGGCATTTCTGATTGGCGCCCCGTACTTCCCTT
This sequence comes from Effrenium voratum, assembly GCA_963377175.1. Taxonomy (NCBI): domain Eukaryota; class Dinophyceae; order Suessiales; family Symbiodiniaceae; genus Effrenium; species Effrenium voratum. Next base: position 576,315 of record CAUJNA010000713.1, on the reverse strand, counting down.
CAATTACCCAGGTCTGTTTTGTCGGCGCACTTGAGCACGTTTTGGCTTCATGATGTAAATGTGATATGTGCCATGACATACTCAAACTCCTTTCGTGGGGAATGGTCAAGACATCTCTAGATGGGAATCATGCTCGATACTCCTCTTTGACTGTTACATGTAAGCCCATGCTGCGGTCATTGGCAAACAGCACTGCGTGCTACTTTGAGCCTCTGCCAAGCTGTTCTCATTTTGAATCATTCATCCACCTACTCCTCTCTTCAGCTCGCATAGAACATAGAAACGGCGCGCATGTTGTCCTCCCGCCAATGGACCATTTGTCAAAGTGCCACCCCAATGTCGGTCCTGGGATGCTCGCAAAATCATTGCATTGAAAGAAAACAATCTACAAACACGTGGTCTGAATGGCCAAGCCGTGCCTCAAGACCCGGGACATTGAACAATTGCTTAAACAAAACAAAAACAGATGCGACACACGCGAAACATTCAAGCTGCCACATGTGGACCATTCCCAGCCGCCCCCTACAGTTTCGCCCACTGTTGTTGCCCAGCTGAACTCGTTTCATTTTTGCCAAGCCTACTTTTACATGCCCGAGTCAAACCGACTCAGTTTGGCGGTGGCTCGAAAATATGCTGGCAAATGGAACCAAAGACTAACACCTGCGTAACCCTCGTTTCTCAAATGTTGAGCCACACCCATCCAAAACGCTTCGGGTCCCAGCACAAAAAAAGCGCGTTTGCTTCGGCGTCCCGAGACGCGTCTCTCGCTCGGCGCTCGGCCCCTGGCTGCTCGAAGGCTCAGCTCGGTGTCGTGGTTCAGCGTGTTGTTCAAGGCCTGCGCGCCCGAGCCCACTTTCCGGCGAGACAACCTGAGAGGCCGAAGCTAGCGGACTGGCGGCCAAAGTGTGCTGGAATCTATGAACAAAATAACAAAACGACAAACAGCAAACCAATAATAAATACGTATATGTACATATATTCATTATATTCATTTATATTCTATGTGGAGTGTTTGGCTCCTGGAACCCCCAGAAGCACCTCTGTGTGTAGATCAATCCCCTCGCTACGGTCGAAGCCTTTAACTTCCGAAGCCTTGTTTTTGCAAGGAGCCAGAGTCTCGCATGCCGATCCGTGCGAATCTGGTCCAACCTCTGAGGGGAGGATCCGAAACTGGCGTCGCGAGACTGCAAACATGTATGGGGAACTTCCATTCAGGGAAGAAACAAAGCACGTGGGAAAGGTCTTGAATGGAATATGCGGAAAAAGAGCAGAAGCTGGCAGACCCCTGGGCAAGGCTCTTTGAACCTGAGGCTGGTAGGTGAATCTTTCGGGGGGGGGGGGGGGTTGTGGCGGCCAATGTGGCTACTGCCTCAAAAAGCGATATCCAGTGATGAGCCCCACAGCCCCCAAAAGGATCGTAGGAGCAAAGAGTGTCTTCTGTGTCAGCATGTTGCGCCGAAAGGCCAACCTGAAACGAACGGCAGTCGTTCTGCCGTAACAGTCATTCGCGCAATGTGGAGAGGCGTCCGAAAATTATGGGGGGGTCTGCTTGTGCGTGCCTACCAGACCTCCACCCTGTTGCTGGAATCACCATCTCAGCAATACAACTAATGGTCAGCTGGCCCAATAACCCCCCACCCCCCCTAGAGAAAATCAACGACCTCCTTTTAGGGACAACAACTACTGTACCTTACAAGTAAACCGGCTGACTGAGTCCTGGGTCACCCCCTACCTTGACTGATTGAGGGAAGCGGTCAATAAAGACAATCAACCACCCTCTTGTGCTTTTAGGTTTTGGAGCAACCATTTCGTGGTTGAACAAAACACAGCCATTCCCCGAGACTTGCTCAATGCGGCCTGATAGTACAAAGAGTAGTCTCGGCCCTTGCGGGCGTCCGTGCGCGGCCTTGGGATAAGCCGCAAGGGCTGACGGCGGCGAGAAGGTGCGGTGGATGCGAGGAAAAGTGGACCAAGTATCCGAGTGGTGGGTCTGCTAACAGTGACCCTTCAAGAAAAGTATCCAAAATAATGGTTTGACTGCATCTTTGAGTTGGCAGCCCACTGCAGCTTGTGCCCAAGGCCCTTGCAACATGCTTTCCTGGACTGGGCCCCTGTGAACGCTTCCCGATTGCGTTGGTTGGTCTACAGCTGGAACCATGCATTCTTGGGAAAGGTAACCCGGCTGTACGCAAAGGAAATTTTGATGTACACATACATCCATGTAATGCAATGCAATCCAATGCATACAATGTAATGTCATGTATGCAATGTACTGTGTATACTTCGCAACGCATGCGTATTCAACCTGCCCCTTTTCCAGAAAGAGGCATACCCAGTTGAGGCTGCTGTTACTTCAGTTTCCGGAATCGGTCGAATCTTTGGCTCCACGCCCCAAGCGCTTGTGCAGGGAGTACAGGTGCAGCCTCGGTAAAGCTCCTCTTCAATTGCAAATCCGGAGACAGTGGAACTTATTGAGTGCCCACCACCTTGCGGTTTCCTGTCCCTTTTTGGGAACTTCAAACACGAGGCAGGCTATTGAGCACCCAACCCTTCCGGAAACAAAATCGATATCTTGTCATTCCGCATTGCGGCATCATGCGGCATCCGTTGTCGAAAAGGCTGGTGTGTGTGCTTTGCAGTGTGTGTGTGTGTGTGTGTCCGTTGATGCCGCAAAACGACATGGCCCCTGAGTCCTGTTGCACTATCCGTTTACGTTGGCTGGCTTTGACCTGCTGATCATGTCCTCCACGAACCTGATAAGCCGCTCTAGGATTTGCAGCGGCCATGAACGGCCCAAAACACCGGGCGTTATACAACGGAAAAAGGTCAAACCGAAACTAGTCCAACAAACTTCAAGATGCTCGATGCCAAGCAAGTTCTGTCCGCAAACATGTTTGTTGCATTTGATGGAGAGCATGGGACGCCCAGCCCTGCATACTTGGCCGCTCTGCACAGCCAGCGGCTACCAAGCGGCCTTTTGCAAAATGGCAGCCCCAAGATCAACCACCCCAACCCGCAATGCTCCCTTGTGGGGTAAATGGAGCAAATCCATGCTGATGCGATTGCTTCTCCCGTGCGCCTTCACTGTTCGTTTGGTGCGAGACATGCGAGCCCTGCAAGTTTATGACAGCTACAGGTGACTCGAACGAACAACTCAACGTGTAGAACCCCCTCCTCTGAGTGCAAAGGGGAAACATCTCAAAGGATCGCCTCAGTTCCTCGTTTAGGTAACATGACCATCCATAACTTATTCAGATACCTGAAAACAAGCCAGTCGAGATCCTATGTTCAAAAGCCCATCCCGGACCAGGAATCCCTCAGATCCCCATGTTTGTCCCGGAGAATCAGTATGCCCCAAAAAGTGATGTTTATTAAGCTGGATGCATGCAGCATGGATGGATGGATGGATGGATGGATGGATGGATGGATGGATGGATGGATGGATGGATGGATGGATGGATGGATGGATGGATGGATGGATGGATGGATGGGTGGGTGGATGGGTGGGTGGGTGGATGGATGGATGGGTGGGTGGGTGGGTGGATGACATTTTATGGATGGTGCTGTTGAACTATTTAAGCTGCAGAGAATCCGCGTCGCTTCCAAAGGCTGAGCACCCCAGGCGAGGCATCCTGCTGCACGTCGAAGATATCTGGGCGAAAGTGACCAAAGCCCAAAGGTGGCTCACACAAAAATCCGGAAATTCCTGGTGATGCCTGGAAACCATGACTTGCCCAAAGCTGGAAGACCAAAAACGGAAAAGACCAATGGAACTTTCACCACCAGCTTGGTGCCTGGCACCAGCAAATTCAGCGGTGTCTGAACCGGCTGCTTTTTTCTAGGCCCTTTAAGCCGTCCGGAGGGGGAAAGGATGGCTGGACTTGCGATCCTCAGCGGTTTCCCGGGAACCCACCGGTCTGTTCCATGTGGGCTGATGGGGGAACCGAGAGGAGTGGCCCAATCCGAGTCCAAAAAACTGACCGCTGCTTCTTTTGGCTGAGGAACAAAAACCGAGGCAAAGCTGAGACTGGGCAGCTGAGCTCTTGAGCCTGTTGTGGCCCAATTGCTCAGATCGATCAACCTGTGCCACCCAAGGACCAAAGACAAAGACTTGTAGACTCCCTGCGCGGAATATGGCCATGGGTCAAAATCCAAATCGTACCCCAGTGAACACCCAATCCCCACTAAAATAGACCAACATGGGTGGTGCACCTACCCCAAAATGGAACCATTGGTTTTGACCCACAGCCATATTAAGGCGAGTCCGCCGTGCTCCCTCCGAAAAGTGCCCCTGACCAGTGGACAAATTGCAGCTGGACTCACTCCACAGTGTTTTAGCTCGAATCATCATGGTCTGCAGCGATGCAGCGGCATGCAATCGGTGGAACAGGCTCCTCAAACAAGTTCTCTTGGCGGATCCCAAGCCCCATAGTCAATTTTCAACCCTGAGCCCAGTATCTTGTCACCCTCAGCTTGAGACATATCACACATGAAATGCTGTGACCAAACGTTGACCAAACAATTGCCCAGCACTGAACCCAACGAGGACAGCTACCAATGAAGCAGGGCTGTGTAGGAGCGTGGCGGGGATGGCAGATTCCTGTAATAAGCCCCCCCCCCCAAGTCTTCTCGGTTGCTCCCAAAACCAACCATAAAAACCATTCAACCAGTCCCTGCCTTTGGGGATAGCTGGATAACTGGAGGGCCTTTCTCAAGAAGGTCGTCTTTCATAAGCCTGTCAGCTTTCATCGAAACAGCGCTGGGACAATTGAATAGGTGATCTTGACCCCTCTGCAAAACGTTTAACTTGTTGTAGGCTCGACTCGGAAAATCCCACCTGTTTCAACCAACAAGTTCAAGCCCAAAGATTTGTTAATTACCAAATGCAAAGATCTGCCAACCGTTTAGCTAAAGCCCAAATCTGAGGGATTACGACCCAGAATGGTTCAAAATTACACGGGTGTGTCCGGAAATGTGTCCAAGGGTGTAATACAAAAACCCTTAGACCAAAGATCCGCTACCAAACGAAATCGCCACAAGGCGACGTCTTCGTCCGACGCGTTCACTCGGCGCCTAGAAGCTCTTTGGCCATCTCCGGGGACACTTCGACTGCCTCTGAAAGCACCGGGCATGCCCCCCCCCCAGGGCACCCCACACCCAGCCTTCACACATGGCCGCGGGTCAAAACCAATGGTACCATTTTGGGTTAGCACCACCCATTTTAGTCTATTTTAGTGGGGATTGGGATGTTCACACCTGTTCACTGTTCACAGGGGGTATGGGATTTTCACCCATGGCAATTCCGCATGCTGATTCCAGAAATGATTGACATCAGGCCCAAATTGAAATGCAACTTGTGGCATGGTTCCAGCCACCACTTCAACACGGACAGGTCTCTTGCAACGATTTCAAAAGCGACCAAATAGGACAGGCGAAACACCAGGCTCTGAAATTGTAAAGGCCAAGCTAAGTGTCAAAGCAGTTCAGAGTATAGTACGGGGGCCATAACATAGAAACAAAGAAACAACTACAATCAAACAAACAAACAATCAATCAAACAAACAAACAATCAACCAATCAATCAATTAATCACTCAAACAATCATTCAATCAATCAATCAAACAAACACACAAGCCAGTGAACAAGAAAGCAAGAAAACAAATACAACAACGCAAAGCAACAAATCAAACCAAACAGAAACCAACAAAGCAAACCAGCCAAACCAAACACGGCAACCAACCCAAACCAACCAAAGCAAGGTACAACAGCTTCAATCGAGCCCAGCGAGACCAAGCGCCGGGCCTCGCCATCCGCATCGATCATGCAGTGCAGCCAGGCTTCCAAGGCCCTGCGGGCCTGGGGAGTCGGAAGGCGCTTTCCGGGCCTGATCTCGCGGTGGGTCAAAAATAGGCTAGCACCAAAATGGGGAAAACCCTGGTAAATGGAACCAAAGACTAAAACCTGCGGTCCAATTCCTGGTGGCTTAATCCAACCTCTTACCCAGAAAGTTCCCACATCAGTCAACAAAAATCCAACTTCAGTTGGAGGCACAATCGACCGAAGCTCAACATCACTTGTCATGAAGCACTTGGCTGCAGTCCTGCCTCAGGCTTGGTCACCCGCGTCTCGTGCGTGACCTGAGGGGTTAGGTCAGCGCCGGCAAAGATTTGATGCGGGAGCCCTGAGAATTGCAAGTTGGGATGAGCATCCCACCACACCCTGGTTAATAAGTCCCTAAGTAGAATTGACCCGACATGTAGCCCACTTGAGCGGCTGACTAACCAGAGAGGTTCATCAACTACCTGAATTTCTGTTTGGCCGCATTCAGGCTGGTGCTGGGTTAGGGTGGTTTCTGATTTGCCGCTTCTTTCTGGCCAGTTACTTTGGGAACAGCTGTTGGGCTCAGGTCAAGTAGCAATTTGCGGTTAGGCCTGGCTTCGGCCCGGTTCACTGTTTTGCTGGGAGGGGTGATGCAATAGGAAAGCTCAAAGCTGACCTAGGGTGGGACTAGATGGGTTTAAAGTTGGATAAAAGCAAGCTTCGAGAGGGCTGATGGTATAATAGATGGCTTCCCAACATGTTGCGCACAATGGTCGTAGCCAGCCAAAACCCAGTCTTCATTGAGGGCCGCTTGAGATTCAAGAACAATTGCGCGTTTAGGATTGCTTCGGGTGAGTTTCGGGCATTCAAAAGGGGATCCTTCACCCAGTAAATGTGGAAGATTTATTCTTTCTCCAAACATGCAACTGGACGGATTAGATTCGAAAGAGTACGCTCCTGGCGAAAAAGCCAATGTCTACTTCCATGATTGCTGGACAAAGGGTTCTTATATGGGTAGCTAGATGTGTGACAGCGATGCCCACTCTCCGAGTGCCCTGCAGTTGAGCCATAGATCTCCCGACGGAGCCGGAAGAATTTGGAGTTCTCGTACCTGAGTGACGAGGGTCAGCACCCGAAAAAAAAAACAACACCCGCGGTTGGCACAAACGGAACATCGGGATCCGGAAAATGATGAAACTCGGCTTCCCCGATGCTTCCCGTTTGGGCAAGCTGGCAAATCCAAGCTCGCCACGCGGTTCATGAAGCGTGGGTCATCTGAAACAGGCTCAATGCGTGCTCCAGCCCTACCTCGAGCCCATGGCCAGCCAACTCCTAGCCTCGTCTAGGAGAGCATCAAATTTTGGCACAGCCTGGCACTTTGGACAAAAGTCGCTGGGAGGACCCTACGGTTGGCCCTTTTGCGCAGCCTGTGGATCTGAAGGACTCTTCCTGACGTGTGAATCAGGAAGCTCAAGAGTCTGTGCAACTGTGTAGGGGGGGTGTTGTGTCTGTGATGAAGAACGCTTGCTTCAGTGAGGGGTACAAGTAATCAATACTTACCACTTTAGCACTTAGCCTCTCGCTCTCCTCCCCCCCCCAAAAAAAAGGTCCGCACCTTCTCACAGCATCCTCTATTTCCCTCGAAAGCATCACCTCGCCTAAATTGAAGCAAAAGGTGATGTTTAAAAGCGCCCTCAAGGGAAGCTTAGGCGAAGGCTCTGCTTGCAGGCAGAGTGAGGAGTACCTGGGCGAGACATGTGGGTGCGCTGGAGGCGAAGCAAAGTGAATCTCCGCCAGTTTGATGTGAGAGCAAAACCTGCACATAGTGGCTTGACACGTGAAGACCTTTGACAACAGGATCCCAAACCACCCCCTTTTTTGGTCGTTGACTTTGAAGGGAACTCCCAAACAAAATGAAAACCAAGGGCACTGGGCTTTTTGCGTCCCGGTTTGCGCCTTTGATCGAGGCGTGCCTTTGCTGCGCCTCTCGTTTCTCGAATCGCTCTCTCGCCGGCTCGGTCCGGGAGTCCCCGGCTCCATATCCTTCGAGGTGGCGAGAAAGGCCGCCCAGCAGTGGTAGTAGCTGGCGTCCTGCACCGGAGATCGGCCGACGGAACTTACGGATCTGATCCATAGGCCCAGCTTTCAGGGAGGGTTCCGGAGAGCCAAGGTTCCAGATGTTCCAAGGGGTTGCGCGGTTGTTGGAAATACCACCTGGGCTTACTTGAGGTTCCTCCGTTGGTTAAAAAAATTGGAAAACCACAAGGAAGCCATTCATTTTGGGGGTGTCAGCCGTTTTGAGACAAACGGAGGTCCTAGCAAACGCCGAAGCAAGGGATCCTAAGCCGAGTCTCCTTGACCTAAGCCATGAGCCGTTGGTATCCCCCGACTCGGTGAGCTTCGCAATGGCGCGACGAGGCACAAAATTGGAGGGCTCAGTGTCAAAAAAGCGTCAATGGGTTGGTTTCCTTTGTCTCAAACTCTATCCATTTCCCAATTTTCGAGGTCTAGACGCATCGGGTGCCCTGTGCAAAGGGCTCCGATTGCTCCTCGTCATCCATTGCTTCGAAATACGGGAAACCCCAAAATGGCCCCTGTTACACAAATAGTCATTGGCAAAGTGTACATTTTAGTGAAGGGCGCGCTCGTGAACTATATAATGAGGTCGACATGTTGAACATCCACTGCTCACTTGCCGGGCGTTTCGCAAAACATTGGACCCCACTCAACAAAGATGTATTGTCAACAAACCTCCATTACGTATCCCTCCCAGCCTGTTGCTGCACAGTGACCCAAACCTCAGGCAGGCAATTGGCTGGGGGGGTGCACGTGCAGCAAATATATAGCAGGAAAAAAGTCGAAACATAGGATAATGGGATCCACAAAACAGGTACTTGGTTAGTGGCCTATTTCAACAAGCGATTCTTCTGCTTGGGAAAACCGGTGTTCAAAAAGGCCCTTGATCTGTGCCCATGTATCTGGACACATTCTGCCAATTCAGCAACCGCCGCCGCCCTATTAGTGACGTCGCTATCGTGTGCAGGTTCAAATCCGGGAAAGGGAGAATAATTTTCAAACAGCCTTGCAGAACTTGAGTACTCCTGAGCAAATGAGTGCCCAAATAGATCCTGTCGTGGCCGTCAGCGAATCGCTCGGCTCGATTCCGAGCAAGATTGAAGCCCAAGGCGGCATCCACCGCATGCCACGGCACCAAGGCAAACCATTCTTTGAGAATCGGACAGAAAGTCGACTAGGAGGGACACAAGATCGAGTGATGGGAGTTTGTTTGTCACAGCCAAGCTACATCAAACAAACTTCACAAGTGTGCTGCAGTTGCAAATCATAATACTGATAATAACAACAAAGAGGACGCCAAATCGCGTCCCGCAACCTTGATCGACATTTACTGCCTCGAGCAGAGGAACTCCATTCACTGGTCGCCAGCAACCCTAACTCCACCCCAGAGGATAGAGGATGTGCTGAAATGCACTCAACAGACTTCATGCCGAGTCAGGATCCCCTTCACTGCGTTTGATCAAATGCTCCGATTCCACTCGGGAAGCGCTTGGGGAATGAGTCGAAATGACAGGATTCCAAAGGTCTCCCCTTTCAACATCATCCCACCTCAAAGATCGTATTCCAGATTGGCTCACGTTTTGAAGCTGGCCTGGCAAGAAAAAGTCGCGGACCCTAAAAGTAGCGCACCGCCAGAAGTACCCACAACGTTGCGGAGCGAACGAAAAGTGGGTCCCGCAAGCTCCCTTCACCTTTCCACAGGCCCCTCTCATCCCAGAATCGCCCTGTGCGAATCAAAGCATCTCAGTTCAGCAGGGTGCCATTGGGGAGAAAAGCTGGCCCTTGGTTGAAACTGAGACTGAAACTTGTTATTTGGCTGAGACATGGGTGTGGCTCAAAATTCGCCTCGGCCCCAAAGGGGCCAAGGGCGCTCAGATCTCTTCTCCAAAGAGAATCTTCGCTTTTCCCCTCCCCCAACCCCCTCCCCGACCAAAATTTTGCCGGGCCGCCCCCCCCAACCCATGTCGGCTGGACCCAAAATCCTGTCCGGCGGGCCTTGAAATTTTCGGGGTTCGTCGGCGTCCAGCTCCATGGGTCCATTTTTGTCGAAAATGTGCTGACAATTGCTAAAAATGCTTTTTTGTCCTGAAAAGCATGACCTCCTGGTGGCCAGGCTTGCCTGACGTGTCTGAGACTAGGCTCAGGCCCAGCCCAAAGCCCACCAGCCTCAGGCCCAAGCTTCAGGCCTACCCCAAGTCATCCAGCAAGCCCAGCCCAGCCAGGCCGGCCCCAAGGTCAGGTTTGTCTAACGTGTCTGAGACTGGCCTCAGGCCAACGGTGTCTGAAACTGGTCTCAAGCTATGCCAGCCACCAAGCCCGTCTGACGTGGCCCAGCCCTCAGTCCGGCTGCCCAAGCAACTCAGCCCAGGCTGGCCAGACCTTGACCTCCTGCTCGCGTCTGGCCCCAAATCAGCCAGCAGGCCCCGTCTCAAAGTGTGGCGTGTCTGCGACTGGCCTCAGGCCCAGCCCAGCCAACTCGCCACCCAGCCTCAGGCCCAAGTGTGTATGAAACAGGCCTTGCCCATCCAGCAACCCGCCCAAGCACAGCTCAGCCCAGCCCGCCCAGCCCAAGTTCCAGGCACAACCAGCAGCCTGGTCCGGCTGCCCGGCAGCCAGCAACCCACCCATGGCTTCGCAGCCTTGTGTGAGACTAGCTTCAGGCCCAGCCCAAAAGCCTGCCCAGCCCAGGCCCCAGCGCATCTCAGAGCATGCCAGCCACTACCAGCCCCCAACTCCCAGACCAGCAGGCTCAGCCCAGTGTGGTTTGTCTAACGTGTCTGAGACTGGCCTCAGGCCAACGACCAGTCTGAGACTGGTCTCAAGCTATGCCAGCTACTCAGCAGCCCAGGCTGACCAGGCCCCTTCAGCGCAGTCTGAGACTGGTCTCAAGGTATGCCAGCCTGAGACTAGCCTCAGGCCCAGTCCCTCAGCCCGCCTGCTGGCGTGTCTTACGTGTCTGCGACTGGGCTGAGGCCCGGCCTGGCCAGCAACTCGCTACCCAGCCTCAGCCCATCCAGCGACCCGCCCAAGCACAGCTCAGCCCAGCCAGCCGAAGTTCCAGGCGCAACCAACACCATAATCCAGCTGCCCAGCACCACCCATGGCTTCGCAGCCTCGTGGCTGAGACTACCTAAGCCAACCCCACCCAAGCCCACCCGGTTTGAGACTCGCAGGCTATCTAGCGCCGAGACTGGGCCTCACCAGCCTGGGCTCAACTAGCGTCTAGCCCAGCCCCAGTCCGCCTGCTGGCCAGGCCTGTCTGACGTGTCTGAAACTGGCCTCAGGCCCAGCCCAGCCATAGCCCAGCCCCCTCAGTGCGGCTGCCCAGCCCGCCGTAAACTAGCTTCAGCTCAACCAACAACCCACGCAAGCAAGGTCCAGCCAAGCTGCCCGAGACTAGCTTCAGGCCCAGCGCAGGCTTATCTGATGTGTCTGAGACTGGCCTGTGGCCCAGCCCAACCAGGCGAGGCCGGCTTGTCTGACTTGTCTGAAGCCAGCTTCAGGTATTCGGACCTTCCCAACACTGGATTTCGGTGTTCCTGACCCTTCCCTCAAACTAGGCTGGGCCGAGGCGGGCAACGCGAAGCGTTTACAATTAAACCGGAGGGGTTACGCATGTGTTGGTCCATGTGTCCACTTGCCAGCTCCATTTTGGTATCGTTTTTTGAGCCACAGCCACATGTTGAAACAACTGGACAAGTTAGCCGTTGTTGTTGCATGTTCGTGGTTGCGTTTTCAAGAAGCAGGGCTGGGGACACAAATCCAAACAATAACACCTCAGGCAACGAGCAAGTTTCAGCACTGAAGCTCTCTGCCGGATATGCTGGGTGTACCGTTGTGTCTCAAACCACACAACAACAGTATGTTCCCCATCCTACACTCTCACCCACTTGGAACCTGAGTTAGGGTCCGTAACACCAATTCCTGGAGCCTTCTGGTTCCATTTGAGTCTCGCGGATTGGCCAAAAACACTCACTTCCTGCGTGGATTGGCCAAACAAAGGTCCGAAACATCGTTCTTTTTTGCCAAGATGCTCCAAACCCAACAAGCTTCAACTCCAACTCGGGAACTGAGAACATGTCCAAGTTCTGTCCAAGCCGACCATCCACGAGTCCCCCAAAAAAGCCGGAGACACCAAAACACCGACCGGAACGAGACCGAACGAATCAAAAAGAGCCGAGGCTGAAGCGCCGGCAGCGCCCTCCTTGAGTCCGTCACGGCCATTGCTCACCTTGGAAAGAACTTGGCAGAACATCCAACTTGCTGTTGACCTTGGAAAAAGTTGATCACTTGTCTTTTTGGGGGCAAAGTAGAAAAACACCATTCTTTTCTAAAAAGTTAAAGTCTAAAGATCCAACCCAATAGCAATCAAGGTTCAGCCCATGAAACGTCCAACTGCTTCGCATGAAGGATCATCCAATGGAATGACCTGCCAATAGAACATCCTTGGGGCCGTCCGCCCGCTGCTTCTCAGGGAATGAGAGATGGAATGACCCCGATTTCAACCATCCAAGTGGCTTCCTGTAAGAGAACCAAAGCCTGGTTTCATTGCCTCATTTCCCCCTGAGCAGCGGCAAGATCATTCTGGGGTTCGGGGGAACAAACAAAACAAACATCTAATTTTGCTTCATGAGCAATAGATATATATATATATAATAATACATATATATATATAACCAATGATGCTGTTGTTTGAGGAAGCGTTTCTTTGGGGGCCTAAAAAAAATAAACCAAGGTCAATTCACTCAACATGTAAGCTGACCATTTGCAACATTGTTTGACGCTTTTGGACCTACGATGGGTTTGTTTCTAACATTGGGATCATCAAGGGTCAAGTGGCAAGTCCATCCAAGTACCTCCGCGCCTGTTCTTCCACGCCGGTCACGATGCCCCGCTTCAGCCAGTGGTTGCGCTGGAAGCACACCACCTGAGTTTCACGTCCGTCCCTCTCTGGCAGGTGCCAATGTGGAGGAAAAGGGGACACACACTTCCGGGCCGCCCTCGGATAACCTGCTAACAAACTAACTTTTAGTGGGTTAGATGGAACCCCCCACTAAACCCTAAAAACTAAAATGCTGGAGGGATGGCTGGGAGCCACCATTTCTTTGTCAACTCCGAAAACTAGATGGCCAGATTCATCTGAAGGGACTCATCTTGAATGCATGAGGAAAACGCGAAGTTGTGGGAGAGGACATCCCCAAAGCAGTTTCTGTCGCCTGACAAGGCCTGGGAAACCTTTGGGGCAGGGGTTCTCAACATGCTCCCATCAACATTGTGTTTCCCAAAAAGCTGATCAGCCAAAGTGAAGTTCTTACAGAAGCCAACAAGAGACAACTATGGCCGCGTCTCAAACCAGAAGGAACCCCTCAACATGGGCCGTTCCATGTGTAACCCCAAAACGAGCACGAACCCCCACCCCAGCTCCCTGAAGGGTGGAACACAAAAGTCACAAATCACTTGTACGTAGAGGAATCCCTTTTTTGGGCTCCACGTTAATTTCTAGGGGAGCATCCTTGTGCCGTCACATAGACGTTTGCAAAATACGACCAAACCAATGAGAACCAAAACCTGGCATTTAAGTGGTCTGCCTTCATTTACCCGGGATTTCAGCGCATACGCGGCATCTGGGTGGTTCATGGTGCTCCTCAAAAAAACCTATTTCATGTTCATTGTGTCATGGTGTTTCATGGTGCTTCATGGTGTTTCATGGGAGCTTCATGGGTCTCATCTGTCCCTCATGGGTGTCTCATGGGTGTTTCCTGGGTCTCTCATGGGTGTTTCATGGGTCTCTCATGGGTGTTGTTTCCTCTACACAACACATCCGCCACCTAAGCCGCAGGAATCCGACTTCCCGCATCCGCCTCTTCGCCCAGCTCGGGGGGGCGATAGAAAGAGAAGAAGCCCGCACGCATGGCGTCCTGCATCAACAGTCGTTTGGCCCCTTATGCCTGGATCCTCCATATCCCGTGGACCATACGTAAACATTTTAAGATGGTTTGCTTTTCCTGTGAAGCAATTGTATTTTTCCCAGGGCTCTGCGCAAGCTATGTTGCTGCTGTTGAATGAAGGAGTAAGCCTGGAAACCACACGAAAAATCACGCCATGTGATTCGGATATGTAGCGAGGTGAGTCTCTGTTCCAAATCCACGCAATCGTTGCCAGAATAGCTTCAACTCCTGTCAAATCCCCTAGAAACCGGCAAAATCCCTCAAACAAAAAACACACAAATTCCCCAGAAATTTGCACCTGCGCTTGGCCCACCATTCTGTAGCTCTCTGCAGCTCTCGTTCTGGCCCTTGAAGCCAGGTGGAATCGCGCGGACATGCGCCCACCCTCTAGCTTGGAGACCAGCTCACGCATTTCGGCGCCGACTCACTCACTTTAATAACAACACTTCAAGGCAAACCAAAGCACAGTATATCCCTCAAAGCCAGCCAAAAGCGGACTGGCCGAGGCAGGCAACGCGAAAGCGTTGACAATAAGATCCGAAGCCAATGCATCAATCAACAGATCAAATACTCAACAACAAATCGGCCAACCCGCTCTCTAACAAGCAAGCTTCAGTTTGGCTGGTACCGTTTGCCGAGGTGTGACATGTGTGTCCCGACTCGACAAAAGACAGCGCTCCATTTGGCTGTTGGACATGCGGGCAAAGCTTCAGTTTCAGTTGCCCTCACCCAGCAACGTCATATTTGGCCATGGGTCAAAAGTCAAAAGATGTTAAAAGCCCGTACCCCCAGTGAACATCCCAATCCCCACTAAAATAGGTTCTAAAATGGGTGGTGCACTCACCTAGCCCAAAATGGTACCATTGGTTTTGACAACCACAGCCATTTACATTCTGGTCCATCTGTAGAACCCCACCAATCCAATGCAAAACCTTGAAAGAAGGGATTCGGATCCAGGAATTCCAGAAAACCATTCGGGTGGTTAGGGGGGTCGCCATCAAGCCCCACGTGCCATGGACACTTAGAGACCATTTTCCGAGCCCTGCAAACCATGGCTGTGGGTCAAAAATAGATGGAAACATGGACCAAAACCTGCGGTCCCCTGGTGGTTTAATTTTGACCCATACCCAAATTTCCAAGGATGGTGGTTGCAACGTAGAGCCAAACCGTCCACCACACACACCCTCCCCCCCAACTCCTGAAAGAGTAGCGATGCACAAATACTTACATCTCCCACAATCGTGAGGTAGCTTGGTTTAGTTAGTACCCCAATACTTCTCATTCAGGTAGTTCTAAGGCTCAATCATTTTGTTCAATAGCTATTCATTTAGTGCTTTGTAGTTTAGCATCCCTTTACCCCAAATCCTCTATTTGGGTTCGGATCTAACGATTCCAAGTATTTGGGCATGTGTCACACAGGAAGAAAGATCGCCCATGTTGGTTTTCCCGTCCGCCGCGCCTCCGCGGAGAAGGGTCCCTTGAGGCTCACGTGCCCCGCGAAGGGCTTGCTCTCCGTGCGACCTCGAAGCCCGCGGGAAATCCCCCGCGGGCCCTGGTGCTAACCTTGTTGCTGGTTTGCCGGGGCAGTGAAGGAACACCTCAAGGCGAGCTGTCAAAAAGGGAAAGTCTGGCAATGCAAAGTCCAGCCTGGAGGAAAGGTGGTGGAATCGTTTGAGGGGTTCTTAGTGAAGCGACGGGTCCAACCAAACATCGACCATGGGCAAAGACTACAAAAGGCATGTAATGGAAAGGGTACTCCAGATGTTCATGGCCCACCCCTTAAGGTTGCAGGATTGAGACACCGGGGGCTTTTGTTAGGTAACCAACGACAGCTAACACGGCAAAGACCCAAAACATACAGTACCTCGCGGATGATGGCGGGGCCGCCGACAATGCATCCGGTTTGGGCTGGAACAATAAATTAATCCATCCTCGAGGGCTGTCCAACAGCCCTCAAGTTGCCGCCCAAGGTGTTTGGCGGGAAAGCTGTTGATGAAATAGAGCTTTTGGGTAGTCTACACATGGGCGAGCCGACCCCCTGCACAGGCGAGCACAGGCCGAGCAGGTTTCTCCTTCATCTTTTCCTACTGCAGTTGACCACGGCGATTGGTTACGCAAATCCATTTGGCTGGCTGGGGCTCCGGGGATGAGACTGAAAACAGAATTCCGACAGGTCCGGTCCTAACCGAGGTCTGTAGTTCTATACTTTGACCATTCCATTCGTCTGGAATAACAGAGGTACTCGATTTAGGGCTGTTGTTCCCTTCAACATGTGGCCATGGGTCAAAACCCCGTACCCCCAGTGAACATCGCAATCCCAACTAAAATAGACTAAAATAGACTAAAATGGGTGGTGCTAACCCAAAATGGTACCATTGGTTTTGAACCATGGCCATGTCAATGCGCGTATGGCCTCGAAAGCTTAGGCCAAGCTTCTGCCATGTGAGATGTGACCCTCGGCAAACAAACATGTGCTAACTTCGGCTGCGCGGCACTCCTCCCAACTCTTTGCGTTGTAATCGCTTGAGCTCAAACGCAACCCCCACCCATTCTGAGGACATCGAACATGGGAGTGGCCAGCTCGATGCCGGGTTCACCGAACAACAACTTCACGATCTACCCAACCGTGCGTGGATCGTAACCGCGGGTGATGGCAGCATGGAAGACCATGAGACTTGCTTGTTGCGACAATGCCTCAGCAACTGTCCTGTCAGCTTTAACCGGGATGGGGGTGGAGGTTCCCGGTTGCCATTGATAAAATTATGGGGGCACCCGCTGCCCACCGTTCCACGCTTGCGGCATTATGGGGTCGGGGACCAGGTTGGTCAATCCCATACTCCTTCTTTGGCACTCACTTGCCAAGGCATCCCTTTCGAAACTCAAGACGCAATTGAGGATTGCGTTGAACAGTCCAGACGATCGATGCATGAAACAAGGTATTCACATGGCAAATGTTCATGTCGATTTCAAGCTGCGAGGTACTACCAACTCTCTTGTGTCTCATGGTTGGCGTTGATCGTGGCTCAACGAAGCAAAAGGACAACTGCAGGGTGGTACCTTTCTGGCCTAGCTTCGTGGGAACAAAGGAAGCGAGCCGCCCCTTTTCATACTTGGTGCTAGTTCAAAGCGAAGCAAAAATACCGTTCACTTGTCGGGCAAGGATACATTCGCAGCCAAGCAGCTTAACAAGTCTGCCTCGTCCGTTTCGCTGACCTGCGCTCTCTTTGAGAGCCGCTCGCTCGGTCAAGTGACCACTAACTGATGCATATTCTGGGCATGTCCCAAAGCAGCGGATCCCAAGAAGCACTTGGGTGGACGCAGAAATGTTGTTTTATCCCAAGCAAACCTTGCCTTTGGATCCTGGACAGGGCAGGTGATGGTAACAATCCCAGTCCTTGATGTACAGCTAGACGGTCTGAGACTCCAGAGTGATTAAACATTGCCCCCTTGTTTTGGCACCGTGCCACCCAGACATATACCAGCTTTTCCTCCACTCATGCCATCGTAAGCGAGAAACCCAAGCATCCCCCCAAACCATTGGCGTTCCGACCTCATAGTTGCCGGGGGGACAAATGCCCTCTTTCCAACACATGAAGTTGACGGGGCTTTGCAAGACTACCCCCTCTTGAAAGCACCGCACGCCAAGCGGGGATTGGGTACAAGCGGGGGTGGGGAAAGATTCCAAAAGTTTTGGCTGGTAAGTCATCCCCCATTCCTTTCCAGCTCAAAAACAAACAAGAAAACAACACATCTCCCATTGTTCCATCAATCTTCCAATTATTATCTGCCTCCCCCAGTCCCCAGTCCTTGCTTGTTTGCTTCATTGAAGAGAAAAAAACAAAAAAAACGCGGCCTCTTCCTCCTCCAGCATGCTGGGTTTGGATTCTAAGCTGGCCAAGCTCATCGAGGTAGCCTGATGGCCCGCGATCAGAGATGGGTCGAAACCCGCGCCAACTGGCCACGAACAACTGAGCAAACAAACTGAAAATAAGTAGCTGGATGTGTAAACGAACATAAAACAACCGGTGGCTGAAGTGAAAAGCAACAACTTAAGTAGCTTGGTAGCTGTCTCCATCTCGCTGTCCATGTCTGTCCCTCTCTGTCCCTCTGTCTCTCTGTCTGTCCGGCCTCTGTCTGTCTGTCTAGGGCTGGGGTGGTGTCTGTTACCATCTGTAACGCTTCCTTCATTTTGGGCCAGCAGCAAAGCCCAAGCCCCCGGGATGTGAGAGCATGCGACTCAAGCCGATGGGAATCCCTTCCTGTTCATCTTGAACATTGCGCGGGTGGTCCATTGGACATAGGAACCATTACCCGTTGCTTATAACTTGCGAAATTGAGCTTTATAAACTAGTTTGCGCCAATTTATCCGAACGAAAGGAACGCCACCTGCCAGAGTGGCAACCAAGCTGCAAAACGTAACCAACAAGTTTCAGTAGGCAACACAAGGCAAAAGCCAGGATAAAGAACATATTGTGACTGCAATCATACAACCAAAAGATAAACTCATGGCGCTGAGGCTTCCAGGATTCGACTTCAAAGGTGATTCTAAGCCCCCGTCACAGGGCAAACGTTCGAAAAAGGGAGGGGACAACCAAGGAAAAGGGAAAAACCAATCACAGCCCTCATCGCCGACCCAAGCCATTGAGTGCCCAAATTGACTGTGCATTCTTTGGGATGCTCCAAGTGCAACTTGGATAGACAATCCGGATGCCTTACCCTTGGTGGCCCACGAGCGTGATGTTGAGCACGCTTGGAGCCCGGGAACAAGTGTGGTGTGTCTTAGCTGGGGATCGTTCGAAGTGAAGGAACTTGCTCGTGGACAGAAAGAAGAGCATGACTTTGCACGTAAAGGCTTTGGACTGTCTTACCTGGTTTGGCTTTCAGGTCCCGCTCCAAGCTGCACCAGCCTTCGCAATTGATTTTGCTTCTCATTGACTGGATGGCCATTGCTTACCAACGCATTATCTGCAATCTGAGGGCGGAAAGGGCACTACTACTGCTCTCATGACCCCTCAAAGACCCTCTAAAAGGCTTCTATGTTCGGGCAAAGCCTGCAACTCATTTCTCAAAGCCAAAATCGTTCGGAGGACTCCGTCTCCCTTCGAAATCCTTGCGCTGCCTTGGGTTGACATGTTGAAAAACCCAGGGGTTGCACCCAAACGCTTCTTTCTCTCAAGTCAGGAGATGACATCATACTCTACAACTTGGTACTTGGCGCTTTGAAACTTCAGACTTCAGCCCTTCCCGCCTTGGAATTCAGGTTGCGAATGCTGGGCACACTGGGCTCATAGCTGACCTGATTGCCCGAAAGCGACTTGGAAGGAACGTGACTAGGTTTTGACTGCCGAAAAAATAAATACGTGGGCGCTGAATCGGTCCGGAATACAGAAACCGACCCGTGGTTTCCTTACAAACCCTTCCCCCCCTTTCGGCTTCTGATTGGGAAATCTCTAGCGTGTCACCAACTTGCCAGCCATCCCCTTCCTTCGACATGTTTCTTCAGGCCTGCAACGGGTAACCAATGTAAATAGCTCTTGGGCTTCGGAAATGGTTGAGCGGCTATAGGTACCATCCCACTGAAAAAGCTAACCTAAGTCCGTCAACGAAAAGAGGGGATCCCTTGTTTTGAGCACCCTGAATGAAGCTTGACACATGGATATGCGATAAATCGAAGGGCACACAATACAATACCGTTGAACAAAGAAAGCACACACGCATGGCCTATGCTACATTGTATCCAAACAACTCATAAGCGTGTGCACGCAAACAAAACACACACCAACATCAAACACACGCGCGCACACACACACACAGGAGCAACCACACAAACACACAAACACACTAACACATGCACCCAAACCAAAATACGCACACAAATACAAGCACACACCAAGCAGGAAATGAGGAAATCAAATACAGAAAAAGTGCTGTCACCACAGAGAATGCGCAAATGTGTGTTCGGGGGAAGAAAAAAGAAAGTAAAGTCTATGCCAATACAAAACCGATACTCAGATAGTACAAGATCCGTACATGGACCCTTTTGTTCTCGAGTTTGAAGGACATTGCCCTCGAGTTTGAAGGACATTGCCGTTTAGCTCCCGGAAAATGGGGAGCACATTTAGATGAGAACTACTTGGGTAGAAGCAGTTCAATCCCCCCATGTTTAGGCGGCTTCTCCTGATAATTCCCGTCAGATTGCTTTGGGGGGAGGGGGTGCGGACCAGTCATTTATCAGCTTCCAACATCATGTCTTGAAAGGCTCTTGGCAAGATCTTGTACTCGACGACTCGTCTCCAACCACCATCTCACTGACAAGTCCTCTAGGCTCTGGAGACCTATGAATCAAGTGGTATTCCCAGCGATTCCCTTCATCCCTGCATCCCATGTCCTGTAAAACCTTCTCATTGTTCTTTTGATTCTTGTCGTAGCTGTTTTTTCCCTTGTCGTGGCTAGAACCCCTTGCCGATACACCCAAACACCACGCGTTCTCAACGCAAACACTTTCGGCGAAGCTTTCATCACTCGAAGGCCCAAACGGCCGCATCGAACCTGCGGTGTCGGGTTTTGTTCGAGACCCCTCCGTTTAGGGGCCAGTTGGGGCGAAATGCCGCTTCGTTTACACACAGCAACGATATGATGAAGATGCAGGTTTGCTTTATTTTCCGTTTGACAGCGAGCCAACATTGAGTCCCCACATATTGCACACCCCATACAGAACAAACAAACACAAGGACCATCAAGGGCTCCATGTCTTGTGTCCAGCCCTTGTGGCTGCTCCGACGACTTCAGCCCAAACCCGCGGCGATTTCAGTGAACAGTGCACGCCTCAGTGCGCTCATCAGTCTGTACCTGGCAAATGCTTGCTGGGCATCAGGATTGTGGGATCGTGTTCAATGGCCCAAAAATCGGGAGCCCTCCAACCTCCCTGTTTGTAGAGAGAAAAAAACAATAAAAACATCATCCGGCAGTTGGATCCTGGATTTGAGCCACACCCAAGAAGCCATTGGGGCGCTGCTTTTGACACATCGACTTGCATTGCTCAAAGCTCACAGAGCTCATTGGTTTCATGCCGTTCGAATGTTCCGTCCAAAAAAAAATGGCACTCGGCTTTGATACACAGGCATGGTGCATGTCTATGAACCCTGCGTGAGAAGGTCAGCTTTGAACGCCTAACGCACCAGAGCCTTAGCAATTAGAGCATGCTCTTGAGGTGCATGCAAAGCCATGAGCAAACCGAGCTTTCGAGTTGCCACGATTCAATGATCTTAGATTTGCTCTGCTGACTTCTGCTGTTAGCGCCAACAAACATACCTCCTGCACAAGGCATTGCCCCGCAAGCGAGAAAACTTGGGCCCCCTTTATCCTGTCTTCCCACCGTACTGATGGGACGATCCATGTGGACGGCACCGGCCCTACAAATTCTGGCCCGGCACTCCTTGCCTTCCATACATGACGTACGAGGAGACAACAAGATGCAACGAGGACTTGCCTTTTGACCCTTCCCCTTTTCTGAGAAACATAGTTACCCTCCCACCAAACATATAATGGAAGTGCACAAACCCCCTTTCCAAGAGGAAAGTCGTCTTTCTGCAGGGGTCTGTGCACTTCTGTGTTAGTCGGCGGGAGGGTAAGCTGAAGAGTTTGACTTTTTGTCACTTTCGGGCCTTCCTGTTTCTCAAGCAAACGGGGCGTGTCAAAGGCAAAACCCTTGACGGCGTCCGCCCGCCCTCCCGCCTTCAAAGGCCCGGATTGTTCCACGCAAATGGCCTGGAAAGGAAGTTGCTCCATCGGCACAAGTTGGTACGTGGCAGAAAATCCAACTTCCCATTGGCCATCGCCTTTCATTCGCAAGCCTGGCTCGGAAAAGGGCCCTCAGATCAAACCAAAGGGCTGCCCTTGTTTCTTTTGAACGTCGCAAAGGGTTTTTGAACCAGACCCATTTCCTTTGGTTGGATCCGCTCAAGCGTGAATATGAGTGAAGTTCGAGCGCCCTTTGCAAAGGTGGTAGAAGCGAACCCAATGCTTCCAGTTGCCACTGAAGTTGGTAAATAAAAGAACCATGTACAAAGCCGTTGAACGTCGGTGGCCGAAATTTCTGGAAGGATTCAAAGTGGCATTAACCACCCATTCCAGCTGTGGTAACTGGAAGCCGGGGCTGAACAGCCCAGAGTATGCGGTAGCCTGATTATAGGTCTTTTCAGCTTCTTCCCTACACATTAACGTTCAAGACATGCACCGTACCTGCCTTTTGGTGCTTGAAAACGCGAGATCCCATCATTTGGAGTAATCTTAAAGCTTACGCCGCCATTGCCGGCGCTGAGTGAAGCGCTGATTTTTGTGCCTTCGCAGGTTGGGGTGGGGGGTGGGCAGGGGTGGTGAACTCACAAGAAGTGCTTCGCGCGTTCCCCATCGGCACGGCTGCAAGCAGCGCAAGTTATTCACAGATCCCCTATTGGCACGGCCGTGGTGGTCGCGTTCACTCGAACTTGCGTGCGATTTGAGGGGAGTCCACCCCACGAATGAAACATCAGGGTGGCTGATAGTTGTCCGAAACAACAATGGTGCCTTCAGGCTTGACGCATCTTTGCCCTCAAAATCCAACCCTTCAAGCCACAACAATGCCAGCGCAAGATTCTTGAACACCGTGATTGAAGGCTTCCCCTTTTAGATTCCCAGCGATACTGAAGACAAGGGCCAGCAAGGTTTTCCCAAAAGAACGCAACAATCATTGTTTGTGCCTCCCCAAACCCAGCGGATGCAAGGTACCCCATTGCGGCCCTTTGCCAGACAAGAGCATTTCCTTGTTGCTTAGTCTGCGCTTAAACCCACCAATGCTAAGCCGCTATTAACCCCCTCATGTTTTCCCCAAACTCGTGCTTCCCCCAAGATGCATTTTGCTCACTAAGGCTTGTTCAAAAAGACCAGGTGTTCAGGCTCGCAAAGGGGACCCGCGTTGGAGGCGGGTCTCCCCCCCCCAATTAACAGAGAACCCCCCGGCGCTTAATCAGGCTCACCCTAAGTATTGGATGTCGCCGCATACTGTCTCGTGTTCCTGATGCGGGAACCCCTTGTTCGTTTTAGGACCATAGAGTTGTTGCTGGGTCACCGCCCTGTCCTGCTGGATACCCTCCTGGTAACAGCCTGAGCTGGCAGAGAGCGTGCAACCCGAGCATCAAGCAAACTGGAACTCGGTGGTGTTTTTGACTTGTGAACAGTTGCATTTGCTTGCCTTCCTGTGAATACAAACCAATCCACAACACACACAAAAAAAGCACAGCGCAACGAGCTTCGGGCAGAAGGCGCCCGTCAATGCTTTACAGTTCCTAAAAGCCAGTTAAAATCGTCCTCATCCTTCAAAGCATCCAGAACTGGACGCAGGAGAATACCTTGGAATCAGTCTGACGGAAGGGCTAAATTGGTTCTATCTTCACACACTTGGCCATTGTTCCAATTCCAATGGTCTGGCGTCGGGGCGAGTAAATCAGAGGTAGAAATGCCAGCGCTTCAGCGGCTGAGAACACAAACGGACGTCACCCTGTGGCCTTTGGAAAGGCAAAGGCGCCGGTAAATGATGGGAGCCGAACTGAAACTGGCGCCAGTGATATTCAGCCAAGCTGATCTGAAAGGACAACTCAGTTTTGACCCCTGTTTCCTGGTGTGCTTTGCCCAAACGAATGAGCGCTTCGCCACGGTGAAATGCAGGTGGTTTCGACAGTGCACGCCGCTGAGAGTGCTTTCCGGGCCGGCGGGATGCTTATGCCACTCAGCCCCGTGCATTTTGGTTGAATCCTTTTCTGGTTGCTTTAAACGGAAACGGACGATGATGTTGGACCGTCCCTTTGTGTGACCGCCTCAAGCTCTGTGGCAAAAAAACCAGCGCGGCAAGCTGAGCCGAAACTCCAAATCGAGATATCGACCATACCCAGTGATACAAATGATACCCAGTGATATCAACCATATTGTCCGCCAGTGATACAAATGGACAAACTGAACCGATACCCAGCCGTACAGTCGCCAAGACGCACAGCTGCCCCATGGCGCGCCTTCCTGTCGGCACGCAAGGGGGGCGGTGAGGGTGTGCCCTCAATGGTCCAAGGACTCTCATTGGGTCTGATTTGTTTGGATTTGATGTGGTGCCAATTTGTTCTTCATTTGGACTATTCCAAAATAATGCATCTTGGAGAAGGTTGTCGAACCTCTCACTTCGGATCAGGCTGCGCTTGCGATTGCCCTATGGACCCAATGGAGAACATCCACATGCATCGGTTGCCTAGCATGAAGCTGAGGGCAACCTATGAATACAAGATCTTCCAATGCACCAAAGGATTTGAGTCGCGGAAGCACGGGAGGTCCCCGGGAAGGGGTGCGGCAGGTCTCTGGAAGGGGTTGCGGAAGGCCACGCGCATGTGTCAAAGCCGAACAAGCCGACATGCGTAGTATAAAGAGGCTGATCAAACTACTGTTGGCAACAGCTCAACGACGGGGTTTATTCAACCTGTCATGGGGAGGGCCTCCAGGATGGTCTTCAATTGCCCAGGCCAAAAGGATATAGCGTGCTAGCAAACAATCAGAGTCTGTTGATGGTCGATGGGACCACTTTTGGAGGGCATGTGGAGATGTCCCAAAAATTGCGGGGACTCGACCACCCTTGTCGGATGTACGACAGCCATAAGGACACCAGAGGACACCAGCAGGAAACGAACTGCCTGGCCAAAGGCAACGCCTGAGAAAAGATTTAGGAAGATTCCACCGACAGAACTGACGGTCACCAAATTCGCCCCTAGTACATTGATGGATTTGGGAGTCGAAGGTATAGCAAGGTACCCTCCCTTCAACCATAGCACCAGTTGCAGGGTACCTGGAAGCTCATGTTCCTCTTGAGGGACTTCCTGTCAGGCGCCATGTTAGTGGCAGGACGGGTAACCCTTTTGCCACCTGGACGAAGCAACAAAAAGACCGGAAGCTCTTTCAGGACGAAGCCGAATCGCGGGGCGGACCTGCGACCTCGCAGGGCCCGTTTGGGCCGGAGGCACGGCCCGAGAGAAAGGGCGGAACAGTAGCAGCTCCCTCGGATATCCTGATTCTCGCATCCCGGATTCAATGTAAGAGGGAGTGAAAAGGGGTGCATCCCCACTTAATTTGGCAATTCCAGGGAATGCCTTGTGGGTCCCTTGGGCTTGAGTCAAGTGGAAGTGGCAACTCACGCCACTGCATCTATTGTTTGCATGCCTTCTTCCACTGACTTTGCTTTTAAGGACATTCCTGTTGGTATCAGGGAAAGCAACATGTGCCTTGGCAACCTAACCAACTTCGCACCATTTTCACGCAATCTCCCGAAGGGCAAGCTTCCCGGCGTGGCACCGTCTCGGGAATGCCAGTTCGGGGCTCGGGCACGGAAGGCGGAGATGTTTTCGGAGCGGGCGATGGACACCGGTGGAGGAAACTCCACCCCATGTATAGGACACCTCACTTGCGCAAATCTGGACATGCTAGCATCAGGGCCAAAATGAGAAAAGGCAACAGGTCAAATTGTCAAAAGCTCGATTCGCCTTGCCGAATCCATAGGATGTTTTACCCACTCTGCATGCGCATGCATGCGCACTAAAAACAAAGGCTCCAAGGTACTCAAATGGACTGGAGTCCTCCAAATCTCTCCCACGTTGCCATTGTGTGTTCAAAATACTGGCATTTTGTTGAGGGGTGACATCTAATTTCCGATGATGGTATGTGTGTGTGTGTGGTTACCTCCATTGCGAGGAAGCGGGACATGATTACTCCCCCTCTGAGAATTCCTCGGCATGGCTACTGCTGTCACTGCAAAGTCGTGATCCCAACGCTCACATAACTCAACCAAGAAAGAACAGTGCTCATGCACTGAGAAAGCTGAGGCTGGGAATCCCGGATGCAGGTCCGTCTGGAGATCCCTTGATGAGGAAATTCGGAGCCTTGATCTGCATCCAACTCCAAAACGACCCTTAGCCCCACATAGGGAAAATGGATAGGGAAAGGTTCACCTTTGTTCCATACACTACTTACGAGGGGTTGATCCTTTGCTTACGAGGTGCTGAAGCAACAAACAACACAAGAGATGGTTGGGACCCATGCCCCGAATAACTTGTACCAGGAGGATTCCATGGACCCATGCCGGGGGCCGCATGTCGTTGGGTCGCCCATTCCCTCTTTGGGATCTTTGCCCTTCTTCGCATGCAAGCTGAAAGGAAAACTGTACCATGGGAGTCTCACAAACAAAAAGCTCGTCGAGTGCGTCTTTGACCCTGCAAACAAACTGAACTGCGCCGTTGTCAGCGGGGAAACAGTCATTTGGCATTCAAGAGCCGAAAACCAAAAGGACACCACCCATTTGAGCTCTGTTGCAACTTAAAGCGACTATGCACTGCAAGTAGATATTCAAGCAGGAGTCTGGCGTCGCGCCGCGTCGCGCGATCTTTGGTCATTGGCTCTCTACGTCTGCAGGCAGGTGTCCGGATGAACCCCGGAAGGAGGCCCTCTCGGTTTCAACGGCGAAACCGGCCCGGGCGTTATCACCTGAGCCTTGGGATCTGGAGTCTCAACGCGATCCCTCCGCTCCGGGATCGACCTGTGGCTGGGATACGGGGAAGTCCTCGACTTCACATCCTGGTTGGCATGGGTCAACTCCACGCGACAAGGTGCTGGAAGAGGGCTGAAGCCGATTCCCTGCAAGCCCTCCTTATCCTCGAGACACGAGATCTCCGGACAGGGAGTCCACATGGCCTGTGAAGCGTAGTCCTGGAATCCGGGCATACGGTCAAATCCATCCTCCCAGGTGCATTCTGGAGGCTCCGCAACTGCCTGAGTTATATTCTTGGACTCTGGAGGCGCCTCATTGAGCGTGGTCAAGGATTTCAATAATTGCAGGAGGGGGATCTTGACCGACAACCTGAAATCCATGCACATCATAGGCTCTTCACCGTCTTGTACGAGTCGGGCGCCTTCACCACAGTCGCACAGCATCCGTACCGGCAGGTCGGTTATCGTCATGTCCACAAATGTCCACAGATCTTGACGGTAGCCCGAACGTGCACACCACACTCGTTAACACGCTGCGTTGAGCCGAAAAGCAAGGCGCCCAAGCTCAAGCAGCCATAGGAACACTGCAACTTGCTTCAAATCTGTTCAGGCCCTGCAGCTTGCTGACAGCAAAGGGAACTCGGGACTCAGGACTAATAAACTTCTCGATGTATCGGGGCGTGAAGTTGCTAATTTCTTTATCATTCTATGCGTATGTTATTCATTACTATGGTTCTGTCTTCATTTGCTTGGATGCGAGGTTCGCCAATCAGAGATTTCTACCAGACAAATCCTGAATCATATGCTGTGTCGTCTCAGTGTGGAAGAACGAAACTAAACACTGTGAACATTTCAGTTTTCAGGGCCTATCCGCACCCAGGCAGCAAACAACGCATCACCCCATACCTGGTAGCCCTCCAAATGGGTGCGTCTCAGATCACGGAACCCAGGTGAGTTGTCTCTTAGAACAAGTCCAAACTCATCAAAACAATTTTTGAGATTGATCCAATGGAAACAGGCAGAAATGGGCGGATGTTCAAGGGGAGTGGATGCCCAATTTGCCTAGCTCGGCCCATAAAACACCACATATATCTGCAGGAACATTCCATCCCTCGCTGCGGGTAACCTGCGAATTAAACTTACAATATGCCGTGTCTCCTATAGCCAGCAGGCCAGCTGTTTCTGTCCATTCCCCTAATTGCTCGCGTGGCATCTGGGATCGATAACTCAATCCTGGGCCCTCAGATCCCCCGCTAAAAGTGACTAAGTTTTAGTGGGTCAAATGGAAATCCAACCACTAAACACCAAAAGGTTAAACACCACTAACCACCAAATCCTCAGATCCCCACTAAACACCGAAAGGCCAAGCTAAGGAACCGGATGGCTGGGAATCACCAAGAATCCATGCCCAACTCGGAGGGCCGGGAGTCCATGCAAGCACCCCAGTAAACTCCGCCAGGCAGGCGGGAGCTGCGCGCCTGAGCGAGCTGCTTGGAAAAAAGCAAGCATGCAGGTCCTAGGTCCTGGTTCCCGAAAAGGCAGTAAGAACCAAAGTCGCACCCTATACTATGTATACACAATAAAATACATCTTGGCATTTGCGCGGCCTGCATGTGCATCATGAATCACCCGAGACAATTCTGCAACCTCCTGTTCCTTTACCGGGCAACATGTTCTGGTTGCCAGGCTCTGTCAAAATGGTATACACACAAAACAACTTGATTGCCGAAAGGGCCTAGAAACAAATGCGTTCTCCAAACGTGGGCCATCGGCAAACCGAACAGATCTGGTGTTGGAAGTGAGTGTTGGGTGCCAACTTGGCCACTCCAGCCGTGACTTCACCTTCAATCAATCCAAAGCCTGCGTGCTCGGATCAGTCAAAAGCAAACAAAATATGTTGACACTGAAAGGTGCGGGTC
Organism: Effrenium voratum; assembly: GCA_963377175.1. NCBI lineage: Eukaryota > Dinophyceae > Suessiales > Symbiodiniaceae > Effrenium > Effrenium voratum. The sequence continues at coordinate 548,003 of CAUJNA010000713.1, read as the reverse complement.
GTGCCCTTGTCGTCCTCTTTGAACTAGGAGGGGGTCCCAGCTACTCAAGTGATTCCATCTGTGATGGCTAACGGCTTGGTGCTGCAATGGATGCTCGGAAAGCGCTGGATTGCCCATGGAAACACGTCGCCCAAGATTTGCTTCAGGGAAACTTAACGCAAAGGCAGGCAGTCCTGGATTGTTTATCACCGGCTTTCCTCGTCAGCCCCACTTCGCTGCAGCTCTGAGCCGCTGTTTTGCCGCGGCGGGCACAGTGCGCGAGCACGCACATGAGGAACGAAACGGCTCACAGGCCGAAGTCGTCCTTGCGGTGGCGATCCTGAATCTCCTGGCAGATCCGTCCATGACAGCAGTTGTGTCAGCCGCCCCATTTAGGCTGTATTTGTTTGGTGAGAATACTCGTTTTGGGCTGGTTTAAAGGGAAACTAAGCGGAAAGCCACCATTTTTGGGGGTCCCCTAGATTTAACGCGCACCCAAGAAACACCAAAAAGTGCAGCGGTTGATTTGCGTTGGACCACTAAGTTGGCCACCGTCACGTCCTGGTTAAGCTGGCCTCCAATCTCCTGCAAAGGCTAAGCCAATTGAGCCTCTGACGCACGAGGTAATCAGCGGACGGGAAAAGTGTCAACATGGCAGAGTTCGATAAAAATGGTAACTTGGCAATAACGAACTTCCTGCTTTAAACACAAAACAATAAAAAGGTACCCTCCAAGATCCCTCTAAGATACAAACATAGAGCCTGCAAGGGTTGGTAATCTTTGCTGGATTCCCTTTGAAACCAACTACAATGTACATTCCGACCAAACAACTAAATGACACAAACACAAACACACGCGGACACAAACACAGACACAACCACACAAACACCCACCCACCCACCCACCCACCCGCCCGCCCGCCCACCCACCCACGCACACTCACGCAAAACCTTACACGCGGCATGACCCCCCACCCCCAAAACCACTGCTACCACCGCCGCCGTCAGGTCTCAAACGTTTCCTGCTTCAGCTGGCTGAAGTCGAAGTCCTCAAGCTCTTCCAACCTCGCCGCTCAGGGAATGAGGGAATACCGGTGGTTTCTTTTCAAGGGGACCCCTGGCTCCACACGCAAACTGAGGAACTGTTGCTGCATCCAGATCCAGAAGGCCACAAACAAAAAACACGAAGTTTCTCAACCAGAGGTTTGTTTGTTCAGGGTTCCTCATTTGGATGTCTACCCGTGGTGTGGTGGCTAAAGACAGGTGTATAGTTCGTTTTTGCTGAAGAGTGGGTTGGGGGTAGTGAGATGAACCCATCTAAGTGGTTCAAGGGAAATACAAGGACCCCTCCGTCTGTATAGTAGGAGCCTAAAGCGGCCGAACCCTATGCATCATTACCCCAAGTTGCAAAATATATTGGTCCTCGGCATGGTTGGCACAAGCTGCAACACAAGCAGAAAGTTGCTTGCGCGAATTATTGAGACCATCGCCGCAGCAAGGACATCATAGCACAGCTTAGGAAAGTTGCCTTTTTACGATGAGCTACGAAAGAAAGCTGCATTGGAAGATGAATTCGTCATAGCTGTTGCAATTTGGAATTGTTTGTTGTGTTTAGATTTTCTGCTGGGGAGGATAAGCTCTGATTGGAGGGGGGTTTGGGGGGGAAATAAGGCAGAGGTGAGTAAATGTTCCAATCTTGTGTGAAATTGAGAATCGTCTTGGAGAGGTGACGGGTGGGGGCGGTTAGCATTAATGAGGGCAGATTACTAATCAGTGCCCAACATTGTTTCGACTGACATATCTATCTCTATATATATATATATGTATGCTATGCATTTTTGTGCCTGATCATCAAGCCCCAACTGACAGCAACGGAAGGGGCCACAGATCTTCCTAATTCCCAGTCCTGTCGATGTTTGCTTGCAGTTGTGTGTAAATGTGTTCCAAGGATTGCAATAACAAATCTAAGTCAGCCATCCAGAAGCACTACACGTCATCTTAAACATCAAGGTTTGACAAGCTCACAAAAGGTACCCCCCTCCCCTTCAAGGCCACTCCACCCCAATCACGCAACACCCTCCGGAATAATCATGCCCTCTCTAGCACGAGGAAACAAACACACACACAGACACACAGACACAACTTTACTTTTACTTCGCTTTTGCAGTCCTATTCGCCAAGGGCAGGGGGGGATACCAATCAGCAAAAATCTTTACCTCACTTCCTGAGCGGATGAGCCAAACAAAAAGAGTCCAAACTCTTCATTTGCCACTAATTAAAAAGGTCTTCCATTTTAAGTATAAAGTCCAGGAACTCTGGAAGCGAGTTACCAGAAACACCCCTGTCGAGAACTCTCCCCTCGAAGGCTCCCGGGCATCTGCACATCGAAGGACACCTTGCCGCCCTCCGCCTCGCTCGCCCGCCGGGCGTGCGAGGCCTCGGCCGCAGAAAAAAACATGCGACGCACAGGGGTTGAAACACCTGGATGTGCCTCAAAAGCATGTAGGTTTAACAGGGGGCCAAAGGAAACCAAGTATGTTTTCCGCCACTGATTTGAGGAAGCATCCAACTGACGCTTGGAGGAGTGAATTAATGGGTCTCAGAAGGAGACTCTCATAGGCTGCAAGGGAAGGGCACCCGGCGTTACCCCGCTTTGCAGTACATGTTTGGGAAGTCAATGGGCTCTGGTTCAAAGGAGTTGCCTCGATGGTTTGATAAAAGGAATCTGGAAAAACACCTGGTACTTGACCAGTTGGTTGCGATATAGGGCCCCTTGAACATGTAAAAGCCCACAGTCCGGCCAAACAAGACGTAAGCAGGGCCGAGCACTTTGGATTCCCACACATCACAAACAGGTGCCCTGCCGCCCATACTTTTATGTATGTTCAAAGAAAAATGGAACCACACGAGAGACTTCATGGGACAAAATCCTCCACCGTGCCCCTACGGGCCGCACAATGACCAGGACGCGGCAGAACTGGAAGATGATGCGAGCCATGACCAAAGACCTTGGAGTTGGCGGCCCGGAGCCGGCAGAAACGCAGAAACTCTGGCCAGTGTTGCATCGCTCCCGATCACCTTCTTGCATGTGCCATTTGCGCGAGGCCGTCTAGCAACAAACACTTGCAAACAAACGCCAAGCTCAAAACCACCCATTTGGGGAGGGTCAAGCAAACAAAAGGCTCCCCTCATGCACTCGGCGCAGGGCTGCGAAAGCTCTACATCCTCCTTCTGCGCCTCCCCTGCTGCGGAAGGTGCCTCGGCTTTGTCACTTTCTTGAGGGTACTCTTTTGAAGCAGGTGACCTATTGGAAGGCAAAGAAGAGGAAACCAGGGGTCGCCTATTTAACACACCCCCGAACAAGGTCTCCTTATGGTTCCTCGTAGATCTTCTGGTGTTCCCTTGTCAAGCTGGAATGTCAAACATAAAGTTGATAGATGGAGCCTAAAATGGCGGTGGCGGCTCCTGAAATAGGAAGAGCCGCCGGCAGCTCGACGAGCTGAAATCGATGTCCATCTGTTTCGATGTCCCAGGCTTCTGTCAGAAAGACACTCCCGCGTGTGGAGCATTCATGAAATTCTTCTGTCGCGGTGCCCCCAGCTTCCTCTGCGGCCCACAAACAAGTCTCGAACAGGAGACATGGGGCTTGTTTTTTGGGAATCCCTTTTTGGTTCATTTTGGTTGTTTGTCCAGGAGCACGAAAAGGGCACTATTTTCGGGGTCGCCTAGTATTGAGACACACCCCGGAAGCCAATGAGAACTTGGCAGCCCGAAACGTGGGGCGAGAAGCGCCTCTGTGTTCATCTCTGGTTAGCTTATAAGGCACAGGATGAAGCCTCCCTAGATTCCCTAGGACAGATTTGGGCCAGGAAAAGCATCACGCCTGCCTTTTCCTGCTGGTTTAGAGGATGAGGAACACGTCCAGAGGATACATCCCGAATCTACCTCTGAGGTGCAGGCAGCAACGAAGAAGAGGCCTCAGATCGCACATTCAAAACAAGGAGCCTCATGAAAGGGGTGCTCTCAGATTGCCTCTTTCAATGAGCAAGGTACACCTTGGAGCATTGAGGGTCAACATCCTCTTCCCCTTAGTCGCTGATCGTCTTCACCTTGTCCGTGTGTCGCTTTTTTTTCTGCGCTACTTGGCCCCTGGAAACCCTGGAACGGTCCTAAACCCCTGGAAACCCCTTGGGGTACCGGTGTGATCGGTAGCCAACGTGCTACCATTCACCTCATCTTCAAACAAGCTGGTCTTCACAGAAAAACTCGCAGACACATCGTGAAATCATCTGTGCAAAAAATGCATCGTTCTTACAATCGTAGTCGAAAAGGTTCCTGCTTTCCAAGAAGATGCAAACAAACAATGCAATATGTACATGCTCATGCTACAGTTACACCTCGCGCTGACTAAACGCCTTGCATTTGGGTGCATCCATAATTTTTGGCTGGTTACAACGGGAGACCCTTAGGAAACATTTACATACATTTACAAGGCCCCCTACTTCAGAAACATCCACTGCGTGAGTTCCTAAACACAGTGGGCCAGTACATCGACCACAACATAAGCTACTTCTCCCAAGCATGAGTTGTCTGCCAATGGCTGTGCTATGAACCTTTGATGGCGCACGGCCCGTTGTCTTGTCAGATAATGCTCAACAAAAGGAAAGGGTGAACCAAGCGCTCACTCACCAGCTTGCCCTTAAAACTCCGTGACGGTCTTTGAAGGGTCCACAAGCCACAAGCTACCACACAACTAGATAATTGCGACTTCTCAGAAAGAAGCTACCAAGAACGGGTATGTAAGGGGTCCCTGACTGCAAAGGGGGCATGAGGCTGACCTGACAGAAACCTGCCACGGGTGAATTGTTGGACGAGGCGAAGCGAACCCTCCAATCCTCTTCGGATTTGTCCGGAAAAAATCCGAAGACGATTGCAAATAAGGCCTGTGAACAACGCCGATCGATGAGGTGGTACTTTCCAGCAAAATTTTCCAGTGTAACTCGAGGGTCTGTTCAAATTCACAACATTTCGAGAATAGCAAATGGCAACCAGTTCCAGCTCCCCTATAACTGCTGGATTGGCAATTCGTTTGGGAGCTTAGGGGTTAAATCCCCAAACTACCAAGTCAAACCACCCCAGCTTACCTGACACTTACTTTCCAGCCGGCCACCGAGTTCTTGCCCAATCCAAGGGACCGCTGCTGATCACCGCCACGCAAGTGTCAATGGCGTTGGACCTCGGATCTTGCATCCTTCTTTGGTTGGTTGACTTTAAAGGAAAACCCGAAACCCAACAAAAAGAAAAAAAAGGGCGCCACTGGGCAACTGGGCTCAGCTCTGGAAACCTGGATTCTTGCTGGTTCCAGCCCCAAAAACCTGCGTCTGACATCCATTTTGCCTCTTGGTTTATGGGCCCAAATCACAAGGGGCTCAATAAAACAGGGTCTCCAAAGCTCGGCTTTCGCCCCTCCCTCCCATCTCTTCAGGGGAAAACAACAATCTCAAACCCACAAGATGTTTGGTCGATAGTGGGTAAGCCTTAGAAATGCAATCGCACACGCCAAAACAGACTGCCCCTGTTGGTCAACCATTGTTTGGGGCCCCTTTGTCTACAGATCAAGCCAAACTTCATGTGTTTCGGCGGCCGGGCATGGATCCCTTGTACATATTAACCTATCTTCCATGATTGGAGAACCTTTAGCATACCTGATTATCGGCGCGATAGGAACCATCATATTAGATCCACGAGATGAAGCATGACCCACCACATTTGGACCTAGTTACATATCATCCTTATTTCCACGCCTTTGAAGTATTAATCTCACTCCTGACTCATTGCGCTCACTATACTTTCAACCTCCAAGACAGCACAGCTCCGTTAGTTTCAGTGCAACGAATGTCAATCTAACCTTCCAGTGCTAACGATTGATTGAAATTCCATTTGAAGGGTTAACGACCCAATTCACACTGAACCCCAGGCTCGTCATTAGCTCTAAGCAGCCCACGCGCTTGCATGTTTTGCAAGTGGCTGGGCACATGCCGACAATTCCTTGGCAACAGTGCCAAAACGAAGCCGATTTGACCTCCGTGGCCCGGTTAGGTAAGGACAACAGGCAGGGAGGGCCAAAACACAATCTGTATTTTGCGTGTGATTCATACTTTGAATGGCCTCAATGTCTGGGAGGGGCTCCCACATATGACCTACAAACAACGAGTTGTCTTTTGGGCGTCCACCCAGAACCCCAGTCCCTGCGCCCGTTCGGTGCGCGGCCAGGATTTCAGGTACGCCTTGCCTGGCATTTGGACGACTCTCGGGGCAAGACAAAATGAAGAGCACGAGACGCAAATGATACGTCAATTTTGTGACCAGTTGACCCCTTGGCAAAAGTTAACCTTTCTTTTTGTGGGCTCAATGGAACAGCCTTGATTTCCCAAAACGTTTAGTCTAAAGATCCAGACCAATAGCCATCAAGTATTGCAACATATTGCAACCATCGGGTGCTGCTGTTGTGACAGCCGTCCACCTAATAATTTGGAGGCTCGAATTGAAACTACAAACATTGGATTGTAAATACCTACCACAAGATGCTTCCACTGTGACCGAAGCGCCAGGAAAACACAAAGTGAAGTCCACAAAAAGGCAAACCAAAAGCCCAATAAAACCGCTGGAAATTCATGCTCAATCCGAGAAAGACACCCGACCCCAACTAGAGATTCCTTAGAAAGTCTCACGCGTTTGGATTTGCTGGCTCCATATCTAATGCGTCAGCTGTGGATGGAGCCCGCACGGAGCAGCACGGCGCGAAGCAAACAAGCCAAGTTCCCAGCAACGCGGGGAACAAAATAAGAGAAACCGGCAAAAACATGTGTATTTTGAATCCGTTTCGGCCTCTTTAGACTCATTCCCATGTCCAGTGTTCGCGAAAAAGCCCGTGTGGCTCTTGGCCCTAAGCGGACAACGCACTTTGTGAACTGGCAGGCCTTGCACGATGGCTCGGAGAACCACCTCGACCACCAAGGAAACCGTCACAAAGGCCTGGCCAAGCGGGCGCCCCGCCGCCCCCAAATCGACGACCGCTCTGCTGGCTCCGTACACATTTTGGAGAGCAGGCCGTCCTCATTTCAGGCTTGCTAACGTCCCTGGTGAGGAAGACACCCCCCAAAGAAAGTGACCAACGCCAACCAAAGAAGGGAATTGCAACCACAGAACTCATGAAGGCATCCTTGTAGTGGAATCCCCGATATGGTTGCACACAAGCTTCACTGCTTGATCCTTCGGATGTTCTTTTCATATTCTCGTGACCGTGACTCAATTTGATCCTCAAGCAAGGGACCTCCACTCCTATAGTCAAAACGGTTTTAAGCGTACCACTCTCCAGTCGTATCATTTCCTGAGCTGCCCTCAGATCCCCTGCCAAAAGTCTAACTTTTAGTGGGTTACATGAACACCCAACCACGAAATCCTAAAGAACTAACGTGCCAAGGGGACGGCTGGCCTGGGCCCCAAGCTAGCGCTGTGCCCCAAGCCTCCAGGAAGAGGAGGGCCTTCGCCTCGCGCAAAGGCGAGTCCGAGCCTAGGGTGATGCACAGCAGCAGGGCCGCCTGGGCCGGTCGTCACTTATTCGGGCGGAAAGGAAAACCAAAGGAAACCAGGCACCCACCTTGCAAGGACCTCGCACATAAAGAACGACCATCAAAAGGAAGCACACGTCACAATTCATATTGACTATGTTAGGACACAAGCGTACCAACAAACTCTTCCAGAGTGGGAAACCCCGAAAAAGGGGTGGATCAAGGATCGACCTATCTGAGTCCAAAAACCCTGATTTCAAGCGGCATCACGAAATGACATCCTGGATCTAAAAGTTTTGTCAACCCCGGTAGCTCATGTCTCTACATTGCCGACAGGTGCCTTAAAGGGGCCCTTGAGGAAAAAGACTCCAAAACAGCTCAGCACAAGGTACGCTCATCGGCTAAACCAATACTTCCAACACCTTCAACGGATGCCCTCAACTGGCCTGGATGAGCTTGTGTTACCCTAGTTCAGCGAGGTCTGTTTTACAAAAAACTCAGCGAGCTCACGGTCAACATCTGCGCGGTCATACTCAAAATTGCCTGGTTACAACCCCCTTCTGGCTGTTGTTGAACAAAGGGCAAGCCACTTCATGCCCCAAAATCGCCCCATCCGTTGTAGACTGCCGTAACCCTGTTGTTGGGGAGCACGTCTTGGTTGGTACTTCAAAAAAGGCTCGAAAGGGACGCCCGCCGTTCTGGGGGTGCTCTCAGTTTGAGACCGCTGCGAACTCAGCTTCCTCCCAGCTGGGGTTGTGCAGCCCTGCCAAAGGCCCGCACCAGCACCATGGTGGCAAGGTACAACACCGCTGTGATCTGTGAGTAGTACAGCTGCACCTCGCTGGAAAAGGGTTTCAGACGAATGTCCTCGCACTTAGTTTAGAATTGCCAATGCCACATATAGATCCCCGTAGAAGTTTAGGGCGGGTTGGAACACCCGTTCTATAGCATAAAACTAGCAATTTGCGGAAAAACGTCTACAAAATGACGGCGGCTGCAGAACGAATTCTCTGCACAATTGGTCCCTGAAATTTACAGGTGTTTTTTTGGGGATGTGCAAAGTGGTCACTACAAATGGGGGGGGGTTCAGATAGGGATCTACATCCAAGCGTCATTTTGTAGCGGGCCAGTTGGGTCTCAATCCTACCAGTCTATCCTGTTGGTAACCACAGCTTCCAGAGAGGAGGCGGCGCTCGGGGGTTGCGCTTTGTTCGGACAGCTTGGGTGGATCTACCAGGCGGAAACGTATTTGTCGCGGGGGTATGGGCCCCCTTCCTACATTCTCTGTGGGGATGAATGGGATTTGCTAGGCGGCCCCATGCCAGGAGCAAAAGCTAACCCGTTTTCTGGGAATAAGCAAAAGCAAAAGCAAAATGTCACATTTTTTGGGGGCGCCCTGTTTTTGACACATGCTCCTGAGTTAGGGCTGGTGGCTAATATGTTTTTGTTTCTGTTCAACCCTAAGAGTGCCCTCACAACACAAACAAACCCTAGGCCCCCCCACAACGATGCCGCGCAGCAGCTCGATCCGCGTGCTTTGCACGCTCGCGCGCGGGCGCGGGGCGATGAGAGCCTCGTCCTGCCCAGGTCTTCTAGTTGGGTGTGTCTGTTTAGGGGCACACCCCAATAGGGCGGTTCTCCCCCGCGTTTCTCTTTAAAACCACCAGAAAGGGGAACCTCCAACCAAAGACACATTGCCTTAACACCCGTTACCACAAAAAAAAAAAAGCTGTTTCCGGGCAGGCTTCGGGTAGGATTTGGGTCGTTTGGGGTTGGGTTAGGTCTGGGGCATATTCGAGGAAGCTGAAGCCTTCTAGGCCCGAAAGCTCCAATAAAATGTTCTCCAACTGGTGCTCTTAGGCCGATTCCACTTTCGCCATTGTCCCTGTGGCTGGAACTTGGTTGACGTTGGAAGGGCATCAAACATCTAAACTTTAGCAGTTAGGTGGGGATTTCAGCCACTAAACCACAATAAGCAAAAATGCAAAATGTTTCCCAACGACAACCATGGGAAGACGTTCAGTCCTCAAGTAGAAGACCTCCAACTTCTCAAGCAATTCTGCTGTAGTGCTGACTCCTGTCAAGCTGAACTCATCCGAGGGCCCAAAGGACCTGCAGCCTGTGCTGTTGCCCCAGATCCAGCAGCCCGCCGAGATGTGGGCTGTGCCCCGCTGGCCCCAGTGGACCCCCTTGCTGCATCACCTGTTGTGGCCAAGCCAGGATCTGCGTCAGGATCCGCCCTGACCATCACCAGAAGCCGCACCCTCCTGAAGAGACATACTGAGCAAGCAAGCAGGAGAAGCACAGACCAAAAATGAAAGGAGAAGAAGAGCAAGTTGAATTCGAGCTGATGCAAGTCTGGCTAGCAGGGGTTTATCTAGGGCTTGCAAAAACTAAAACAGGAACCCGTTTCTGGGCTGACCATTTTGGGGGGGACTTACATCAACAAGCAAAAGGAAAAAGGGTACCACTGAACAACTGAGCAAAGAAGTGCATCCTGAAGTCGTTGCCTTGATCCAAGAGGACTTCGCGACCCGAATACCGGGGAATCGGGTGTTCAACCAGAAACGTGTGTTCCCACATGTTCATTGGAGTTATTTGGAGGCAGTGCAACAATGGTTGCGAATAAACAAGCAGCCAGTCGCCTTTTTTCCAAATCCCTTCCACTGCTTGCTTCTCTGAAAAAGAGATAGGGGTGCAGGTGCTTCCCTCCAACGGGTGGCTGAAATTGCCTTACAACCTAGGGGTAGTTAAAATACCCAGCCCTCTACAACCAGGTGTTCCAACCCCCAAACCATCAAATATCCATCCAGACCAAATTAAGGTACCCGACTTTTGACCGTCTACAATAACAACTGCTTCACGCAAACAAAAGCAAGTGCACGAGCAAATAGCGACCCCGTTGGTTGCCATGCTTAAAGGGAAACGACATCATGCCGAGCATGCAAAATCGCGTCTTCCTCAGGGCTCGCCGATCTACATTAGTCCAATGGCCAGAAAAAAAGGTCACAAAACAGCCTCGGCCACTCCCGAGGTAACATCTTTTGGAAGACCCCTCATCAGCCACAATTTCTGTACTAAACTCAGTCTTTTGCTGGAAGGTGGAAACGGGGCCCTTTGAGATATTTGTCAACATGCGATGCAAAATGCAAATCGTTGCGGCTCTCCACTCCATCCAGATCGACAGCAACAGGACTCCCACTTTAGTCTGCGAGAAAAGGAAAAGCCTCTGGCCATCACAAAGACCCTTTTTGAAACAACGAGCCACGCGCGCGACTCGGTCCTCGTCATCATCCCAAGCGCTCATGCGAGGGGATAGCTCTATGCGCTAAACTGGCGTCTCCGCATGTCTCCGCAAAACACGGTGAAGAGTCGTGGCACCAGGTCAAGTGGAACGTTGCAATGGAACACAACAAACACCTGCGGAAAAAAGAAGAAACAAAAAGCTGCAACACATTGCCCTATCGTCGTGCAGGGTGTTCAACAAAGGCAAAATCATGTTCATCCCTCTGGCACGATCGCAGCTTTTCTGACGCATGTCCATTTCGAGAAACATGGGTTGGGTCACCTGCGCGCCAGCGCGTTCTCAATTCCAGTGCCCAAGCGTCAGTATCGAAGGCGGCCCGCTGAAGCCAACGCTACGACGGCTCTCAGCGAGTTTTGGCCATGAGGATCTGAGTGACTTGTGTTACATCTCGTGTTGCCGATTTTGTTCGCCTACGCTGATTGCCACGAAGTTTGTCAATGGGTATGTCTCGCGCGGCGCTGGCAAACATGTCTCATCAGCAAGTTCCCAAATCCAGCAAGCCAGTTCGCATGGCTTACACATTCAGGGTCCATCCTCATTGTGGGCAGGGCTGTTGCTTGCACCTGTCTCCCAATTCTTGCGATCATCCAGACCAATATTCCGGATCCTTTTCAGGCATGGGGGCTATGTGAGGGGAAAGCAATGCTATATTACTCATATGCTATATGTAGCATTTCAGAATATCCTGCCATCTTATAAGCTTCATACTTCATGCTCCCAAGTAAGCGCCGAACAAAATTACTTGCCCAAAACGTGGGAAACTTAGGTCGTGGGCCCGTGATTTGTCCATGTCCTGCCAAAACTAGCAATACACTACCACCTTTGTCAGTTGCTCACGTTGGGTTCGCTTTTGGTTGGAACTTGTGATAAGCCTGTTGGTTGCCCACTTTCCGCTCAGTTGCTGATTAAACCCAAGGTAAAACTCACCTGTCGACCACCAAAAGACCCTGACATGACAGGTTTGACCATGTTGACTGACCTTGTCTACATGTAGACTGTGTAACAAGGAAACGCAAAAGTGTTGAAGCTCGGCTTCGGACAACTAAGAACAGGGTCCTTCAACTATGAGGATTATACTTCCTTCTATGATTCTTCAAAAGCCGCATCCCTTCTAGAATGGCCATCGTGACGCTGGCTACCGAACAGCTGTTCCGCCTTCGTCTCTCGCAGAAATCGTCGCCGCCTGTCAGTTAGCCGACATCCATGCCAGGCATGCTCACACACATCTGGGTGAGTCCCACAAAAACAAAACCCCTTTTTGGTCGGCATCATAAAGGACAAGGACACCCACATGACTACCTTTTTGGCAGGGGGCACGCACACGCGCACACACACACACACACACATCGAATGGATTACAACTCATAAATGCCGTCAACCCGGTAGTGTGCCAGGCTTTGGCACAAAATTGCTTTAGAGGCCCTCTGTTGACCTGTGCCTTAATCAACTCCAAACAAACCCTCAACACACCCTAAACCAACCTTACAACCCTGAAGCACCAAGACCACAGGGAGGGGCTTACTTGTCTGACCCCTGACCATTGGCGGGCAAGCGGGCAACGCCGTAGGTTGGCAGAAGTCTGTCGAGCCTGGTATTGGAACAAACTGCCGTAGGAACTTTCTGCCACTGTGACCATCGGACATAACGCAACCGCATCTAACAGCTGTGGCAAAAAAACTGAAAATTACACCAGCATAGACCCCAGATAGCAATGATTGCACACCAGCACCTCCAACAGCACCCCCGAAGAGCGTCCCAAACAGCACCCGGCCGTCAATCGAGCACCCGCGCCATCACTAGCACCTCCAACAGCACCCCAAACAGCATCCCAACACAGCACCCGCAGCAGGACCCCAAACTGCATGCCCCCTGCACCCTGCCGTCAATCTCGCAAAAATGCGCCTGCACCGTCACCCTAAGAGCACCCCAAACAGCACCCCCCCAAACACCCAGCCGCACCCCAAACAGCATCCCAAAACGCCACCTGCACCAGCACCCCAAGCTGCATGCCCCCTTGCACCCTACCGTCAAGATGCAAAAATGTGCCTGCGCCGTCACCTGCATGCCCGATAGCACCCGGGCGTCAATATCGCAAATTGCGCCCGCACCGTCACCAGCACCTCAAACAGCTCCCCAAACAGCATCCCAAAACACCACCAGCACCAGCACCCCGAACTGCATGCCCCCGTGCACCCTACCGTCAAGATGCAAAAACACGCGTGCACCGTCACCCCCAAAACAGCACCTGCACCAGCACCCCCAAACTGCATGCCCCCTAGCACCCTACCGTCAATCTTGAAAAGATGCGCCCGCACTGCCATCAGCACCTCAAACAGCCCCCCAATCCGCAAAAACCAGCACCCCAAACTGCACGCCCCTTAGCACCAGCCCATCAATCTCGCAAATCACTTCCCCCTCTTTATTAGAAGTTAGAACCCCTATAGCTTTCACTATCTGGGGAATAATACATTGGCAAGTCTATCACATACCTTCCCCTGCACAAACATGGCACCTGGAAGATGACCGTTCTCTACCCCTGTCACTTGCCGTGGGCAGGTCATCGTTATATGTTGTTATCGAGGCGCCAGCCCTGCATTGGGCTGGGGTGCCTTTTTAGCGCTGGCAGAAAGGCCTTGAGTCAGCTAGCACTTGGTCAGACTGCGAGCTTCAACGTGTGTCCGATTTCTTGTCAGCCTGTGCATTCTGAGTATGTAGCTATAGTACAAGTGTGGTTGTGGCTTGTTGTGGCCCTTGGGCACAAGGTCCACCAAAGGCAGAAGCCAACACCCAACGGTCCATGAGTAAGTCGGTCTTCCCCAGCAAAAGAAAACAAACGTTTGGAGGTTGAATTGGACATCGAAAACGGGCGATCGTATTGCTGATTCCTTCACGCTGAGTCCCGCCTCCCGCTGCCGAACTGAGACCCGCGGCGGTGCCGGCGATGCCTTCAGGGTCCCCTCCTTCCCCACTTTTGGGACTCGTTCGGATGTGCAATGTTAAACGATTCCGTGTTAGTTGCCTTGTTGGACTCCAAGGAAAACGAAAAGCAAACTGCACAGTGGCAAGGTTCCCCTGTTTACAGGGGCCTGTGGAACTGACACCAGCAGCTCAGGTCCCGTACTGTAGATGCCTTCTTTGTTGCCAGTAGCACGTACAGGTTAACTATCAAAGTCAGTGTGCCATGTGTTATATTACGCCGATCAAAACCAACGCTTTGTTTACCCAAGGAAATATCCAAGACAACAAACACCGAGCGGATCGCCTCATCCAACTCACTCAGCTCCTGCGGAAGCAAGTTCCAACGCGCCGCGAGCACAATGCGCAAGCCCAGCGCTGCCCGCGTTTAAACCGTGGAGCAAGAGGCACATATCAATGCCCCTCCGCTTGGCTATCTGGCTGTCTCATTCCAAATCAAGGCATCCTTCATGCTTTTGGCTTGTTGCACACCTAGGGCAGGTTGCCCCGGTTGCAATTTCCTTTCGAACCTATGCCTTTTACCTTTTGTGGACACCCACTTGTCATGCTGGCTGCCGTTAGAACACTAGCTCACTAGGAGAATAATCAAAGGTCCTACCAAGGCTCATGGAAATGTTGTCACCACGCACCGAATTCAACGAACACGTTTCATTGGATATGTTACACGCTGGCTTCTTCCAGCGGAGTCCTCCACATCCTTCGCCGGCGGCGCATGCCGTCGCCTGCCACAAGGTCAGTTTTGGCTTCCGACGTGAGGCGGCTGTCTGGTTAAGAACTTTAGGGCCTGGGGTGTGATGGACCTAGAATCCCCTATGAAACTACAAGAGGTGTGCTGATAGAGGACATTCCTCCCCAAACAAACGATTTCCCTCCAGGCACCTTTGCCCAGGGAGAAAGAATGAATGGCGACACGCGGGGCTAATCACGGAGTTTACGGAGCGCTGTGTATGGGTGAAGAAATGCAACCTTTTTGCGAACTTCTGATTGCAGCAGCCTGTGATGGATCACTTTGTTTCACCAACCTGACTTGAAGCTCATTGCGCCGAACTCCCAAGCCGCAATGGTAAATTTGGTTCCCGGGATCTGTTTCTGCAAGCCAAAAAAGGACTGCCCAATCGAGGTATATCGAGGTTGAGGAACGTGGAATGTGCCCTGGCGATCCTGTCTGTCTTCACGCTTTCCTTTTGCAGGCACGGACAGCAAATGTTTCTTTCTCTTCTAGGCTAGCGGTACTACGGGCATTGAGCCCGACAGGGTTACCATTGCGCGAAGGTCAAAGTTCAAGCAAACACAGAACAAAAACAGGCACAAATTGTGTTGAATGTTTTCCTGTAGCCATTGTTTCACTGCAAACTGAGATCTCTGCAACTTGGACGCTGGGATTGGGACAGCTAGTTCTGTCGTTGGTGAGTGCAAAAGGAGCCACTGGCGCTTCAAAAAGGGCCTGAAAGCGGGGGGCCCTCTGATTGGCTGGGTTGCTACAAGGGCCAACTTAGCTGGAATTGTGTGGGACACTTGCAACCCAAACTAAGCCTTGATCAGATTATGTTGTGCTGTGCGAGATGATCTTTAACCCCACTACCTTCAGAAAAGAATGGCGATATGGCAATTTCCTGGAGGGCACCCCTTCATAGGGGCTATTTACCAACGCGCGACGCAGCACGAATCTTACTACGCAGGTGTGCAAACGGGGTCCTTGTTAGGCAGGTCTGTAACGGGACAACATTTCTTGAAAAATCAGTAGCACAATGTAGAGCAGAGCAACAAAGAGCCGCAGCTCCCGCTCGAAAGTCGCAACTGTTCAGTGCAAGTCTGCAAGCAGGCCTCCGCAGCTCAAGCTTGAAAGTTGCAGCTTTTCAACGCAAGGCAAGCTCGAAAGTCGCAACTGTTCAGCGCAAGTCTGCAAGCAGGCCTCCGCAGCTCAAGCTTGAAAGTTGCAGCTTTTCAACGCAAGGCAAGCTCGAAAGTCGCAACTGTTCAGCGCAAGTCTGCAAGCAGGCCTCCGCAGCTCAAGCTTGAAAGTTGCAGCTTTTCAACGCAAGGCAAGCTCGAAAGTCGCAACTGTTCAGCGCCAGTCTGCAAGCAGGCCTCCGCAGCTCAAGCTTGAAAGTTGCAGCTTTTCAACGCAAGGCAAGCTCGAAAGTCGCAACTGTTCAGCGCGCAAGCAGCTCAAGCTTGAAAGTTGCAAACGGGCAAGCTCGCAACTGTTCAGCGCAAGCTTGAAAGTTGCAGCTTTTCAACGTTCTCTCAGTCGCAACTGTTCAGCGCAAGTCTGCAAGCAGGCCTCCGCAGCTCAAGCTTGAAAGTTGCAGCTTTTCAACGCAAGGCAAGCTCGAAAGTCGCAACTGTTCAGCGCAAGTCTGCAAGCAGGCCTCCGCAGCTCAAGCTTGAAAGTTGCAGCTTTTCAACGCAAGGCAAGCTCGAAAGTCGCAACTGTTCAGCGCAAAAAGCAACGCAAGGCAAGCTCGAAAGTCGCAACTGTTCAGCGCAAGTCTGCAAGCAGGCCTCCGCAGCTCAAGCTTGAAAGTTGCAGCTTTTCAACGCAAGGCAAACAGCGGCAAAAAGGGGGGTCGCTGGCCCGGCTGGGGTTGGGTCTGTAACGAGGTATGTAACGGCTATGTAACAAGGTCTGCAACGAGGTATGGCAGAAAGAGGTTGTTTTCTTCCGGCCCCTGTTCCGCTCTGCAAGTTGGCTCTAAGCATGCTCTGCAAGAGTCTGCTCTGTTTCCATGGGAAATCACTCAGAGTCTGTGCATGCATCGGGGTATGCAAAGAAGGGCATGCAACCAGCCAAGCGGCTTGTTCATGTGAGGTGTGTAACGAAGGTGTGTAATGAGGGGTTTGTAGCGAGCCAGCGGCAGCCAGCGAGTCTTGCTACAGAGGTCTGGAAAGAGGTGTGTACAAATGTCCGCCGCGGACCTGTTACCAGACCCCTCAAGAATCACTGCCATATGAAAATCACGCCGCGGCACAGATTTTCCCCCACTCCTGGGCGGCGTCATGGCGCGCATCCGCCGGTGGGGCGTCGGCACACAGCCCAAACCTCGGCGAACGGTCCGGAGCCAGTTTTTTTTTCCGTAGAAGTGTCTTTCACGTTCGACGAGTGCTCCAAGAGCACATGGATAATTTGGGGCTCGTCTGGTTAATCCTTGGACGTCTTTCATGGTGGCCATGGGGTGGGGATGTTTCTTCCAATAGGCCGCGATCAGAATGACTTGTTCCCCCAGAAAAACATGGGACATTTCGTTCGCTCCCCTGGTGTTGTGGGCGATTTCGTGAGTCCCCCCATGTGCCCAAATTCACTCCCTGCCCTGAAGCTGCGAGTCACAACTGTAATAGAATGTGCGCAGGAATTTCGCTGGAAAGCGTGTGTATTGATTGTTTTGAGGAACTAGTTTCCATTCTGAATGACGTTTGCCACATGTTTCCTGAAGTTTGTCATTAAACTGCTTCTCCTGATTACCTACTTGTACTATAGCAATTTCGACAGGGAAACATTCATGTTGGTTGATCCTAAAACGACACCTACCAAGACAAAACTCTGAATGTGCATGCCCCCCAAACACGAGAAACACACCTGCCCCTTTTTGTGAAAAATGGCGCCCACGGAATTTTCCGAAGCTCATGCCAAACGTGGAGTGCTGGCCACTAAGCCAGCAGTGCCCCACTGAGAGAACCCGTCGAGTGAGGTTTGCCAAGCGCCTGGGCGATTTTAACGAAAGGGAGGTGGGTCCAAAAAAAAACTGGGGGGGCGGGGGGGTCAAAAAAAAGGGGAGCCCAATCTTAACCATCTGTGCTGAGCACATCACCCTGAGTTTCGGCCAGTCCCACATCAAGTATCAAACATTGGCAACATATCGTAACTTGAAGCTCCTCCACAAAGACCCAGCTCAAGGCGCATCACTGTTCAATATCCCCAAAGTGAGGCTAAGGCGGCCGTTTTTTTTTGGCAACCCGCACTGGCGAGCATGTCTGGGTTTCCAGCCTTCTGGAGACTCTGGCGAATTCGCCTGGCAGGTTTCTCGGGCAAGGGACACACTGGTAGCTGTTACAACGGTTACTAGATGGTCAGACCCAAAAAATCCGGGCAAAGGTTCCACTGACCTCCGGTCTCATTGAGGAAAGCAATCCAACCAGTGGTCGCGATCTTGTAGGATTGATCGAACTTCTGAGTGTCTCATCAACATACAAAACAACAACCATAAGCTGGCCGCAAGTATTCACCTGAACACAATCGCAAATCGCAACAGCGCAAACACATTGACATGATAAGCTATGTTTCCCACACAGATTGCCACAGCCGCAGAACGACATCTGTACTGTGGCTATACATCGCCACATCGCGGTGTGTCAACCCGCCCCCTCCCCCCCCCCCCACCCCCCTCCACATAATACTAGCTGTGCCCAACACAGCAATTTCATTTGAACCCAATGCAAACTGTGTCTTTCCAGTGAAGCTCTCGATATTTAGAAACATCTCTCTGGCAGCCAAGTGCCACCCCGCGGACACTGCACTCCTCATTAACTGCTTCCATGCAAAAGGAGGACATTCATACAGTGTTGCTCAGAATCATCTCCGGAGAAGAATGACAAATGGCTTGTGGAGCGCGACAATAACATAGAAATGGAAAGCGCGCTGCCAGCAAAAAGTCTTCCCCTGGAGCCCTTGCACAACTGCTGCCAGCTAGAAGAACCTCCTGATACCAAAAAAGTCTCACTATGGTCGAGGATTTGGGACTGCACGATGCTACTGCGTTGCTTTGACGTCTCCCGTCTGGCGAAACGAATTTGACGCCGAGGGTTTCTTGCCCGCCAATGGGAAACAACCTCTGTTGGATTGAGCGCAAGGAATACAGAAACGGAAAGCAGTGGGCAGCTCGCGCGGGGGGGAGGGGGGGCTCTCTGGAAAGCTCGGCTGTCTGCTGGTTTCCTCTCTAACCTAGCCGAGACAGGGCACCAACAAAAACAACATCCATGGCTGTCGACTCGTACCCAAGCGAAACGAAGGGAGCCCTTGCTTCATTCGCCTCAGCCTGCGCATGCCAGTCAGGGCTGTCGAGCGGCATCATGCCTGCGAAACAGTCTACAAAATGACGGCGGATACAAGGGCAGCTGCAAGTGCGTTCAGGGGAGCGGGAACCTTTTGACACCAAGTGGTCACTAATGGTCACTACAAAGTAGCATGAAGCTAGGGAATCTATGCCATTGGAGCCGGACACCAAAGTCATTTTGTAGTGGGCGCGTTGGCTCTGAGTCCTACCAATGTTCCAAATGTCATGGGCACGTCTTTCTTTAACAGGACAATTGCATGCACAAGCTATGAAAACACAAACCCGTGCAACCCCTCTTGCGTCAGCATCTCCTTAGAGAAAACATGGGGGAGGCGCCATGAGAATTCAACATGGCCTTAAATGCGTGGACGACAGTTTGAGGGTACCCAATTTCAGGCGTGACGCCTTATTCTCTAGAAGCAAACCGTTTAATAGAACGTCAACCTCATCCATTGCATAGAGGAAATGTCAATGCGGGATTGCGTTCCCATTTACCTGTGCAAGAAATGATTCAAATCCCCAAACCACCATCCAAACAAACAATTAACGGCTACGTGAGGAAGACAATTGCCCAGAGTATTGCAAGGAGCCATAAACAAAAAGGTGCCTTTCAAGGGAAAGGGATTCAAATCAGGAGGCTGTTTTCAGGTGCCATCTTTGTCCAGAACAATGACACCTCAGCTATTGTCTGGGCGTTTCAAACCAGCTCATCCACGATCTATGGCCTATGCTGGGACGTACCCACAGACTGTATGGACCAGGGCTTCTGGTGGTGAAACGTTTGATCCTCCGATTTGTCATCAATAATTTGCCACTGTGTGTTCCTCAAGGCGTTAGCCCTCAAACACATACATGCCAAAGGGGGATTCAGCAGTCAACCTGGCCGTACAAATCCGGACACAAAGCTAGTTGTCCATCCTGCAAAATGACAAATTAGTCAGCAAGTCGACTTGCCATTGCTGTAGGTTTCGGGATGCTTCGGGTGACTTGCCGAAGAATGGGCTCGAAGTTATCCTGATCAACGACTGCGTGGAGCAAGTTGGCGAAGAGTCGCCGAAGTCTCCTCATCTCTGATTCAGGCTTCCACTGCGTAAAATCTTGAGCCTCTCTCCCCGTTGTGGCGTGTGCGTGTAAAAAAACAAAAACAAAACAATGAGACAGTATGAAGGGCCTTAGGAAGCCAACAAGCGATTCGGCTTGGTGTACGCCACGGCATACATACTCAAGGGTTACATGCCCGGCTTGCTTCATTGCGACAAAGATACCATGAGCTGCGAGCTAATTGGTTCCCGAAGAAAGAAGGAACCCCAACAAAGATTGGTCGCTTTTTGGCGTCCCTGCGACTTTAAGCTCGTGTCCGAGAGGGCAAGGAGCACTTTAAATGAACCTCAAGCGGGGAAGTGTCCTTTGATTAGTTGGGTTACACCTCCTTGAGATAATTATATACTGACAACTTACTAAATCCCCCACACTTTACAAGCTCAATGCGACACACGGGTCAGCTCAAGGGCCTGCCGAGCATAGTGTAGGCAGCGCACCTGACGCGAGAGTCTTGATCGGACTTTGACTTCGGCAGAACCAACATCAGGCCGAGAAATGTCCAAATAGGACCCACCTACAGTTTTCGTTTCTGGAGTGTCTCTGCCTGGAGTGCTTTCCGTTTGAACTAATTACGTATCAAAATGGGGGCTAACCGAAGACGCCGCAACCACACAAGGCCAGCTCTTTGAGGCTGGCAGGTGTGGGAGACAGCCACCAGGAACCCCGGATGGGGAAGCCCAAGCCCATTGTACCATAGGGATCTGTAGCGGGGGGTCACCCACAAAGGTGAAGGATGCCTACTATTCTTCTAGAAAGGCGACACATGTCAATCATCAACTTGTGGTTTCTTGATCCGGGGTGCCCATTCTGCCTCACTTGGGCTACCCAAAGTTTTCTTGTCAAAGGGCGGCCATCTAGAGAGACCCTTGCATCACTTTGTGGCAAGCGAGGAAAGATGAAGTCCAATCCCTGACGCTACAGTACCACAACACCAACGCCCTGCTTCGATGTAGGCAAGTTGATACCAACAACACGACATATCACAAGCATGGCCTGGAGAACATTGAGCCAGCGGGTCCTCATTCGCATTGAAAATCCCAGGAAGAGCTGCATTCCAAGAAGGCTGAGGTTTGGAGTTTGGAGTCTTGACCTGTCATTTGTTGCGTGCAAGCCCAAAACAATTCTAACACCAGGCCTAAAACCTAGGTGCTCCAAGGGCTGGCGTAGCGCAGCCCGCATCCGTAGTTTCCCTAAAACAGAAGGGAGGGACCATGCGGAAAGGTCGATCCAATCCCATCCAATTCAATCGAATCATCCCGTCCCATTCATCCATCCAATCCATCACATTGAATTCAATCCAATCCCTCCATCCATTTTGCAGATGGGTTCTTGTTGAGGGCTCAACAGTTTGTATAACAATTTGTTCGCAACATATAGTATCAGGGGCGAGTTGATCACAACCTAACATCACCAGAGCTTCTGTGATAAGACTCTGGGGATGTCCAGCATAAATCACGCCAAGGACAACCAGAAGGTCAAGAGCCAAAACGACATCATTCGCTTCGGACAAGTGACCTCATGGGAATTGACTGAAGAACCCTGGCCTGTGAGGTTGTTCTCTGTCTTCAAACCCTAAAACCTGAGATATACCCTCCCACCGACTAACATGAAAGTGCACAGGCCCCTGTAGCAAAACTACTTTGCCCCTTGGAAAGGGGCTTTGTGTACCTCCATGCTAGTCGGTGGGAGGGTCAATCTGTTCCACCCTCATCACTTCAAGTCAAGCAAAATGTTACATGTGTTGCTCCAGAGCCCAGAGATGTCCAGAGGCCTTTCAGTTGGTCCCAGGAGATGTTGAAACCAAAGTCCCGAAACCAAGTTCTGCCCTTGCGGTTTGGTCGCTTTGGAGCAACCCGGTGGCCAAGAGAGCGAGTTGCGGCTCAAAGGGCTCATGTTTCGACGCAGAGTTTGCAGGCAGCCCTTGCTGGCCATCCGGGAAGAAAGCGGCAAGAGGCCTTCAGACCGCGTCTAGGGGGGGCTCCCGTCAAAAGCCACCAACATGGGGTGCGCGCGGTGCAACCATTTATTTCCAATGGCCATTGCTGGAATCGGGCCGGGGCCCCCAAAATGATCCTCCTGTTCCGCCCTCCGACCCCCCCGCTCCCCCTGCGCGCTGCGCGCCTGCCGTCGAATAGCCGGACTGCTCCCGAGGGAGGATTAAGTCGATCGTCTGGCACGAAGCGGAACCCAGATGTCCCCACTCAAATGGCATGAACTTTACTTAGGGACACTCTGGTGGACATCATTTAGGGGGGGTTGAATGTCCACCAACCACTTTTTTAGGGGGGTTCTTATTTAGATTCATGGTCAAATCTTACATGGCCCTTTTGTCGGAGAATTAGGTCTGTCTTCCGAAGCTGAAGGGGAGAAAGGTGAAGTTCAGCAGCCAGAGGCGAGGATGTTGAAGGACAAAATAGAGGTGATGTAATGGCAAGTCCCTGAATTGCAACATGCTCAGGTGGACAGGGGGTTCCTTTGGATGCTCAAGGGAAGCCACTGGAATGGACAAATCAAACTCTACGAGTGGCGGTCTGCATGAGTCGCATTGACTCAGCCTAGGCTTATCAAATGGCTGAGGCAATGCACCCAGTCCCCTTTTGGCAGCTTCCAATATATTGATTAAGGAGCTACTCAAACAAGGATGTTGCAATTCGTGGTCATGACCCTTACAGGATGCGACACTGAGAGGCAGAATAAGCAATCACATTCAGCAGCCATGCGCAAACAAACACGACACATCCCAAACAAACACAATAAGCAGCGACACACACACCCACATATGTAGAGGGAGATTACACGCAGAAAAAAACAAAGCACCACCAACTAATTCATGATAAACTCAACTTCAGAAGCAATCAAACAAGCCAGCAAAAAAAAAAAACAAGCACGCCAACCAAAAAACCAAACAATCACAGAAACAAATCATTCATCCGAATGCAAAGCACACCCAAAGGTATCCGAACCAACCGGTGAAGACACCGAAGCGCCCACACCTTGGAGCTCACTTGCCAGCTGGCAACCTGGCGCCTCGCATTCCCAGCTTTTGTGGGGAGCTAAATGAGGGGTTCCTGAAAACATGGCCCTTCCTGTTTTGGATTTTTTGTTGGGGACAAACAAAAAGGGAACATGGGCGAACTATTCACCACCCAGTAGAAAGACCATGCTTTGACATGGATTGCAGCTGAATTGGACATATCCAATTGGGTTTGTCGCCCAGAGATGCCTTTTTGAATGGAGAGAAGGCGAAGCAGAAACAAAAACAAGACTCAAGCGACCCCGTCAGATCCTGACAGCTATGGGAATACATTGGCATTCTCAAAAGGAAACCACCTGAACGGGTCTCTAGTCTTAGCAGCTACAAAGGCAAATAAATCAAAGGTTGAACTCTACCAAGATACTCCCAGAACCCTGAAGAAGCGAACTAGCTGGGAGAAGCATTAGGGGGTTGCCCCAAACAGCTGCACTCCCTCTCACTCTGATGGATGGGACATAACATCAAGCCAAGCAGTCTTAACACACAACTTACCTTAGCTCACGAAGGCTACCGCAGCCACTGCGCGCCAGAAGTGTAAAGAGGTTTGGAGCGAATGCTCCGAATGGGCAGGGCCTTTGGACGTGGGCAAAGAAAAGCTTTACCTCGCACGGAGCTCGTGTCTTCGATGTGGTACAAATGTGTGAATTACGCTCTCTCCCACATTGCCATGGCACCTGACAGGGAATTGGTCCCTCCAAGAGGAAACTGATCTTCAAGGTACACTCCAACAGGTGCCATGTTGGGAGGAAGGCTATATAAGATTATGGCAAGCTGCCAAAATGGTGTTACCCTTTTCAGCTGGGCGTAGAACCGTCGACTGGGAACTCATCAGGCAGACCAGACCAAACAGATCAAGCCCAGAAAATGAGTTCCCCACTAAAGGGGGAATTGCCCCTGATCAGTATTGTCATTATCTCAACACATATGCGAAGAACACGCCTGGCCTGGTGCAAACCACAACCCACTTTCCAGGTAACATCCTCCCTTTCCTGCCCTACCTGTTTTTGCGAAATGGCAACTTCCCTTAGGGGATTCCTCTAAAGCCGCAGTTGCTTTTTGGCTCTATGTTACTTCACTCAAAAAACGCCTTCGTGTGAGAACTCTTCGTTTCGGGGAACTCCAGGAACCGCGCTTTTGGCGCGGTTCCTGGCGAGTCATTGCCTTCCGCCTGCCAGCTTGGACCCCAGCTGCCAGGCGCGCATCCGCTGTCCAAGCCTCGCTGAGCTTAGGCGGCTGGCCCCTTTTGCTTGGTCGATACAGGACGACAAAAGTCTTAGAGGAGGACCGGCGCTTTTTTGGAGGTGGGTTCCCATGTCTAAGCCACCAACCCTGATCCTTGGAGGTGGGTCCCCTCCTAAGTCACTCCTTTGTCTCTGTGACCATGTGTTCCCCCATACAAAGCAACGATCCCTGTAGCTAGGGCATGAGAAATCAAATGAACCGTTTCGGGGTCCCCTTGAAGGAAACCACCACTTGGATGGTTAGGGGTCATTCCCTCATAGCACCTGCAATTCTTAGGTGGGCTTTTACCACCTTTGGGGAGGTCCCCGATTTTGACACATACTAATTTGTGAATTAGAGCAATGAGGGCGCCGTTTTGCACATCTGGTTTGCCTGGGTGAAGGGAAAGGCGGCACTTACCCTCCCAACAAGCATGGACGGGGCTTGCAAGACCATGTTCCTGTTGGAAACGGGGCCGGTGCGCTTGCATGCAGAGTGGGAGGACGACTCTAGCGGTAGCTTCCCCATTCCTTCCAGGGATCATTCTTTCTGAAAACGCTAACGTGGAACAGCTGGGAAATCACACCCTAGATTTGTGTGTGCAACTGATAACAGCAGAAAGCGTTCAAAGTGCTGCTCACTTTCAAGATTGAAAGAGCTCACAGTACTTCTCAACTGTTCAAAGTGGCGGGGGTGGAATCCTAATCCACAATCTCAAACGAAAAGGGCCACGCAGGGAACAAATTTCTCAGTAAAGCGAGAGAAGGATTGAGATTGCCTTTGACAGCCAAAAGGTGCGCACTGATGAAGAGACCAGCTAAAACAATGGTTAAGGCGATTGGACTAACTCAACAGGCGAACTTGAGCGCATATCAACCAACTCATCTTCTTAGTTTGGGCCTTTGCAGCAACTCCTGCCTTTTCATTTTGGAGCCCCCATCTTGCCGTTCTGGCAATTGGTCCAGAACACCAGGCAATGTGGGGTTGGAACAAACAGAAAACCACCGATCCCCCCGAAGATTGGATGTACACCCGCCAAATGGGGCCAGTTCGGATTCTCTTCAAAGCAACACCACCAAAATGCTTGCTTGCTTGCAGGATTATTTGTGGCGTGTCTCTGTGTGTTGTTTGTCTGTTTGTTATCTCTCTCCTTGTCGCCGTCTCTGTTTCTTTGTCTCTGTCGCTGCGTCTTTCACTGTTGCTCTATCTGTCTCTATGTCTGTCTCCTTTCTCTCTGTCTGTCTCTCTGTATGTCTCGCTTTCTGTCCTTCGGTCTTTCTGTCCGTCTGTCTGCCTTGTTTCTTTGGCCTGTCTATTTGTTTGTCCTGTCTTTGTTTGTCCTGTCTGTTTGTTTGTCCTGTCTGTTCCTTTGTCATGTCTGTCTGTCTCTCTTTCTGTCTAGTCTGTGCGTCTGTCTCTGTCTCTGTCTGTCGGTCTGGGGTCCTCTCCTGTTCTGTCTCTCTAGCTGTCTGACCATCTGTCAATCTTCTCTTTCTCTGGGTCTGTCTCCGTGTGTCTCTGCAAATATGGCTGTGGCTCTAAATTCAAGAGCTGGGGTTACGCGGGTTTAAGTCTTTGGTTCCATGTACCAAGGTGCCAGTTTGGTACCACTTTGTATGAGCCACAACCATATTATCGTTCTCTCTCTCTCTCTCTTTCGTTGGTTCGTTGGGTAGCCGAGGTCCCGAGTCCATCCCGGCCGATCCCTTCCAAGCCGAGGTCCCGGCAGCCCAAAGACCGGGAAGATGAGCAAGCACACGGCCAAGGAGCCGCTGGGGCCCTACAGGTTTGCGGCCATACCGAAACCAAAGCGGACACAACGCAACAGGGGCTCCGCGTTGATCTCACTTGCGTGTCTAAATCTATATGCATTTGACGATCAAATAGTGAAACGAACATGAGGAAATCTCACCGCTGCTACCTATTGTGTCTGGCACGATGCACCAACAAGCTCAACACGGCGTCAAATGCAGAGGTTGGAGGGTTGGACCAGAAAAGACGAACCCAATGGCGAGGCAAAAGGAGAGAGAGAGAGAGGGAGAGAGAGAGAGAGAGCGACAAAGGAGTGGGAGTGGATCATGCATCAGGAAGAGTGGGCCCAAGTTTTGGTTGGGCTTTCTTGGCTGCGTTATGGTTGTTTGATGAGCTGTCTGAAACACGTTTGCAACAACCGGAATCCCCTAAGGAGGCCGCCATGCTACAGTGTGACAAAGCGCAATCACCTGGAAGAACCCGGAAACCGACCGAAGGCAATCCGCGACTCCACCTTTGTGTTTCATTCCAAGGCCGGCCAAAGCACCAAAGCATCACCTAAGCCACCCGCCGTCCTGGGCATTATGTGCCTGAGGGCATGAATATGTGCCCGTGTTGACCCGTGGTCATAGCAAAATCAGTTGCAATACAGATGATACACCACCAACCATCTTCTGCGCAAAAACCAACTGTGAATCAGGATTAATTGCGCGGTTGCATACCCCTTCCGAACCCTCTATGATCTATACATAGCTCATTATACACATATATATATATAGATATATACATCCGTTATATATATATATATATATGTATACTACATGTCTGTGCGTGTCGGGCGTATTGCCAGAAACCGCCCCGCAGCGGTTCCCCCGTTTTAATTTAAAAGCCACGCCTCGAGGGTGGCTTTGGCGGCTTTGAAGCACCGAGCCACCGCGAGGTCCGCGTTGTCCGCCGCCCCTAGCTTCGATTCGATTCGCCCGGCTGCTTTTTGGACAGGTATCAGTTGGATTTTGCCAAACACAACCAACCACAATTTGTTTCTTCCGGATTTTGCCCCCACATCCGGAAAACAGCAAGATAAAGAGTAGTGGTATTTCAAGATCACCGGAGCTCCCAAAGTCATACTACACCGAGGCCATTTTCACACAGTCGGGCTAGAGGCACCGCTTTGGGGGCGGTACTTGGGATTTTGGACGTGGGACAAAGCAATTGGGTGCTGGTAGTTGGTGGTTTGCTGGTTTAGAGTTGTTCCCTCTGCCAAAATCCATGGACCATGGCTTCAAATCCTGACACCAATCCAAACACGCAAATTAGGGGTAACCTGACAGTATATGTCTATGCCACAAAGGGCACTTTGTTTTTTAAGGGAACCCTCCAAAAAAAGGAAGAAGCATGCCACACCCATTTTTTCCGGTGTGTGGCTTTAAAGGGTAATTCCAAAAAAAAAACAGGAAACAGGGAAAAATACTTAATGTCCTGGAAAGAACGAGAGGTACCCAGGACTGATGTATGGGTTGGTAAGGGTCCCCGCGCATTGACCGTAAACAACTAACTACAAACTGGTTTGCTTGTAGAGGGTCCCATACCACGGGCCAGAGCATTGTTTGTGAGCCAAGGATCCGTCTGATTTAGGGGTCGCACTTCGGCTTTGGACGTGGACCGTTTTGTAGGTTACTCTGCTTCGGACCCGATTGGTAAGCACTCACAAATGGAATCGAGTGTGTGTGTGGGTGCGCGGTGGCGTCCAAGGGTACTAACTCCCAAAAAAGGACCCTCGTCAGGGTTCCTGACATGTTTGTCTTGGCCCGAAAGGCGCTTTTTCGCAATCACCCAAAAAGGAAATGACCAGGACCACTGCACCTGACGTGTGTCCAAAAGGGGGACTTTCAACATGGAATCCTTGTTGCTTTGCTTGTTTGCAAGGCCGACAAACGCAACCTCAACCCAGCAACTAACATGGAAGTCCAAGGAAAAACAAAGACGACTTCAGGGGCTGTGTGCACTTCCATGTTGGTTGGGTCTCCAAATGAGGCAACTGCCCCAAGTTCCGCGATTTCCGCGATTTCCGGCAGGGGCTCCGGGCGCCCCAGGACGCGGCACACACCGCCCAGGAGCAGCAAAAAGTGCCCGGGGGCACCCTGCCTGCGACGTTAAGGCGAGCAACGTGTTGGCGCTACGGCCAGGTGTTGCCTGGGCGTTTTACGTGTGGTGGTTTTTGGTCGTTGAGACCCAGAAATCAAAGGTGATCACCTTAAAGGCACCTGTACTAATTACTCAAAATGGACCAAGGGAAAACTGGGAGGTCAAAAGGTCAGCTCTGGACAAGTAAGGTTGCAATTTTTACAGCGGATCCTTTGAACGGCAACGAAAAGAAGCACATGCGAAGAAGCTGGCAAACCCAAGGGAAAAGCACAGCATGTGATTTGATGCGTCTGAGCTGCTTGCTTCTACGTGTTTTGCACGTTTCACAGCAGTCAAACACAGCTTCTCAACACCCAGTAGCCAGAACGCCCTACTCGTGAATATTAGAAGCATTTAAATCGATATGTCTTGCCAAGATACAAACTCCCAACAGAAAGCTGATTGCCCATTGCTTCCCTCCAGGAACCATCCCGAAGTAGCAAATGCGATTGCGTCTTCCGGCAATTGCGTCAATGCTGCCATTCTTAAACTGATCTTGTCCTGTTGGAGTCCATTCTTGGTGTCCATGGGTCTGTGTGTGTGTGTGTCCGAACATGTGTGTTGTGAGACCGAAATGTGTGCCTTGCGGGACCCACAAAGGAAGCTATGGGGAAATGCCCCCTTCTTCACTTACATTCCCTTCCTGCATGCATGGCTTTAAGTCGGTCGCGGGGGCATGCTCCCTTTTGTTGGACACCAAAACTGTCACACAAGTTGGTCCCTAAGAAAGGAGAACAATAGGACTGTCTTCTTCCAACCTTCTACCCTTGTGGTTTCGTCAGCAAACTTCCTGAGTGAATTCAACAACGTATGAACTTGCGGAACGCCAAAATAAAAGCCTTCCCCTAATTACCCTAATTGCTGGTTTGGATTGGTGCTTTGGTGGTTCGGGGGTGGTTTCCCTTCTACCCCCTACAAGAGCCAGGGGTCCGAATCCCCAAACCAATCCAAACCACCAATTCAGCCTGAGCTGAGGACTTGCGCGCGTGGGAGGCTGGCAGAACTTCCATCCCCACCTCAGCGCCCTTGCAGCAGAACCCAGCGCAGGCAGGGCCGGCAGTGCCTGGAGCCTTGGCAAATGCTAGGATGCGCCTTGCTGATGGGCGCTATGACAATGAAGTTCGGGTTTTGGGAGTTCGCCGGCTTTTTTTTGACCTCTAAAAGAACCCCGCGACAAACAACAAAAGCACCGCGCAAACACGCCATGTGCAATGTGCGGGTTGGGAGCGAGCTATCATCTACGCTCTATGACGCTAGTGTACGGATCGGCAAGTACATGTGAACAAACACCTGCATGGTCCTGTGCAACCACACCAGACATGCGTACAAACATGCCCTCCCGGCTTTGGAGGTGATAGGGCGACAAAAGCCACGTTCGTGAACCCCCTCCCCCCCCCCCCCTCCCCCCGCAAAACCGCAACAAGTTCAATCTGATCAGGTACAAATGGGCAAACAGCGCGAGCAGCAGCTCGTGGGTCTAGGTCAAATGTTGGTGGTTAGGGACGTGGAGCATGGGATCAACCAACTAATTGGTCCTCTCAGGTCCCAATTTGCCGTTGCTGGTTTGGTTGTGAGCTTGAATTGCGGACCTCTTTTGTGGACCTGTAGAGGATTGACATGTGCATGTCTTTCTCATTGAAACACAGGTGGGTAAGGGAGTAGCTCGCCCCAATGGAAATCGCATCGGGGGAAACATCTGGTGGCGCTTAGGACTCACAAGGGCCATTCTTGCCTCTGTTTTTTGCAAGAATAGCCTCTTCAAACGGGGTCTCGAAAAAGGGTGTTTTTTTTTCTGGTTTCCCTGCTTGGCTTCTTACCAACATGGCACTGTCGTCGCAACTGAAGGGCTTCTCCCCCCCCACTGGAACAAACTTGCGGCTCCAGGAATTATAATGTTGTACCCAGCAAGGAAACACGTACGGGAACATGCCGCTTCGTTGGGGGTTACCCCGCTCCATGCACTTGGTGGGCGTGGGTCCACGTCGTAGATTGGGCGTCTGAAGAGCCCAGTTTGACAGTGCCCGGCTCTTCCACCCCCTTTAGTATGGGGTATTCACAACATCGTTTGTCAACAAAATACCCGGTGATTGGCCTACTTTTACACGAACAAGTCACATCCTCACCTGTTTTGGGCATTCATGTCCTTTTAAGGTCCGATTAAAAAGAAGGACGTGAACCTGCAGCAACAGGCAATTCCTGTTTGGCTTCCCTTCGTCCCCAAGGGCCCCCGGCCGTTGCTGCAAGTCCTCGAGCCAGGCGGCCTCGGGGGAACCCCAAACCATAGGGAACATGTGCGTGCGTGCGCCCCCAAACACTATGGACAATTGTGAAGAACCTAAAATTGTGAAGAACCACTATGCAACCACAGAGCAAGAGAAACTGGCTTGCGGCTGTTCGCTGCTTGCTGCTCGCTGCCAACACGCGGGGAAAGAAGTACACAAATGTCTACCCCACTTTGGGGTAGAAGGTTTCGCTGATTGCGTGCCCCTTGGAGGATACCACCCATGAAGATCATAAGAAACCATGGGTTGGTCTGCCACCCATGGAAAGCGTAGGAAACCACAGAACATACCAAGCATTTGTTTGGGCGGTCTTAAAGACCATAGGACGCCCATGTTGCGGGGTTGCCGAGACACCTTCTTTTCTTGAGATCATCAGACCATCAACCCACGAACATGTCCAAAGAGCTTGGGGTGTGAAATCGGGCACTGGGCGCTGACTTGCTTGTCTTCAGCTGTTAAGAACCCAACTCACCAGCAGATGGACCTATCCCCTCTATCCCTGGGTGTCCTTTTGGCAAAACAAATGGCACTGGTGCATGATTGAGACCGAAACCAGTAAGTCGTTTATGTTCAACCAGAATGACACAAAAGGACAGCATGAACCTGTCCTAAACTGATCTGGACAACCACAACAGCTAAAGACATACTACTCGCAGTTGGTCAACAACGGGGCCTCAAAACAAAAAAAACTTGCCGTTGCATTGGCTCAAAGCCATGGCAATGGTGAAGCATTGCAGACTCACAGCCGTCAATAGCTCAAAGACAAACACTAGGAGCGATGACTGGCCATGGAGAGCCATTCCCACGGCTTGTCTGTGAATTCGTATTGGACTGTTTTTATACGAACAGGTCGATTCAATCAAATGAGAAGGGCACACCCACTGCCCTTCTCGACAGGGCATTGCAGTATCGCAGTGTGGAGATTTGCAACCCGTGCCAACATGGACGTTGCCTCTGGCGGGGGGCTGATGAACATAGTCAAACCTTGTTGCTTCAACCAACGTCTGCCAACAAGTCTCCCGTCAACCAAGGCCCTCTTTTGCCAAGGCCAGGGCCAAGCGCCGGTCTTTGGGCGAGCCTGACACTCACGGCCCTAGGGCCCCGAACAAAACATGGGTGGCTTATTATTATTATTTTTTGGGGGGGGGCGGGGGAGGGGGGGGGCGGGGGGGGGGCGGGGGGTTCAAATTGAACCTACAAAAACTGATTGGGCGTCCCTGAAAAAGTGCGCTGGCGCCGTTCACTGCTTGAACCTGTATGAGAAAGCTCCAAATATCCAGCTCATGGGGGGTTCAAAAGTTGACCAGCTCGTGTGAAATTCCCCTTTGAAGGTTGCAAGCACAATGAACCCACAAGCAAGCGCTCAGCTCTGATCAATCATGTTCCCTCGCTGGAAATGATTCTGACCAAACAAAGCCAGCAACTTTGCAAATCCCTGTGAACTGGTCAAAACTGCTCGGTGCATGGCTCTCTGCATCAGAACCCTAATATGTGGCTGAAACAGTAACACCACCGAAGGCTTTAATGACTAACTAAATCATTCTGCAATTCAAGCGGGGAGGTTTCCTGGACCGCAAAGTAGGGCACACCTCCCTCATTGCCACATCCTGGACTTCGAAAATCCTCATAAGCAGCCAACTGCTGTTGGGCCAGCCCAACTAGGCTTCATTTTCCGAAAATACTGACTCAAACTGAGGGCTGGTTTATCCGCCGACATTGCTCGGCGTGTCGGATACCAAAGAGAGGACTATTGGATACCTAAGAGAGGATAGAGGATAACCCCCCCCTTAGTCCCGCCACTCCCCCCCCCCTCCCCCCCTCCTACCGCGCGGCAATTTGATGACGTTCCACTAAACGTAGTCTTCGGGGAGCCGGTGTCGCAAAACAGGGGTCCCAGGCTCGATTCCCCCTGCCGGCTTTTTTGCTGGCTTGGGCTTCCTACATCCTTTTGCCGAAAATCTGGAAAACTCCATGTTTTTGGACG
>CAUJNA010000713.1:455562-510562 GCA_963377175.1 Effrenium voratum | reverse complement strand
AGCAAAATAACTGAGACACATACTCTGGTGCCCGCCCAAACACCCTGAAGAACGTCATAATAGATTTGATGCCCGCCTGGACTGGCACAATTACAGTAGCACTTGCGCCATGCATGAAAAACCGGTGGAATCCTGGCGTCATGCTGGGTGCTAGCCAAAGAAGAACAGATCTGGTCACCACATGCCAGCCGCAAGCCGCAGGGCATGCTTGCCGCGCTTGACCGGCAGCGATGCGATCTCTCACCGTTGCAGTGGCCTTCTTTAACATCTCCAAATTATCAGAACTAGTGCTGTTGGCCTCTGCTAAATGGTGGCCCAAAGAGGATCCCTGATTTTGACACATGTTTATTGTTCTCAGTCATCAAAACCACAGGATACCTTACCACATTAAACATCACTAAGGAGACTAACTCGAGATTTGCCACATTGTGATACTACTATTGGGCGTCTCCTTTTTGAGGGCACCCCTACTATTTGTGGTTTTTAAGGGAAACCAAGCGGAAACCACCATCTTGGCCCTAACAAAAGAGACATCCACTTTGCAACCTTGGGGGATATGCATCTAGGCGTAGCCCCGAACCTCCCTGTCGCGGCACTCCATGAGCACATCGTCCTTGCCGACCTGAGCGTGAGAACTCCGAAGTGGTGCCCTTTTCGGGGTGGCTTGAAGGGAGACCAACATGAGCGACACATACCTACATCACCCAAGGAGATGCGCCTGAGAAAAAACTAGGTCAGCTTAGCCCGCAACCACGAACAATGTTTGATTCTGGTCACCTTAAAAGCAATGCAAAACATGGTCAACATCGATCCCGGATCCAACGATACACTTGCAAGTCGGCAAGCAGGCGATGTTGAAGCGCAAAAAAAGGGAAGTCGATAACAATCCTGTCCAACATGTGATCTCGGCAAACTGCAGCATTCCCAATTGTAGGCTCTCACGGCAAAGGCAAGCAAAGCAGCCCTGAAACTCACACTTGAAGGTTCCCATGTTCAATTTCAGTGCGGTGTCCCTTTGCCTTCAAGCCATCTCAACAGATCCCCCAACCCTCGAACTGCCCTTCAAG
Organism: Effrenium voratum; assembly: GCA_963377175.1. Lineage (NCBI taxonomy): Eukaryota > Dinophyceae > Suessiales > Symbiodiniaceae > Effrenium > Effrenium voratum. Next base: position 509,495 of record CAUJNA010000713.1, on the reverse strand, counting down.
AACAAACTTCATCTCAGAATCCTTCCTTCCCTCTTGAGCAATTTCCTATCAGTGGTTGTCAACCACCAGGGGACCGCAGGTTTTAGTCCTTGCTTCCATTATCCAGGGCATTTTCCATAGGGCAACCCATTTGGGACATTTTTTGACCCATGCCCGTGTCATATGCGCTACTTCTCCGCTCTGGCGCTCGGCTCCAAACGCCCGCCAGGAAGCAGCGCACCTGCGGCTTTTGCGCGCTCTCCACCTGGCCAACGAGTACAGTGGGTGGGGTGGGGTGGGGTGGGGTGGGGTGGGGTGGGGTGGGTGGGTGGGTGGGTGTGTGCGTGTGTGTTTGTTTGTTTGTTTGTTTGTCTTTTTGTTTGGTGTTAACCAAAGGGATTGAGGTGGCTTTGAACCAAACTAAGAAAAACACTGCGAATTGGCTCCATCAACAACCTAACAGGCTCTTGCAGGAACCAGTACCATGAGCAATAACAAATGTCTGTATTGTCAACCACCCACTGATGCAACAGCTCATCATAAGGATTGCTTTTGCATCAAAAGGAAATAGAATACAGCATGCCTGATCTACCAGGGTTTGCTGTCACAAAACGACGCAAGCTACGACTATTCACACTGTAATGATATAAACTGTTTGAATTCTCACACCCATACTATCATAGTTTGCTATCCTCCCTCACACAGTTCTCCTGCCAGCCGTGCCTAGGGGTCCAAACCGCGGATGGCTTCGCTAAGCGGGACGCAACCGCGGAAAAGAAGCAACCTGTTCTCCTCACGCCCTGATTCATCACGTGGGATGGTCAATCTGAGACCCTCTGTTCAGTCTTTTCTGCTTTGAAACCTTCCATTTGCTTGAGCCCCTGAAAAAAACACAAAAACCCAGTAGTGATAAGCAGTGATTCCCTCTAAAACCAAAAAGGGACAATCTTCCATTTGCTTAAGTCCACCGGGAAAAAAAACATATTTTTCCAGTAGTTGTAAGTTCCGTTTAAAATTAAAAGGGGAAAATGAAAACATACTCATTTCCGCAGCAGTCTTGCCAGAAGCCAACAGGGGCGTACCCGTCTGGCGAGAGTTCCGAGCCTCCCCATAGAGGACGCCCAGGCAACCTGCCAGTTCAGTTGCAGCAGATCCGAGCTCCACCGATCCCCCACCAGGTTTTGTTTTTCTGTGTTTGCTGGCCCATACACCGAAAGGCAGCCCAAAAAAAGGGTGGAAATGGTTGGGGTGCCCTTCCTCACCACCGAAAGGCACCCATTTCAAGGCCCTTCTTTTTTGCATGGGGTTGGAAATGGTTGGAAAAGAGTGTGCCCTTGACATGGGTGTGATATATTTCATTGGGGACCGGGACCAAACATGCCCATGGAACGCAAAAATACGGCCGAGTAGGGATGATGCATAGACCCAAGTATCCCAAAAAAACGAAGACCAAACTCCTGCAACACACCTTGGAAGTTCTTGGAACTGCTTCCCAACGCATGATGCAAGCTCCAATCTTGATGTGCGGGGTAGAGTTGGGGAATCCACGAAGCATGCCACGCCAGGTGCACGCTCGGGGGCTTGGTGAAGCCACATGAGGAACTCGGTTGCTCCCCTGCTAAAAGTTTAACTTTTAGTGGTTTAATGGAAAACCCATTCATTAGCAAAAACTTAAAGTCCTAACCTCCAAGCAAAATGCAACAAAGTGAACCTACTGGCTTTCGAGCAAACCCTGGCGAACCCATCAAGACTTCGCGACGCAGGGTCGGAGCTCTTCCCATCGGAGAAGGACCCACCTCTTCGAAGTTCGGATATTCTCTGTATGCGCTTATAGTATGTCCAACCCCAAATAAAGGACCTACGTAGCGTCCTCGATTCACCAGGTAAAGTCGCCATAAATTAACGGCTTGGTGCCGTTTCCTGCCGCCTTGAAAAAAATCATTGCCATATTGAGTCAACTCGCCATCTGATTTTTCAATCCTGCCACAAAGCACAAAACGATGCGCGGCTCCGTTCCCAATGGTTATGTCGTCTTCAGCGGGTTCTCTTGAATCCCATGTTGAGCCCGGCGAGTTCGTGGGTGAGGGCCCAAGGTCAAAGGTCAAAACCAAACGTCAGAGGGACACCATCCCCGGCAGCCTGGCGTGTCCTCACAGCGGAGCACGCAGGCGTGCGCAGAGGCACCTACCGGTTGACATGTGCCAGGTCAAGGGCCAAGTGTTTGGTGTGGATTGCCCAAAGGGCGTCCGTAAGACCACACAAATACATAGGCCATATGGCGACAACATGCCCTTGACCCCCATTTCAACACGGTGCCAGGGTCCCAAAAAGGGCCGCGTTCTTTCAACACCCCTCCTTTGAAGGCTTGTTGCTATAAAGCCCGCAGCCTCACATATTTGTGGATGCCGTGGGGCGTACCGCATCTTTAACTTGCACGAATGAGTTCATCCATCCTCATCAAGTCCGCGCACGGAAGTGGTTCCTGAGTTCATCAGGTCGCACAGCTCCCTCTCTTGAGTCATCCGTTCTCAAGGTCTACCGCTCTACCCATCATGCCAGTGAAGAATTTGGCGAGCGGCCGCGGTTGAGACTCTTCCCAGCCTTGAATTAAATTACTTGGGTGTGCTTGGAATCCATGGAAGATAGCACCGAACTGTATGGAGGAGGCGCTCGCATTTGAGGGCTTCCAGCAAACCACCTGGTTGTAGGGATTTGTAGGGCACCATTGTCCAGGCTGCTTACCGGGAAAAACAAAGCTCAATAAAATTGTATGTTACCAACCAGCTTTTAGGGTGTTCTCATTGTAGTAAAGCCCAACTATATTGCACGTAAGTGAACGCTGTAATCCGCCGACCCTCTGCCTCCCGTCCCAGCCTCCTGCAGAGGGGACCGGCGTGGGATGCAACTGGAATGAAGTGGTTATAAGTGATTGGAATCCATGATGGATTTTTGGTCATTGGGGCACAAAAAGTGGCTTCCCAGGACCGGATGTCCCGGAACCGGTACTGGTCCTGGGACCGTGGTCCTGGTGCGGACCGGTCCCGCGACCGGTTCCAGCCTGACCAGTCCTCCAGGACTGGTTCCAGGAGTCCTGGTGCGGACTGGTGTCGGATAACCGCTCCCGCTCAACACCCGCCGCCTCCAATATGTCGATTCAAACCGCTCCAGACACCTGTTTCCGGACTGGCACCCGTGTTTCAGGCCCTCACCCGTCCCAGGGGCAGTTTGGCCTTGTTTCTAGGACCGCTCCCAGGCCAACTCAAAGTGACTTGGGCGCAAACCGGTAATTGACGGACGAGCTGCCATCTTTCTTCTGCAAGAGAATCCAATACGTCGATTCAAGCCGCGGGCCAGTTTCAGGACGAATCCCGGGAGAGGCCTTGGCCTTGTTTCTAGGGCAAGTGACTTGGGCGAACCGGCCAAACGGTAATTAACGTACGAGCTGCCATCTTTCTGACTTTTCCGTTAATTCTTGTAGTCGCAGAGGATCTGATAAGTGGTCCCTGGGTTTGTGGACTGGCACCCGTGTTTCAGATGACTTTTCCCTTAATGCGCCGAGGGTCGGCGGCAGCAGGCAGGAGCCTGGTTAATCCGGCTACGCCTTGTGGGGTAGCATGTCGCCGCTAGGCAATTAGCCTGCTAGCTTTAGCTATAGGGGCTGCACCCTGGCGCCGCCGACCCTTGCCACTTGGTCGTGATGCGCTGCCTAAATCCGGCACCTCTGCATCACCAGCTCGGGCTTGCGGTTTTGCTTGCCTGTGGCAAACCCTCGCAAAACATCGCGTATATGCAGGGTTTAGGCCATGTGGCTTGGGCCTGGGTGATGCTTCAGCGGGGCTTGGTCTGCATCATCAAGACTTCCTTCCAAAAAGCCTCTCAACCCATGAAGCGCTGCTTTCCCGAAAGCATTGCGAAGGTTTGCGGAGCTCTTGGTCAACTTGCGCAGAGTAGCTTGCACAGAGTCACCAGCATGGAGATACCAGGAGCTCTTGGTCAACTTGCGCAGTGTAGCTTGCGCAGAGTCACCAGCATGGAGATACCAGCATGGAGATACTCGCGCAGAGTTACTAGCACACAGTAGCTTGCACAGAGTTACCAGCATGGAGTCACCAGCATGGAGATACTTGCGCAGAGTCACCAGCATGGAGTCACCAGCATAGAGTTACTTGCGCAGAGCCAAGTGCAAAGAGCCAAGCGCATAGAGCCAAGTGCTCAGAGCGAAGTGCAAAGAGCGAGGTGCAAGGAGCCAAGTGCACAGAGCTAAGTGCACAGAGCCAAGTGCAAAGAGCGAAGTGCATCGAGCCAAGTGCATAGAGCCAAGTGCATAGGTGCAAAGAGCTAAGCTAAGCTAAGCTAGGTGTAGATGCTCGGCGTTAGCAGCTGTGTAAGCTAGGTTAAGTAAGTTAGGTTAAGCACTTAACGCGCGGGAAAGAAAGAGAAAGAGTTCGGTATTAAGAATCTCTTTCTTGGCGGGGGGTGGGGATGTTGCCGGCGATCGGGAATGCGACCCTCTGCGGGGATCGGCGTGGTGGAGGTGCAAAAAATTGATTTTTTTGTTTTGCGTTTTTGTCGGTGCGCGCGCGACGCTCTGCGGGGATCGGCGTGGTCGAGGTGCAAAAACTCGTGTTGTTTTTTGCGTTTTTTTGCTTTCGAATTGGTCTTTGGCAATTGTCTCGTGGTTTGCGCGGCTGCTCTCCGAGTCGCGCGGTCGCGGGTTCGATCCCCGCCTAGTCCGCGGCAGCTCTGGCTGCAAAATCGGGAGTTTTAAGTACAAAAGTAGTACGCGGAGTACATAGTCGCAAATTTTAAGTACAAAAGTAGTACGTGGAGTTCATTCCCGCAGCTCCGGCTGCAAAAGCACAAATTTTCATACAACAACCAGTACGCGGAGCACATTCCCGCAGCTCTTTCTCCAAACTCGCAAATTTTAAGTGCAAAACTAGTACGCAGAGTACAGTTCCGCAGCTCCGGCTGCAAAATCGCAAATTTTCAGTACAAAAGTAGTACGCGGAGTGCAGTCCCGCAGCTCCGGCTGCAAAATCGCAAATTTTGAGTACAAATCTAGTACGCAGAGCACAGTCCCGCAGCTTTGGCACTTGCGCAGAGCAACTTGCACAAAGCAACTTGCGCAGAGCAACTTGCAAGCAGCACATGCGCCGTAGAGCAACTCGCGCAGAGCAACTTGCATCAGAACGCTTGCGCAGAGCAACTTGCGCCGAGCAACTTGCGCCGAGCAACTTGCGCAGCGTATCTCGCGCAGAGCAACTTGCACAGAGCAAGTTTATCCCTTCCACACACATGGCTTTCAATGCTTTCGGGCCAATCGTCCTCTAGTTTTAGAAGGTATCGGAGTATAAGCGAGGCTCATTTTCGCGCATTTTGGCGCCAAGCGCTGCTGGGCATGCCGGCGATGCGGGGTCCTCGCTCTACAAAACGCTGTAAATGCCGTTAAAAACTGCTGTGCTGAGCGGTGGGCTGTTGTTCTGTCCTGTGTTGCTTTTGCTGTGGCTGGCTCGCGTGCTGCGCGGTCCTTGCTTTTTTCCCGTTGGTTTTCGGGCCTTCTGGCCCGCGCGCGCGACCCCAGCCACAAAACGCTGCTATTTACGGTGTTTTGTTGCCTTGCGGGCTGCTCTTTTGGGCTGCTCTTTCTGGGGCCTCTGGCGCGCGCGCGCGCGCGCGACCCCATGTCAGCCTTCTGGGTTGGGGCCCGGCTGGGGCCATCTGGGGTTGGGGTGGGCAACATGCATAACCTAACCAGCCATATCATAGCACAGGATACGTTTCTCATACAAAAAACATGACATGACATGGTATAACTTCAAAGAGGCGTAGCCGGCTAGAGGCCGCAGGCCCAGACATATAACGCACAGTTGCCAGGTGTTCTTGGTTGACATGTGCTCGTTTGACTTTGAATGTGTGGGTTCTGCAGATTAGGGACTCCATCCAGGCACCTATTTGGTTGGCTTCCTGATCTTCCGATCAACCACCGGCTTTACCCCCTTTTGGTTGGTATTTTAAGGGACACCAAGCCGAACACCAACCATTTTAGAGGACCCCCCATCTTGAGAAACCCCAATTGGGGAATCCACCCTACCCCCGTGCCCGTGCCCGCCACTTGTGGTGCCTGGCAGCTCCTTGGTCCAGGTGCCTACCACGCACCGGCCCCGGGAGTACCTGCAGTGAGGCACTGGCGGTTGCATCGATTGGAGCATGTGGCTTGGTCGCGTGTGAAATGACCACTGTGATACAACAAGGGCCGAACCCCAAAGACCTTCATCCCCATATAAAGGGGGAGATTCCCCACAGTATCACAGAAGTGGTTGGAAAAACCCCGAGTGATCCCAGAACCCTGGCTTGTCCTACGGGTTGCATCGGCTGGAGGATCTGGGTTTCTCCTGAACGGAGAGCTCCAGAATGCTTGGCTTCCCTGTCCTCTTCAATTTCCCTTGCGTTGTTCCTGTGGCAACCTCAGAGAGGGGCCTCGGCACAGTGCCAGGTCAAGACTCGCAGTCGAACGCAGGGCATGATCCAGAAGATGAATCATGATCATGCTCGGCTGAAGCTTCAAACAAGACGCCAAACATATGAAACGACTCCAGACTGCAACATGACAACAAATGCGGCAGATTGGAAGTCATGAGGGTTTAAATGTGAAACCTGTTTTTAAATGGTGTTGAAAGGGAAACAACCAACCACCAACGCTTCACCATCCACAATCCACTTGAAAAAGCCACCTTCAAAACGTCAGGAGCAATTTTCCCAAACATGATCCAACCTGAAAAGACAAACAAATAACCGGGTGTGCCTTTTCTCTGGTACCATTTTTTGTTGCTTGAAAGGAAAACCGTAATATGGACCACCACAATTTGGGGCGTTCTCTAAAAACATAACCTAATGGTAGATTGCTCTTGACAGGACTAAGTCCATGGCCGGTTTGCAAGATGCCCCGGAAACGGAGCTAGACGACTGAAGGGGGTTGAAGAATACTTGGGCAGCCGCGATTCTGACCCAGCTTTGTCAAGGTTTCTCTGCAAAGCTCCGTCTCTTTTTTGTGGCTGCACTCCTTAATTGCGTTAAACGCGGAACCTGACTCACATGCCGCCCAGGACGGTCTTGGCGCGAATCAGGTTCTCCTTCTCCTGTGCCAAGACCGGGTCGATGCAAACGACCAGCTCAGCATCTGATTGCCCGGCCCACAGAGCAAGGTATCATGCACGTATGCATTTGAACAAACCCACACAAGGCGACACATGTGTGCACTTCTGCAAGTGGTTGCGCGCAGTCAACCACAGCCCTTGCATGTTGCAAGGTGTTCAACTACTTTCAGTTGACATGATCGACATGGGAAACAACAAACAATTGCCAGAACCAAAATCTCAAAAGATGCCGCTAGGATGACAGCAAAATAGTGGTAAACGACAAACACCCCAGATGAGACACATCCGCCAGTCACGACCCTCCACACCGACCAATACTTGAATCATATGGCCCCTTTCGTGGCCAGTTTTGTCTTCAAAGGAGTAAGCTGGTGTGTGTTACACAAATGATATCATGACTGGTAAACTTAGAATGACACGTACACATGCCATGTACTACATTGCGTCATTGCTGCCAATATCTACCCCTGAGGGTGTACCCATGAATTTGTACGCTCCAATGTACTGGCTATCAAACTGTACCCTGTTTTTATACCATGAATGGGTTACATAGTTTGGAGCCATCAGGCAGAGTGCGGCACTTGGGCGGGCGTCTTTTGGCTGCTTTTAAGGAACACCCAATGGACACCAGCATTTTTTGCATGTCCCCTACGACACACGCGGTCTCGTAAGGGAATTCCACCATCGTCCCGGCCCTGAGCCATCCCACCGAGCCACCCCCCCGGCCTCGGTGCGTGCCTGCACGCGCAGCTCGAAGTTCTTCAAGAGCCAGTCGCACTCCTGGCAACATGTCGCCACCTGCGGTTTCCCGCCGGGTTGTGGAAAGTCGCCCCTTTTGGAACCAAAGAATGCTATGACATGACTCCTTGATCACTTCGAAGGGGTTACCTTGATCACTTCAAAGGGGCTACCTTGTCATACCGAAAATGGCTGAACAACAAAACTACGATGTTCCGCGACTGCATGGCTAGAATGCCAGCTCCCTGAAGCTCACCATGCTAGTCTACAATGGGTGGGCTTGACATACGACTCAGGCTTGGCGCGACCAACCTTTCGCAGCTTCAAAGGTCACACGGTCACATGTGGCTGTGGGTCAAAATAGGTATCCAAAATGGAACCCTGGTAAATGGAAACATGGACTAAAACCTGCGGTCCCCTGGTGGTTTAATTTTGACCCACAGCCATATGGATTTCTCGCGGATCACATCACCAGTCCCAACACAGGGCCAGGGTCTTGACAAGCCCTTCCCACCAACACAAAAGCACATCAACACAAAAAGCAAACAAGCACGCGCAAAGGCAACCAAGAAAGGGCCCTGGACAACCCCCTCCCAGCAACCCAAGCACACCAACAAGAAAGCAAACAAGCACAACCGAGACCAAAAGACGCAAACAAAACGAGCACAAACTCGCCATGCACCTGCCTGGTGCAAGTCCTCGGTGTACTTGCCAGCAGCCACCAGCTCCTCACAGCCATCGCCCCAAAAACAAATGCCCTTCTTTCGGGTTCCATCTCTCGGAAGAATCTATACGGGCAGAATGGAAGTTAGGATCCTGAAATATGGGTGTGTGTCAAAGTGGGGAAGACCCCCACAATGGTGGTGGTTTGATTGGTTCCCTTTAAAACACCCCCAAAAAGGGTACCCTTGAAACAACAGACACACACACACATAATATATCCAAACCCATAGCACTGTAGTAGCAAGAGCCCAAGACCAAATTCAGCAGGAACATCAAGGAACATTACATGAAGGTTTCCGGCTCCACCCGAGTCCGAATAAAGCGTCATGGTTCGGGAATGCTTTCATGCCGAGCATATAACAAACGAGCAAGCGAAGAATGATAGAAGCGTCAAGTTCGCAAGACCTAGCCAACATGCGTTGCAGAGTACCTCGTCTTTCAGTGCTTCCAGATAGCGTCAGGGAAACTAGGGGAAACCGTTTTGTAATAGCTGGAGGCAACCATACCATTCCTGATAACCTACTTTTGTGCTACATGGAAGCACCGGGGGATTCCAAGCTGTTTAAGCATGCCGCTTACGCCGTCAGGGTCAACATGCAAAAGCGACGCACTAGACTCTGATTGGCTTTGTGCAACTAAAGTCCAAAATGCGTGCTTCCCGCTAAGATCCTCTACGCAAAAGTACAATATCAAGTCCCGAAAGGGAGTGCAGCCAAGGGAGAGCCACATACGGATAAACCTGCACAAAGGGCATAGGAATCCTCTTGCTTTCGTGGGACTCCAAAAGCGGGGGCTGAAGCCCTGGTTGAAAGCTGGTGACCCCCCTTTCAGGGTCTACAAGTCTCACCTCCAGTGTCAATGACTCTGGGGGGAGAGGAGTCATGACACCGGAATGAGGTTTGGTGAGTCAGTGGTACCCCCCCCTCTCCCCTCTCCATGCCCTCGGGATCCCTCGATGTGTAAGCCGCGCCTTCTTCTTGCCCCCCAGGTCCGTCTGGTCGTCGTTGAGGTCCGACTCCAGGTCCGCCTTGTCCGTGACCTTCTGCTGCACCAGGGCCAGGTCCGCCTGCGAGGATCTGTGACATCCGCATGAAAAACCTGGAGGGAGTGGGTTTTTGGTGGGTATTGGGCAACCAACCAGTTTATGAAAAGGGGGAACATTGCCCTCCAAAAGTGGTCTGATTCCCAAACCCAAGCACCCCCCCCCCCAAGAAACTGAAGTTGATGAATATGGGGTCAACATTGTCTGGCTAAGCTTCTGTAGATCTTCCTGTAGAGGTTTCTGTGAGAGGAGTCTTTTGGGGTCAAACATCTACCCAGTCACCCGTTTCGGGGTCACCCGTTTCGGGGTCACCTGTTTCGGCGCCGCCTTTCAACGAGGATACCAAAAGGGCCACGACGCAAGCATGCCCTTACCCCTAACCCCGGGCAAGCTCAAACCCATTTGATATTTCACCCCGCCATATAACCCCAATCAACCAATCCCTGAGAGCCACCTGAGGGGCAGCCTCACGGGTGGACAAAACACAGGGCTCCCAATACTCGCCATTCAACAGGGAACATCACCCGACCAGGAAATCCAAGATCGGTCCGCCTGAAGAAAACTACTTGCTGGTTCTCAGCAGGAAATGAGAAATGGAATGACCCCTATAAACCCTTCCCTGTGGATTCCCTTTAAGGGAACCCCTAGGTTCATTCCCAACACTGTGGGTCATTCCGGGAGCACTAGCAGGACTAGTTGGACCCGTTTCGGGCGAGCCTCGCGCTTCGCGGTGGCGTCCTTCACGGTGTCTTGATAGTCAACCTGGGAGTCATGGCCGTGAGACGAAACTTCACCCCAGCTTGCCTTGAGCGGTTTGACCAGATCGCAGAAGATGTCATGCTTGACCAACCTTTCTTTCCACCTTGGCAAAGCCTCTGTTCTGGTAGCCACGTAGTCACAAGTCGACCGAAAAATAAGGGACCCTCGAAGAAAGGAACATAAATCAGGCGACTTCGCACCCAATGTGGGGTCGATATGATTTGCCCCAGAGCTGGACAAGGCTGGGGATTCCAAACCAGCACCTCCTACAGGGAACGCGTCCGAGAAGTTACGCAAATGCCACACTCCGACCAAAACGAAACAAGGCGGCTCCCGTTGGACAACAGAAAACTGCCTCAAGGATCCCTATACCGCCTGGTCCATCCCCAGCATGATTGACCATCTGTGTCTACCCTCCATCCGTCCGTGTGGCTTCCCAGCAATACCAAACATCAGATGTATTCCCAGAGATCCACAGATTCCCTGGATCAAACCTAGCGGAGGTTCCGCCGGCTTTCCACAAACCCCCAGCCTGGGCATCCGCCTCCTCTGTCTTGGCCACAGCCATCTCCTGGCTTTCTGTGGGAAGTGGCAAGGGCCCCTTTCTTGGGGGTGCTCCCTCACCCCATCCTTACTGGAAATCACGGCCAACCACGCTGGTTTGGACCCTCCACTCAGAAACCCCTTACACTGGTGAGTGGGGATCATGGCAAACTATGCTGACTTGGACCCTGCCTGCACTCAGAAAGTCACTAGCACGGGGCAACGGAACGCTAAAATATGCGAAAATCGCTTTGATCCACGCTCGTCAGTCGGGGATGCATGACTCGGAGAAGTGGCACCTGCCCATACAGCCTGTAGTTCACCAATCTCATTTCGACCCCCCCAAAGTGGCTGGTTGAAGGGAGAAACGCGGGAACTCTGACTTTGACAAGCCACATGAACAATCAACACACATGGACCAATGCAGTGGTTGTGAGTAAATGAGACAACTGCAGGCCCGCTCTTGGAGCAAACAAACCAGCAGGGAATACGAAAGAGCAGGGATACCAGGCCAGGGATACCAGGCAAACCCAGGGCCAATCCATTAGCAGTGGCCCCGAGCATCCCTTCCAAGGCTTTTCTTTTGACTGTGTCTTTGAAAGAACATGAAGAGACTTCGTAAAGGGCGTTTCGACTCTTTGGAGATCTTCAGAGGGCCATTAATTTTAACAGGGAACCACCTCAAACGTCATTGGTGGACATGAATCCCGACCTAAATGATGTCCACCATTTCGGGACCCTAATCGAAATTCATACCCATACGCTTCCCCAAAAGAGGGTCTACTTCTGCGAGTTGAACGCCTATAGCTTAGGAAACAAAGGCCTCCCACCAGTCAGAGTCAGAGCCCGCGGCCCCACGGTTCTGAGTCATCAAAAGTCGGGTGCTGCCCTCTTTGCCGCTCTTGTCGTCCCGTCCTTCTCCATGTCGTTCGTCAGAGTGTCCATCATCTTCATCACCCCGTTGCTCTCCTACACCCACTTCCAGTTCCGGACAGGCGATTCAATCGCCTGGTCCCAAGAAAGACAGGCCCAAGTGTGGCACAAAATGCCAAGGAGGGTGGGAGGCACCTGTTTCACCAGCTCGTGAGACCTGAACTACACAACCCCGCACAATGCCGAAAGCAATCCGAACCAATTGAGGGCATAGTGTGCCGTTCAGAGGCTTGCCACTCGGAGCATGAGTAGCTGGGTCACAAGTAAACCAATGACAATTGAAGACAAACCTATCTGAAAAAGTGTCATCGACCAGCAAACACAAATCTATCACTGAATCCCAAAGCTGAAACACATCGCTCCTGCTGAACTGGCAAACGTTGCATGGCGGCTTCTAAGTTATGGCCGCAAGTAGCAGCTTGAGAGAGGGATATTGTCAGACGCTGTCATTGCTTTGTTTGTTTGTTTGTTTTGTTTTTCCCTTCCGCAAGCACAACTGACAGGAGGTACGTCCAACCCTTGTGGAATCTTCATGTTCCCTGTTCTGCACCGTCCAAAACATCGACTTGTCAGGTGAATGACCACGTCCAACGAACACACGGCAAGCGCCCACTTCCCTATGGCACAGACTTGGAAGCGTGATGTTGAGGCTGAGGTCCGCGGCTCGGGACCATGGCTCAGCATGGACTGAAAAGGTGAAAAGGTCACCCACCGGCGGGAGATGAGAGAGAATTGATACAAGCACTGGCGTTTGGGTTGAGTCCAAGCAACCTCTAGTTTGTTTAGGTATCCACAGTTTCCACTAAGATGCACTCAGTCCTGATATTGGAACTGCCATGCAACATGTGTCAGCTTGCGCTGCCTCTATGACACATATCAAACAACCAACAACAACACTTGAAGGACAATACATGAATGAGGCCCAACACAAAACATGTCAATGATCCAACAACACACATACTAAGCGTTTGCGAATTCAACCGACAAGTCGCTGGTCCCAAAGGCATATGACCTCGGCTAAAAACACAAACTTTATACAAATGCACACACACACGGACCAAACGGAGACAACCAAATGGTGAAAAGGGCGGTGTTGGACAACCCTCCAGCCGCCCAATCCACTTCTGTATCTTGAATACAGGCTTCCTCACTGGCCCCAGTAAGTGAGAAAACCACCCAGGTGTTGGTTGAACCACATCAATCAGACCCAAACATGTCCTGCATCTTGGTCTGGTAGCCTCCCTCCGGCAATGCCGGCGGCTGCTCGCCCTGCAAAGTGATCAGAAGCCCACCCTGGCCTTCATCCAAGGAATCTAAGAGCAGCCCACGGGTCCATAACATCACTACGGAAATCAACCTGGAGAATGGCCCTGCCTGCAAGAAATGATATATGGATAATGTGGGCCTCCCAAATGGTAGAGTAACCAGCGAGCCAAGGACCGCTTGCTTCCACGCCTTCAGCTGCAGCAGGGACAAATCCTCAGGCGCCAACCCCCTTTCCCAAAAGCTGTGCTAGGGCCTGAGGGTTTTGTTGAGGCGGTCCGAGGTAAGGTTCCGCGCGAGGGTTCCACCCGGTTCCACCAGCGTTCCACGAGGTTCTGCGAGGGCTACGGGGTGGTGCGAGCACTAGAAAGAGCACCGCATGCTGTTGGGGATATCGCCTGAGCTTATTCTTGACGTTTCGCACGTGCGTGCAATGCCCGATAAACCCTCTGCAAGGATTGTACGCCTCGAAGCGCTCTCACTGTGGCCGTGCGAAGTCGTAGGTTGCTCGATGAGCCCTCTGTGAGGATTGCGCGTGGCAAAGCGCCCTCGCGGATCGCGTGAACTCGCAAAGCGCCCAGTAAATCCGTATCTGCAAAAACAAAAGTGTGCGTCGCAACCACCCGTGCAGCCTTCCGCACCCGAGGCGCCACCTTTCCCGCTGGGAGGGTTCCTTCTGTGCCGGCACACGCCACTATTCTTATAGCCTTGGGCAAGTCAGCTTCAGGGGTCTGCTGCTGCCTTCTTCGGCAGCTCGTGCAGGCAAGTCTTGTGAAATTCATTAGTTGCTTGCTCGCTAGGAAGCAGTGGCACATGCTTTGGCACTTCGCTCAGATCATCGAACGATGATGACTCCATGTCCGTGATGGCTTTCACGTTAGCTGCCACAAGGCGCAGAGATGCGCTGCGATCAAAGCCAAAGCAAAAGCTCGCGCAGTTGTTTTTTCGCCCGGGCCGTCCGGCAATTGTCTGGTCCGCTCCGCCTGCCAGCAAAGGGTGTTGAGCTACATGTTTTCACACAGCGCAGCGCGCGCAGTGTCCGCCCATTGCCGCTGCACCTCTTGCAGGCGAACGCACCAGGTCTCACATTGGCGTGTCATGCTAATTGTCGTGGTGTCAAAGGGCCATGAACGGCTCGGCGCGTGGGGTTGTGGGTGCAGGTGTGGGTGTCTCTCTGTGTGTTTGTTTGCGTGTGTGTTTGAGTTTGTTTTTGTGTGTTGTATGTGTTTGCGCGCGCGCCCGTTCGCACGCCTGCTTCCAAGGGGAAACCCAATCAAGTGCAACTTGCTAAGCACCGTGTATACTCTCCATGGCAACGATCTACAACCTGCGCCAATACAACATCAAGGGTTGGTATTTAAATCGTCTGCCCAGAGCTGTTCAAAGAATAAAAACGGCTAGCCCCTTTTATGGCCGGGGCTATCCCCTATACTGACCTTCATCTATCCGGAAATTGATTGCGGCTCACCTGAGCGAGAGACTGCGCAATCGCATGCATAATGTTCAGCGGGGTGTTGTGTTTTGTGAGCCGTCGCCCTCCAGAGGACTGCAAAACCACAGTTTTGCGCGAAACGCCATTACTATGGTGATCGAACGCACGAAAACACACAAACACAAAAGCACAAACAAGGAAGCAGGCAGGCAAACAAACGACCAAGCGAACAAGTAAACAACAAACACACCAAACAAACACACAAACTAACAAGCGACAAACACACACAAACGCACTAACGCGCAAACATACAAACGTGTCCATACACAAACTCAGACACACACACACACACACGCAAATACACAAAAAACGCATCAACACAACAAGCAAGCAAGCAAGCAAGCAAGCAAGCAAGCAAGCAAGCAAGCAAGCAAGCAAGCTAACTAACTAACTAACTAACTAACTAACTAACTAACTAACTAACTAACATACCAACAAAGACACCAACATACAACCGCACACACACACAAACACAAACACATACACAGGCGTGCGGGCGCTTGTGCAAAAACACAAACACACGGAAGACACGCGCACGCAACCACGCGAGTGCAAACACAGTCTTGTTGACACAAATACAGCACGGACACACAAACCTATAGAAGCGCACGTGGCAAAATAAACACACGCGCACACAGACATGTTGACGCAGAAACTATCGGCGTTCTGCCCAGGTGCATATGGGCTCTTCGTGGTGGTTGCGGCGACCATGCTTGGGTTGTAGACCTCCGTCGAGCTCATTTCACAGCCATCATGGGTTCAAAGCGGGAATAGAATAGAAGAGCTATGACATGACCTCGAACATGCTACACCACAAGTCTTGGGCCTTACGCCAGCAGTTCATGACACCGCGCATGCCACGATGGACGGAGTCATCGCGCTGGGTCGATCAAGCGCCTTGTTGAGGCGGTTCTTGGCCATGCTCAGCAGCTCCAGCGCCGCGGAGTTGGAGGCGGTGCTCTCCTTGCCGCAGGTCCGGAGAAACGCACGGGGCAGGGTGCGTGACTGATTGGCTGCTCCCAGTCTGGCAGTCTGGCGCGGTGTTGCGGGTTTAGGGTTTTTCACACCAATTACGTTACTGCGAACAATCCTCAGAAACTTGCTTGACTATACTAGACTGCAACCACACAGGCACCCAAAAAACAATCCGGCTACGTGCGGGGGCTCAAACATGCTTCTGGCTGATGCGACGGCGAAGAAACTCAGGAAACCAAAATGGAACCAAGGCAGCGAAAACCTCCCTGCTCAATAGCTGGCCGCAGCTGTTAGCAGATTCCTTCATCCGGGGCAGGATCAGGCAAGCTCATCACCTTTTAGCCTCAAGATCCAACTACATGTGCTGATGGCAGCTGAAAATCAGCTGAAATAGCTGAACGTGTGGGCCAAAGGTTGCCGAAGCAAAAAAGTCAAAGCGCTCAATCTTTCTCATCCTGGGTCTTGTGTCTCAGCATGCCTTCAGCAGCTGCACGCTTTTTCCTGCGTGAGACGTGTCCTCTAGAGGCGCACCTGTGTGCTCCTAAGAGGACCTTCGTCAAACAAACAGCCAAGCCACCGCATCTTTGAGCACCGCATCAAATGCCGCAGCCAAGCGGCGCAGGACTCGTCTAGGACGTGTCGCATCAGCTTCTCTGGCTTCGACCCACGCGGCCGGCACTGGCAGCTTCGGGCTGACCGCTATCCTGGTCTGCCCTTGCCAGCCTGGCTCCTGGCTTAGCCACTGGACAATCGCTGTCGCAGCTGTCTGTCACATCTGTCTGTCAAGCTTTGGCGCAGCTGCCTGTCAGTCGCAGCTGGTGGGTTGGTTGCGGCAGTTGGATATGTCACTTCAAATCTAGCAACCCCAAACCTGCCGGGTTTGGGGGCCCTTGACTTCAAAAAGCGGCTCACCCCCCCAAAAAAAAACGGAGACAGACATGGCACCAGACCCAACCGGCCCCTTCCCACCCCGAAGGACCCCGAAGAACCCGGCGGTCGCATCCGCCCACATCCGCCTGGAACTCCGCGTGCTCGGCCTTGCGGTTGCTGCCCGCGGTGGCCACCGAGGAGTCCAGGGCCTGTCGAGATCGGGAGATCGGGCGCCTCGACCTTTTGAGGACGTCATCTGGCAAGGCTCGGAAATGAAAACTATGGCGCCGTGAATGTTGAGTTCAAAAAACCTCCCAAGTGGTTGGTGGACATGGATCCCGCGCTAACTGATGTCCACCAAAGGGTCCGGAATTGAAATTCAGGCCCAGATCGTTTTTGTAGAAGACCGGCTTTGCAACATGTGTCACATGTGCCAGATTCTGTTTCAAAAACAGCCTTCTATGAAATTGATGTAATCGTTGTGGAGGTCCCCAAATGCGCGCAGGCACCCGGTTTGGCATCCTCACTTCCGACTTACGTGGAGTGCACATAGCAACGGTGCGAACTGTTTGCCGCACAAATGATCTTCCAAAAGCATCAAGTCCAGCTGAGCGAGGCTCGTGTAAGGGGAAACCAAAGGAAACCCAAGCAGAACTTCAATCCCAAACCTGCCGTTGGACCCCCCTGTTTTACCTTGTGACGCATGATATAGGCCCGCAAAACAGGTTGCAAGGGTCCACCCCCCGCTTTGTTTGCTTTGGGAAACCGACAGAAAACCCACCAACCTGCATCATGTCATGTAAGAGATGCATAGGGACATAGAAATGTTATTTAAGGCACGGATTTCCAAGTCATGTTACCTTTTCCCCGCAGTTTCTCAAAACCGGTGAGAAGAATGAGGCTGAATGCATGGGTGAGATTGTAAAACCCTCGTGCAACGATGTCGCGGAGATTCGCCGCAACCACCGCGTCAAAGTGAGGCCAACAGTTTATATACCGGGAAACGCATATCATCATGTCCGTGCGGTTTCTACTAGGCAAAAGTAACAATTGCGGCTTCGCCCCAGGTTCCGATCCATGGTTCAGTTGATTTGGATTATGTTTCTCTGGGCAAACCAGACAAATCGGGTGATTCCCCGGGTTGCCCTCCCAAAATTGAAGAGCTCCCCATTTTCAGGGCGCTTGCAAGTTTTGGTTGTGCATGCTGTGCTGAGGGTGCTCAAAAATGAAAGCCCCTCAACCAACAGGAGGCGAGTTGTTCTCTTCCGGGAGGCTCTGGTCAGTGTTAAGCCTCATCTTTTCACCGGCGGCTTCTCCCAAAAACTTGGAAAAGGGTGTTGTCTTAATATTACATATATGGCAAGGATCCTTTGGTGGACATCGTTTAGGTGGGGAGTCCTGTCCTCCAATCACTTTTGAGGTGGTTCCCTATTGGAATTTATAGCCATATACTCAAATTGCCCGAAGCTACGAACCGGCATGAGAATCCAAAGCTTGAGCTCGAGCACAAGGACACGGGCCTGGACGCCGGACTGCAGCGCAGCGATGTCCTGACAGGGCGGGCAAACAACTCCACGCCCCACTTTTTGCTGCCTTCATTTGAGCAAGGGAAACGGAAACCCATTGACCTTTGGTTCCACCAAGATGGCTGTAGATGTATAAATATAGGCTTTACTAATATAGTCCCACTTCAAGTCATTAGAAGCCTATTTAGTTTTCCTTTAAACAACACCTTTTGGCCGGCTGATCATACAAGTGACCGACATCCCCCGGAACTTATTTTTGTCGATCCTCCCCCCAAACCGTTACTACTTATCATTGTCATTTGTTTTTGTTTTGGACCCTAAAGCCAACAGGTAAGTCTACAAAGACAAGAAAAAGGTTGGGAGGGGTCCCCTCTGGGAGGGACTTGGAAAAGCAGGGCGCCCCACCCCAAAAAACCCTCGCTTGCGATAGCTCGGAGCCTCGGACAGCTTGGCGATGGCCCCCTTCTTCTCAGTCACGCTGGCCGCCAGCGTCTTCATCTGGCACCGAAACAAAAACAACAAAAATGGATGGCGCCAGTTGGCATCTGACCAAAGCACTGAACAAAAATGTTTTTTTTTGAGAAACAACAAGTATGCTGGTCTCTATATATCTACATGTTGATTATTTTGTACCAAAGTTAAAGTTAAGAGTACGCTTTTTTTTGTTGTGCTGAACATTTAGCCCCCCATGTCCCTCCGAAATGGATCATGGACTGCAGCCAAGAAAACACCCGCCGGGTGCAAATGGGCCGAAACTTGGCCTTTCCAAGGCTACTCTATGGCCTTCAATGGGATTCCAGCTATCGCAGAAAAGAGTCCGAAGCCTCATTTCCTGTAATGCCGAACTTCTCCCCCCAACAAAAAAATGCGGCTTCCTCTCGGTCTGGCGGAAAAGGCCAAGTACTCAATGCATCTCAGCTGGACATCTTGACCCCATCAACACCTCGAGCGAGCCTTGGACTCAAGGGATTTGGACTTGGCCGCCACCCCGCGGAACTCCTTCTCGCAGTACTCCTGGCGATGCGGCTGGAGACTTGTCTCCAGGAACTTCGAGAACGGAATAAGTTCCCCGAGGTACGTGCGAGATCTTTCCATCACCCCGGCTGGCTGCCTTCACTCCACATGAAAAACAGGCGATGGCTTGCACATCCCCCGAATACTCAAACAAGTTTCAGGGGGGGTCAGTCAGGAACGGGCGACGATTCAACACGCGTTGAATTGACGAACTGTGATGGTACAGCAAATGTCAACCGGCCGAATTTCGCATTGCTCATGAGCACGGTCCAAAGTTCCTTTTCGCACAGCGGATCCAGTGCAAAACTACCAGAAAGGATGTCGGGAAGCGGTCCTCATTTCCTCTGGCAATTATTCCCTGACCCGTGGAGTTATAACTGGCCAGAATCCTGCATCTTGCCGGGGCTTCGGTCGCCCCAAAGACTTGGAAACTGTATCGCAAGCTTAAACTTGTAAGAAGGCCTTGGGGGTACCTGAACATTCGTCCGAAGACGTTCGCCCCAGAATTAAACACGGCGGCCGCGCACTGTGGAGCTCGAAAAATTACACAAGCCGCCACGTGAGCCTCTACACTAACCAAACACCCTTGGATCAAACAAACACAGCTTGAAAACACTTTGGTCTGGCCATGGCCGTGAGCTGCGGTCTCACACCCGCCTTCTTGGACTTGTCGTCCGCTCCCTCCTGCTTCATCCTGGGTCCACAAGCTTGGAGAAAATTTCGGTCGGGCAGGGGGTCTGGGTTTGATGGTCAGCATGTCGAGATAGCCAAATCAATTGGGAAAGGAAACGAGGTTGTTTTAGGCAAATCGTGAAAAGGAACGAGTCAAGCAAAGCATTCCCACACACGACCGGGGGTTTCTGTGGGATGTGTTTTGGAGAATTAAAACAGGGGAGTTCTGTGGGGAGGCGAACACCAAGTCCGGGCACGCCGAGATTTTCCGGGGATTTTCACATAAAGGGGAATCACCGCCTAACAAGAATACGCGGAAATCCGCGGCATGCTTGCACCCCGTGACAACAAGAATCCACCAACCCGACAAAGGAGGGGTGAAAAACAAGAGCTGGGCTGGCAGCAAAGGTGGCCTTTCAAGCACGTCATGTTCGGTGGAGTCGGTCTCATGTGTGCTACAAGCTTTCTGTTTTGGCAGGACCTCCATCCAACGCAATCTGGAAACCTGAAAGCTAAAGGCAAACAAGGCGCCGTCCAACATAAGGCACATCAACATTTTTCTTAGTTCACCAGCTGCAAACCCCTGGCCAAACAAACATTTTTGGGCACCCCTGGGTTTAAGGCGACTTTCAACAAGTGTCAACAAGGCCCCCAGTGTGGAGATGCAAACCCAAACTCCTCCATTTCGCAGTAGTCGCCGGGATGAGGGCAAGGGGTGTCCGATCTGTTAGAGTTTCAAGGAGATGAAACCGCTGAAACCCACCTAAGCGTTTGCCCCTCCGTTTGTTTAGAATAGATTCTGCTCCATGCTTAGTAAACCTTGAAAGATAAGTTCAGCTCAAAATGATATCACATCATTGTCCTGGTCGTCTCTGCCCAGTTTTCCTCAGTTCGCCTTCCCTGACACAAATGGTTGGTCTCCAATGCCCAGTCCGCGGAACATAGCCCAAGCCGCGGGCAAAAAGGAAATTGCTTAAGAAAGGCCAAACACCCTAAGTCTTGAATGACATATACCCCACATGTCCCAAAACCCGTTGGCTTGTTGAGCCTTCGCGTAAACTTGCAGCCCCATGATCCAAGCTGACCCGTCTGGATGCTGGAAGCTTCACCCAACGATGGTGTTGCTCGCCTAGAGAAACCGCGAAAGGGGCTTGATGTAGCCAGCATGGGGACTCATTTAAAACGCACCTTGACTGCAAGAAACAACTGGGAAAACAACATCAACGGGAAACTCCGGTGGCTTCTGCTTGGGCAAATGCGCTGTTTCTGTAGCCTTACCCGACGGACCTGGAGAAAAAAAGGAAGAACAAAAACACGCACGACCGTTGGAACCTTTCCAGAGCCGTCGGTGACTTCCAAAGTCCAAACCTGTAGAACCATTGATGTTACAAGGTCGCCCAAATGGGGTGACGTAGCTGGCAATGGTTGGTGCAAGGCTCCTTGACAAAGTGGGTCTTCTCTTGAGTATTTGTCTGACCTTTTCAAGGTGAATCAACTAGCTTCTGGTCATTTTTTAAATACTATAATTCACAAACCTGAAAGAAGGAGTGCCCAGGGAAATGACCTTCGTGGGGCGATCTCGCTATGCTCTCGAAGCTCATAACTTGTCTAAGCACCTGCGTGTGGAAAGAATCTATGAAAAGGGAGCATACATGGCTCCTCTGGGAAACTGCTCTACAATTGGACAACATCCTGCAGTTGCTAGATGGCTCAACTTCATCCCGTTATTCAGAGGGCTTCATGCATCGCAACTCGTGCAGGATGTTGTCCCTCACAAATGGTCCATATTTACTGTGAAGCCATATTTCTTTGGGGGCGGGTCCATTAAAAAAACACACACCCACACATTTTTAGGCCCCAATTGGTTTCCCTTCATCTCGGACTTCCGCTTTCCCACCGCAGAAAGCGAGACACAGCCTCCCCCCTGTTTGCCGCCGCGTTTCAGCGCCACCATGCCGTCGATCTTCTCCAGGATCTTGGTGAAGTCCGCCTCGGATGCGGAGAGGGAGGTCTCACGCTCGAAAGGACACCAAAATTGGGATTGTGTCTCGACAAATATGGGTATGGCTCAAAATTCAAGCACCAGAAATCCGCAGGTTTTAGTCCTTGGTTCCATTTACTAGGGTTTCAAAATGGATACCCATTTTTGACCCACAGCCATATTTGGCATACTTGGCGAGTTTTCTTCGGGCTTTGGGGTGCCCATGAGTCGAGCCCGAAACTCGGTGATGTTCGGAGAACTTGCAAAAGGAGATGCAGGAAACCCAGTGGTGCTCACTCTCCGGTAAATCTGTCCATTGCCCAATGTGTTTTGTAATGGGGGATCCCCACGAAAATAACAAACAAAAACTTGGTTTTCTTCAGGCTTCGGTCTCTCTCCCCATAGTTCGGACACACCCAAATTGGTTCTTAAATCGGTGGGCCCTCTTCTTGACTGGTAACCACGTAACGAGAAAACGAGTCCCACAAAAACGTATCTATTTTTGAGCACCGTTTTTTGAACAGGGTTGCAGGGACCCTGTAGAATTTGCAGAACAAACATTCATTTTTCAAACCCCTGGTGTACCCCCTGGTGGACCTTTTTGGTGGACCCCCGGCCGGGAAGACCACCCCACTTCCACCCACTTCCAAGCGGAACTCGCCTTCTTTCCTGCCAGCGCGAGGGCCAAGAAGTTCAGCTCCGGGCGATTGGAGGCCTGGCTGCAACACCCACTAGGCAATTCCATTCTTTCCAGGGATCCTTCTTTCTAGACCTCCGGAAACCTAGGGAAAACGGATCCGGTTTTTGGAAAGAACGATTGTTGAAAAGAATGGGGAATCAACCCTTAGACTACTTGAAGCCTCAGCTGCAAGCACTCTGAATTACCCTCCCATCAAAAAAAAACCTGGAACCTGACGTACGGGACCTGGTCCCCCTAGAAGAACACCACCAATTAGATACAAACATGGAGCCTGACGTACGAGGCCTGGTCCCTCCAAAAGGAACATTGTCCAAACCAGGACCCTGCAGCATTTCAGGTTCCATGTTAATTGGTGTGAGGGTAAGTGTTGCTTTCCAGTTGAGAGGACACTGAGTTGCGTGAGGCTGTAAAAAGTGAAACAAAGGTTGGAGATGTTTCGCTGATTGGCATTTTTGTCCATAAATCTGAAGGGTTTGGTGAGGGAATCTACCTTCATGGTTGCCCCCCCCCCCATCAAACTCATATATATATATATATATATAGATATATCTTGTGGTCCACATTATTGAACTTGGAACGCAAATGCTTCAAACAAATGTCAAGAATGCAAAATCAACAACGGCCCCTTGTTGGCCCAAAATTTGCCGTGCGGAGCACGAGTTGGCCCTTGGCAACCCCACAGGCTGCGAGTGGATCCAAGGATATGACCAGCGAGGGAGCTGCACCTCTCGGAGAAAAAAAGAAGAGGTCGCATGTGGTGAGAGCGGCAAGGGCCCTACGGAAGGCCCTTTCAATGCATCCCCAGTTTGGGGCCACTGGGGTCACAGAAACAACTCAGCAAGATCAAGAGCTCAACTTCCAGGCGTGCAGTTGCAGGTATGGCCATATGTTTCAAAATATGGCTTCTGTCTGCCTTCTGTTTAAACCAGCCAAACAGGGGTCCGCTGAGAAGAAAACAATATAGCCAATGTGTCAAACCTGGCACAGCTCCTGCTCCCACCCAAACCTCATGTTCATGCTTCACTCTGGTCCATAGCAGCTGCCTTAAACAAAGGCACGCTCAAAATCCGGAAACTGAGAAACACATCCCCGAACTTTCGAGCGAACTTGCCTTAGCCGCGGCCTTGAGCAGTGCTGCGGCCTGTTTTGCCTGCGGATATGCCCGGCCCCTTCGACACAAACCAAACACCTCAAGTAGTGTGGCACCTGTTGAAAAAAACATCACACCCCACCCCACCCCACCCCACAACCACCCCACCCCACAACCCCCCCACCCTAACCCACCCTCAGGCAAAGTGGTGGCACCCAGGGAGAAGCAATTCCGTACGACAACAAAGTATGACCCTTTTTGAACATCTTCTTCAAGAACAATGGGTGCCGTTTTGGTTGGTTCTACTGGAAAATCCAAGGGAGCAAAGGGCGCTGAAGGGTCAAAAAAGGTGCCATATTCGCAGATCCTCTGCTCGGAGACGTCCTTTTAGGACGCTCTGACCAAATATTGACTCAACTGGCTTCAGTTGTCTCCCAGATCTCCGACGAATTTTGCTTGCCTTCTGCTGGCTGGACAGCTGCAGGAAGGCAGGGCTGCGGCTCCTTGCCAGATCCGAGTGCTGAGAAACGGAAAAGGGGGCGGTGGTCCGGTGGGCCTGTTTCCAACCACACTCTGGAGATGAGGAATCCCCTAAATAAGAGACCATCACGGTCTCTGGTTCGTTTCACCCCCGAATCAGTGAGCTCAAAAAAACTAAGGTGGCCAAAGCAAAGGAACCCTCCCCCCCAGTTTGGCCTAAAGATTCTGTGCTTGGAAGAGAACAAGTGGCCCAGTCGGAATTGTTTGTTTTGGGGGACTCGCATCCTGGGCTACATTGGAGCGAGTGAAACCTCCTCGTCTAGTCCCTCACGAGCAAACAAGTGAAACGTGTTTCTCGAATAAACATCTGAGCCGTGGAAACCACGGTTTCCCCTTAAAGCACCATCCAAGAGGGGCTGCCGCTTCTCCGATCTTAGCTAGTGGACTGTTGAGCACTGGTTGAGCACTTGAGCACCTTTCCCCCAACACATAGAACCTGAAAGGGACGACCTGGAGCAAATCATTCCCTGCTTCAGGCTTCATGATGTGTGCTTGAAAGGGCATCGCCGATTCTGAGCTGAGGCCCCTCCAAACCACTGGGCAAAAGGAGCTCATCTGAGCCCACCACCAGTCAGTTCAGGAACTTGTTGCTTCTCGCTGCGTGTGTTGGGTGCAAAAGAAACCAGTTGCGTTTTTGTTGGTGCTTACTTTTTTGTTTTACTCTGAAGGCCGAGCAGCTGAGCATTCCTTGGGGAGGGAGCTCGCCTCGTAGCGAAATACCCCATTGGCCCTTTAGTCCAGGAAGACGTTAATGACCAGCCCCACCTGGCTTTGATCTTTTCACATGGACTCGCCTGAAGAGGTCCAGCGAGTTGTCGGACATCAGCATCTTGATGGTGTCCTGACACACGACCGCAGATTAACGTGGAACCTCACTCAAACCCTACCATGCGGCCAACTGAAAGGTTCGTTCAGGCTTCGCCATTTCTTACGGCTTCCTTTTTTTGGGGGACTCGACCCACAAAAATTGGCAAAAAGGGGTGCGCAATCCAAAAACCCCAACAACTGGGCCGGATAAACCTCCGAAGTCCTTCAAACTGCTGACCACGGTCTGAAAGTCCTTGCAACAAAACCTCCGAATCTTGGTCTCCGTTCAACTCTAAAGCCGTTCGTTGGTCATCTTTCTGGCCAAGGGCAAACATGGCGAAATAAGTGTTCATGCGGAAATATGCGGAACCTCTCAAAAGTCGGTAGGTGGACACAACTCTATCGATGATGTCCACTCTTTTGGTTGCTTTCTGCTCCCCTGCGGAAATTTCTTGTTTTTCTGGTTTCATATGGAAAACCCATTTAGTTGGCAAACAGTTGAAGTCCTAACATCCCTTGGCAAAATGCACCAAAGTCCGCCCCAAGGTCCCCGCGTCCCCAGCCTGCAGCGCCAGCTGCTCCTCCGCCCGGGCCGCCTTGCGCTGCTCCCCGTCCTTGGCCTGGCGAACCCGCCCGCATCGAGCGATCGATGGATCGATCGAGAACTCGCGTGATACGGGTATGGCTCACAACTAAACCACCAGGAATCGGACCGCAGGTTTTAGTCGTTGCTTCCACTTACTAGGGTTCCATTGGTACCCGTTTTTGACACACAGCCATACGGCCGTTGGCTTGGCAAATAGCAGGGGCGTGCGGTGCCCCTTCAAAAAAAAAGGACGTCGATTTCTTTGGGGCTGCCCCGATTTCACGAAACATCCAATTGGATGTTGAGGGATGCACCAAGAGCAATACAAATTAGAACATTTGCCTATTGTTCATTTGATAGCCAGCCCTCAAAATGGACGCCCCGCCCCCGCAGCCTCAACACATGGCCTCTTTTGTCGGACGGCCGCTCTCTCTCCGCTCCTCGCAGTCCTTTCCACGATGGGATCCTGAATTTGAGATGTTGCCGCGGATCGCGTGGAGTGGGGCAGACGCTGACAACTCGCGCAGCCGAAACGTCGAGCAGCCCAGACCTTTGAGAGGATTTCGGCTTGCGAGATAGCGTCAGTTGGTTTGCACTCACAGCCCCGGATCCTGTGCACCAGTCAGCCGCCGAGCTTTCTTCGAGCGCTGACTCCGCGGCAGGGGACCCACTTCGGGGTGGACGCCGAAACACGCGCGCGGGGGCTCACATCCTCTGAGCCGACAAAGCTTTGTGACGGAGACGCTTCTGGTCGCTCAGCCTCTTGACCTCCATCCTGAGCATGTGGCCATGGGACCACTTCTTTTCATAATAGCCTAGTGGGGACCAGCAACAAACAGGCGCCTCGATCGTTTTGGTTTCCCTTTGAAGCAACCAGCAAGGGCTTCAAAAAAGACGCATGTACCCGAAAATTCTAAGCTGCTGCACAAGCCCAAGTCATCACATCCACTTTGTGGCTCTGGGACACAAGCCACAAGCAAGAGGGATTTGAGATGATTCGAGCAGCTTTGGGCAGTTCCAGGAGACCAAGAATCAGAGCCATACGCAAAAAATATCTGGATGGTTCGGAGGCATGCGCCGATCTCAACAGCAGTCCAAATTGTTGATAGTCTGATAGCACGTCAAGTTTTCCAACACTCCGAGTGCATGCAAAAGCGTCCAGGTCATCAAATTCTGATGGACAGCTGTGGGTATGTGTCAAACTTGGCCCTCCCCCCCTGCCGGAAAAAAAGGAGCGGTTTGTCATTGTGGTTTCCCTCTAAACCAACCTGAAACGGGTACCCGCAAAAAAACAAAACCCCCCTATGCCCTATTTTCACTGCACCACTTCTAGCTGAGGACAGCTAAGAGCGGCCCCTTTACATAGATGTGTTGGACCCGCAAAACACACACAGACACGTTGCGCCCTGCGAGAACACCCTGCGAAGCCTAAGGGATGCCATCCGATGCCGCCTTGATTCCCTGCACCCAACTCCTCCGCCTTTCTGTCCGAGCCGCGCGTCGGGTTGCTTTCATTCTCGAAAAACTCCACGTGGGTCTCAAGGCTGCTCCTCAGCCTCGGAAGGCGCGAATCTCGCCCACGCCGTGGACCACATCAAGTTGAGACCAAATGGCGAGCGTTGCTCGTGCTTGCCTTTAGAGCCATTCACCAAGAAAGCTTCTAACTTCGAGAAATACAGGCTCTAAAGCGCTGAACAACTGGATGTGGGCTCTCTCAACCAAACAAGCCTTGAGATTCCTTCAGCCCCCCAGCGACCCTGCAGCCAGCAGCTTGCGACGTTTTTGCCGTTTCGCGCGAGCCAAGCGCGCCGAAAGCGAGCCTTCGAGCAGATCCAAAGGCCATGCGGGGTCCCGCGGTCCCGCAGTCCCTGTGGCTCATTTGGACCAGTGGATCCCAGTTGCTGCGGGTCGCCAGCAGCTTCTCTACAGACCCGGCGCTTGTTTTGTTGCCTACCAGGATTCAAGGGAAATTGAATGCCTGCTCTTGGCGTACCCCTTCAAATATGTATACTGTATACACCCTTTGTAGCCCTGCCCAGCATATGGTTGGGGCACGGACGGGGGGCACGGCTTCCGGCAACTGGGAGCACTGGATGCCAATAATGGCAGCTGTTCAGTGGGCAAAATCGAAGCACCCGACCTGAAATCAGGAGGGTTTACATTGAACAAAACCCAGGATATGCTATTTTCCAGAAATGGCTGTTGCCCCAAACATATTTGGCTCTATCACTAAAATGAAGGGCGCGACCCATACCATGAAGTCATCGTGCTCAGATTGTCTTCGAATCTCGTGCTCAAAGAGACACATTCATACGCCATGAACAATTCAGCAACCCGATGGCAAGGAACATATTATTTCTGGCAAAGGCCATTGCATCATTCAGTGGCTGATGAAGCCGGGCAATCAGCAGGAATGCTCTTTTGGAAGCCATAAAAGTCATGCTTGGCCAGGGATCAGTATCACCCAACTCAGAATCCTGAACAGCTATTCAAAGTGCTACGTGTTCAACATTCCCGCAAGATGCTTGAAGAAAGTGTATTTGGGCCAACAAGAGCATGTGAATCCCCAGTAATTCGTGAGGGTGCCTGCGAATGTGCCCTGTTAGCGGTTTCTGGACCGATGTGCTCCCTGCGGCCTCTGGGCTGGTGGGAGCACATTATGAAAAATCCGCCATGCACGGAGGAAATCACGAGATCCATCGGGAAGCTCTGAGTTTACTACTCACTGACGGAAGAGTTCAACGCAAAGAGGCTGGATTTCCACTACCCCGGCAAAAATGAGTGTCCCCCTCACACATGGCAAATTGTTAAAGAAGATACACCCCATTTCCCATTCGGGGCCATGGTTTGGGGGTTGGGGGTGGTGGAAACCATCTTCACCGGCTCCGCATCAATTTCTAAAACCGAGGGAAGCCTGACCCCCCGCAAGCTTCTGATTTCACACAAAGTAGCAGTGGCCAGGTACGGGATAAAGCGAAGACCAATCACGTGTGCCACATGGCTAGTCAACAAGGAGCGTCGAGAATGTGACACAAAGAATGAAAGTAGATGGCACATGTCCCTTTACGTGGATAGGTAAAGCGAATGGCGAAACCAACACAGGGGAGTTGTGAATTGTACCCAGCTGTATCTAGTTGCACAGAAACATCGTACATGCTTCGGGGGTGTGATGGGCCTCTGAGTTTGCCTTCATGCAACACAAGGAACTGGCATCCACGGTTATCAACCGGGTGCCTGGAAGGCGAATTGTGGCGTGCATTGCCCCAGGTCCACAAGACATGCAGTTGTGGCAGGCTGAGCCACGCGTGGCATGTCGGAGCTGGTTGGATTCCTCCAAAAAGTGTGTTTCATGGCAAGGTTGTCTTACCAGTGACCGGCAGGCTGGTCAACATGTTTGAGCATAGACCGCATATCCGCAATGGACAGGGGACATAAGGTCGATCCTAAGACCGCAAGCAGCCCCCCCGTCTTGGAGAGGGCGAGCTGAGCGTATGCCGCGGAGGCAAGCAGCCAGAAAATGGTCGCAGGCGGGACCCTCTTGTTCCCAGCCCCGACATCGCAGATCTGCGCAGGCTGCGTAAAGCTGGAACGGCTTCTTCAACGTGTCAAGACACACATGCGCAGGCAGGGTTTCCTTGTATGTCCCCTTGAAACATCACATCGTCACACCATACAAGAAAAGCCCACTTCAAAATCGGCGCAAAGATGATTGAAACCACCCAAAAGGGAACTGTAAGGCGCCCCTTAGGCCCTATGTTCACCTTCTCCCTAAGCCCCCCCCCGGAGAAACAAAAAAAAAACGGAACTCTCAGGACCCCAGCCGAACTCAGCCGTGTGCCAAGACCATGAGCCCTTCCGTTTCGGTGGCTCCGGTGGCTTCGGTGGCTTCGGATTTCTTGTTGGTCATCCAGGACACGAAGACCAGCCAGGGCACGCACACGGAGTTGACCACCAGCAGCCGAAAGGCCGGAGGCACCACGCTCCTGGGCTGGAAAAAGGGACCTCAGCAAAAAAAGAGACCCCTTTCTTTGACCTTCTTTTTCCTGGAAAATGTGGAAAACACCGGGGCCCCACAAAAGCGAGAAAAAAAAGTCAAGAAGGGGAGCTAATTCTGGGGAAGGCTCAAGTTAATGGCCTGGATGAAGGGCCAGATGCACCAATTCACCCGCAGCGTGGGCATCAGCCTCTCCTGATCCAGAGGCGAAACCCGGAAGGCTTGTGCTGCTTCATGCGAAAAAAATAAAATGAAAATGGTGACTGGTACCGGCATAGGGGCCGTTCCCGTTACTTGATCAACTTGAAGCGGATTCCCTTGATGTCACACAAAGTGGCCATACAACCATACTTTCGTCCGTGCGGCAGCGACACATTAGAAACCGTTCGAATCAAACACTTCCAAATCATACATAACATGCATGGGTGCTATCAGCACAAAATACCACAACATATTATACGACTTCTTCCGCACGAAGCACTCTTGATTCAGTAAAGCAAGTCAAGTCACCTACCACGAATGGCGAACACCATCAAACACCGCGGAAACTGGATTGAAGGGAATTTCATGGGAGCATCTTGAAAGGATGTATCATGTTAAGACTCAAACCGACCGAAATCATACGGACTATTCATGTTGTTTGTTTGTTGTGAGGTAGTGAAGGCCCCTTTCTTGTGGGGCACTGTGGGTGTTTGTAGGGGAGCTCATTTTTGGTTTCTTGATGAACTGGCTTGGTCCAGGTACGAACAAACAACTCTGGACGATTGGATTGGGGCTGGTCTTGTTTCTGAACACTAAGTTTGAATGCTCGAAAGGGCAAGTTTCGACCCCCCAAACCAAGTGACGTCAACGCGCAGTCTGGTGTTGGTGGTGGGGGCGGGTGGCGGAGCCCCCTTTTTAAACCACGGGGCCCCACGTGTCCCATGTTCTGGGAACACTTTTCTTGGCGCATAAAGGGTCATGGCAGCTGATCTGTGGTGGAAGCTGCTTGGGACCGTTGGAGGGTGCTAAGCTGCACGGCTGAAACCGGGCGCCCCTCCAGATGTCTGGCCCGTCGCCTCCACCTTGTGCTTGGCCCCCTCCAGGCCCTTGCCCTCCAGCAGCGACGTCACCACAAACAGCGAAGCTGTGGTGAGTGGCGCCTGCACCCCTTGGTCCAGCCCCACCTGTCGAAGAATTGAAGCCCCGCGTAGAAACAATTTCCTCCAATTAAACAAGCTTCGAGCAAAGCGACTGAAATTACACGCCAGCATAGACCCCGGATAGCAGCCTCGGCTACGAACCACGACGCAGCACCGCAAAGGTTCCTTGACAATGTTGACAGCATCATGATGATGCAGCCTGCAGTGACACGTATTAATATGGCCATGTCACCTATCCACGCGACAACCGGCATGACAGCCGGTGGTGTCAGGAGACCGGTGGCGGCTAAGTTTAAAACCAGGTTTGCAAGAGGCAGGGCAGGCCAGCTAGTGTCAACTACTGGCACATCACCCGTGTCAGTGTGCAGGAACGTGTTGCGCTGTCACGAATGTAGGCGCTCGGGTAGAGGGCTTTGCGGCCACCTTGGCTGCACGCGCAGCCTTACAACGGGGTCAAGACGGCTGTAAAGAAACACGTGAAAGATCATGCATTTAATCTATGCCTGAGTGTTGGAAGCTGCACTTGGCACGTAACAGGCCTGAACAAACATGATACGGATAGAAGAAGTAGGCAAGAATCCAAGGCGCCCATCCCCTCGGCTCGGAAATCAACAAGCGCTCATGGATTTGCACGCGCGTTTTGCAATCTCCAGACCTTGCACCATTCATTGCGCAGGCGTCAAAAAAGTGAGCGCTCTCCGGCGTTGGGATATGAGGCTGACTTGCATATTCGCCGCAGGTCTGATTTACGCTGCAAGCTTCACCGCCTTCAAGCTGGGCAAAACGTGCAGCCTGATGCACCTCTTCGCCATAAGCCTCAATTTGCAGTATGAAACAGGATTCGTTTCCCGAGCACGAGGAGCTGGAGAGGTTTGCGACTCGATGGGCGGCTTGGGATGAAAGCAAGCGCAGGCTGCACCGCGCTTGCGAGGCTACAATCGGACGCTGACACATTACCGTTTACAGGCTGCACATTGCCATGTTGCCACGCCCACTGTTCGGGAGTCTTGTTCAAAATGTGTATTCCAAGTGTGATGTTTTTGCAAGATGTTTGCCTTAACCCCTGTGATGAGTACAATAACACCCTGCTTTTTTGGCCCACAAAGCGTGTCTAGCTCTGCCGTGGCGCTTCTGAGCGTTCCTGTGCCAGGTTGGCTCACAAGTCGATTTTGATGCAAGTAGTTGTTCACTTATGCAACATTTTGGATCACCTGGCATATACTGAAGGCACGCTGCGCTGAGGCGAAGCACAGGCAGAGAACACAACAGGCACAACGTGCTATGGCACAACAACATGTTCTGCCTCCGGTTTGGCGGAAATCCCCTTCGAAGGTACGGATTTCACCATTTCTTGGCCCAACTCCGTCCCAAAGATACTATGCCCAGACTGCTTCCTATTTTGTCCACCGCAGGGCTGTGGGAAATGACCACTTCTGTGATAGCAAGGGCTTCCCAAAGACTAACCCCCCTTCACTTCCATTTGGGTCCAGCCTTAGCGGCCACGCTGCCCAGGCTGGCGGACGGAAACCAACGGTTCAGCAAGGCCTGAGACAAATCAAAAAAAGACAAAACCGCGGTTAGTTGGTTGACTTGGTTGGCTGGTTGAGCTAGTTTGGCTGGTTGTTTGGCAGGCTGTTTGTTGGTTGCTTGGTTGGTTGCTTGGTTGGTTGTTTGGTTGGTTGTTTGTGGGTGCTCTAGCTGGTTGGGTTGCCTGAACTGTTCATTTTGCTGAGAAACTAAACAAGCCAGCAAATTCCCAAACGAGCAAAAAACAAGCGACCAAAAAACCAATAAGCAAGCACAAACATCTGCTCTCAGATCCAGCATCATACCATTTCATCGCCGGCACAGCGTACAGAAAAGCGCCAAAGCTCACCATCCGCGCGGTGCGCGCCCAGTTGTGCCCCTGCTTTGTGTCGCCAGTCTCCCGGTCTGGCGCCACATACTGGGACAGGGAATCCTGAGAAGGAGTCTGCACAAATTTCAGGGACGACAAGTGCCGGCAACGTGTGTCCAAAATTGATCTCCTTCGAATCTGTCTTTTCCAGATCCTCGCAAAAAGCAGTCCAACAATTGTGGACACC
Organism: Effrenium voratum; assembly: GCA_963377175.1. Taxonomy (NCBI): domain Eukaryota; class Dinophyceae; order Suessiales; family Symbiodiniaceae; genus Effrenium; species Effrenium voratum. Next base: position 476,885 of record CAUJNA010000713.1, on the reverse strand, counting down.
AAGACCTGCCGGTTTCCGCGCCTTGGAACCTGCAAAAAAGTGCTGAGCGATAACGTCCGGCCAGCGATAACGTCCGAGCGGCTGAGACCACCCACAGCACCGTGGTGTTGGCCACGGCCGTGGTCTTCGGGCGCTGCACCATGCACCGCTGAAAGGCCCCAAAAACCCCGCGCAGCAGTGCCATGCCGCTCGCTCGGCCGCGGGCTTTGGGTAAATGGGCCCGGGAAGATGGCCGGGAGCTATGGCCAAGAGCTATGGGCAGTTGCTTGGTTTTCTGGTTGTTTTGGCTTCTTCCATATACCTTTGGGATTGAAAGGGGAATTGCGAAGCAAAAAACACCTTCTTTCTGAGCCCTCTGGTTTTTCTTCTTTTTTTTACAATTCGCATTCTGAAAGCATTGGGGTAGGAACTGACAACACTTTGCCATGTTCTTCAGACCTCAAGCTCAGCGATGTTTCGACTTCCACGGTCAATTGTGGGAAGGACATGATCCAAAGGGAGAGTTCATCGAAATTGTCCCCCAGAGGCGAGGTTGACACTACCCATGCTGTACATAAAAGGACCCCTTTTCAGGGTAGTTGCGAGAACGATGAGCAACACATCCATGTCATCCTTCCCAAAAGCAGAAGCCTGTAAAATGCAACACAAGACCTGGCGAACGTCAAACGCATGCCTCAAGACAGAGCTTCCTCTGCAATTTGTCGCGCAATTTTACATAGTTTCCAGGTTGACCAGTGACCCTGGCAGCCACGTTTTGCAGGGAACCCACCAACCAAAACGGGATTGACAAGGTGCTACTGAACCACTGAGCGTTTGACTGGCACCGGAACTGGCAATGAAAACTACCGCTGCAGGGCTGGATGTGGCACCCTGACCGGAAAGAAACGTTCTGTGCACATTTCAATGAACTCCTTGCCCAGTGACAATGCAGAAAACATAATATATAGTTTTGTTTTTTTGGGCTAAAGACCCTCCCCCCCCCACCAAAGAGAATGCAAAGAGGGTTGCGTTTTGACTGCTGGCCAACGGTGGCTGCTCATGTGAAGCTGAGCCCACTTTTCCCCCTTTGGCACATAGCACGAGCAGTGAGCTGTGAATCAAGGAATTGTCCATCATTAGTCGGTTGAAGCACACCACGAGCCATGATGGCAACCAATCCACACCTCTCGCGAAGCATGAAAGCTCATCATGCTCACTACAAGGCAGCGCGTTCTCTGAATTTCCCTCTCAACTCACGCGACACCTGAGACCTCAAGACAAGACCTGCAGGCACCAATTCGCCTTCCTCAGGTTCAGTGAGATTGGGAAGGCTGGCCAAGGGCCCTGACTTGCCGACTGCTCACCAAACTGCCCCACTGGAAAGGATTACTAGGATCGTAGCTGGAACTTCTTCCTTTGGCAAGTGCCGCCGTTGAACCAACAGTGCCAATGTATAAATATAGAGAGATTGGGCCTTTGTATCGTCTGGGCGAAGGGGAGACAGCCAGCTCGTGCATGACATTGCTCACCCTAGCAGTGCCGCTACCCCATGCTGTACAATCATCAAGCTTTGCTCCAGCAGATTGTGCCTGGCACGTCTTCAACAGAACATCTTCCGGGTAACAAGAAAAATGGCTTTGCAATGCAATGCCTCTGGAACACATGTGCCATTTGGGTGCTCAGGATAAATTACTGCACATTGAATCTGCCTGAACACGATAAGACGTGAGGGTAAGTTGCAGCCCTAGCATTTACTCCTCCAAGAATTTCCGCGGCATCCTCGTTCTTTCACCGATGCATCACCCCGTCCGGGGACCGCGGATTCACTTATTCGAAACTGGTGTTGATGCAAATGCAAGCAGGTTGGGTATACACGCATCAATTTGGAGCTTGTTGAGCCTCCAACACAAGAATGCCTCACCCGCATAACCAAGCTGCCATAAGCCAGCACCCCTTGCAGCCTACCCAAGCAAACACTGCACATGCTCTCCATGGCGCCTATCTGGTTTCATCCTCCGACCATGGCCCTTCTCGAGAAATCCAGTGAGTCTGGCGAGGTGTCCTTGGATTACGCATGACAAACTGGAAATGATTCGAAACAAACCCGGAACCAGTGCCATGGGGGAGGAGGGGGGGCAGATAAGGAGCCCAAGTACGCCCTGAACAAGGCTCAATAAGAGCTTCTTTGGGCTCCTCCCCTCCTCCTCCCTCCCCCCAGCCCCCATGACGCCATCCCTCAGAGCTGACTCATCCGTCGCTGCCTCATTGCTTCAGCAGGCGCGCGCTGCGCCGCACTGGCACTGGGCCTGCGTCCAGAATGCAGGGCCTTTGGAGGGAACATTGCCGTTCAAGCGACGAAACTCTGAAAAACTCCCTTTTCCCTGAAAAGGGAGGGCTTGAGCCATCCAAAACCTAGCCACCCGCAAATGGCCCACCTTCAGTTTAAAGTCTGCTTGCCAAGCCATGCAGGCATCCAATGCCAGTCAAAGCCAGCGGGACAAAGAACAGGTCTTAACTAGCTGGTGCTCAGTACGGAATGCGGACATAAACCCAGCCTTTGCTCCCCAAAGAAAACGGACACCACCAGTTGGATTTTACATGCTCAGATTGGCTAGCTAGAGTGGTCGGATTGGCTTGTTCCCGCGCCCATGGCTTGCTAGCAGCCCTCCCACCGAAAATTTGCGGACACCCTGAACCCTAGGCCAAGGCTATGGCCGCGCGAAAAAGCAAAAGCAAAGCTTGAGTCATCACCATTACACTCACTCTCATTCTCACTCACTCACTCACACTCACTCATACTTACGCGCTCATCACCTCCTCCTCACACCTCACCTCACCCCACACACTCACACACTCACACACTCACACACTCACACACTCACACACTCACTCACTCACTCACTCACTCACTCACTCACTCACTCACTCACTCACTCACTCACTCACTCACTCACTCACTCACTCACTCACTCACTCACTCACTCACTCACTCACTCACTCACTCACTCACTCACTCACTCACTCACTCACTCACTCACTCACTCACTCACTCACTCACTCCCTCTCTCCCTCTCTCCCTCTCTCCTCCTCTCCCTCCCTCCCTCATCCCCTCCCCTCCCCTCCCCTCCCCTCCCCCTCCCCCTCCCCCTCCCTCCCCTCCCCTCCCCTCCCCCTCCCCTCCCCTCCCCTCCTCCCTCCCTCCCTCCCCCTCCCTCCCTCCCCTCCCCCTCCCCCTCCCTCCCCTCCCCCTCCCCCCCTCCCCTCCCCTCCCCTCCCCCTCCCCTCCCCTCCCTCCCCTCCCCTCCCCCTTTCTTCCCTCCCTCCGCCCCCCCCTCCCTCCCTCCCTCCCTCCCTCCCTCCTCCCTCCCTCGCTCGCTCGCTCGCTCGCTCGCTCGCTCACTCACTCACTGTGGAATGTGGGAATGAACTCAGGCTTTGGTCCCCCTCAAAACAAGGGTCATTCCATTTGAGTCACAATCCAAACCCGGTATTAAAATGGTCTACCAAGTAAGAAGGCGGCCGCAGCTATTCATGGTTGGGATTGTCCCTTGCTAACCTTCGTCTACCCGGATTTTGATTGTGGCTCATTTCTCATTTGCTCTATCGCACCAGCAAGCTTCGCAGCGGCTACACCGAAACCCATGGGCCTGGGTCGAGCCTCAGCCGCTTCGCCGCTGGCCCATCCTCGCGCAAGCTGAACCAAGCCAGACATGGCAACGAAAAAGAAGCTCGCAGCAGTCTCCTGCAAGAAAAGCGGAAACTGGTATTTTGCACAAAATCGATTTCAGATTACTGGTTGAAGTCCTAACATAGTGTTCGAAAGCCAGCTGATGCAACAATCATGAATCTGGGGACAACAATAAAACGTTCTGCACGCCCCGTGCCCCTTTCCGCTCAGAAAACAGATTGAACCAAAACCGGTAGAATTTCGGGTAGATGACATGTGGCATAGTCTCACATTGGGACCGCCGCTTAGCCTAAAACAACACTGTGGAGAATGTGGGGATGAGCCAAACAAAGTGGACAACTGCAAAGGAAAGGCAGTACTCATCTTCGGTATTCACCATTGTTGAAGACCTCTGGTCAGTATTCGCACAAAGGGTCAATGAGGTTTGGTGCTGCCTGGTTTTGGACATCATCTGGAAGCCGGCGAACAGGCAAATAGATGAGACTACACAAATGGTTGGACAACAACTGCTGAGACGGTCCAAATACCCTTTGAGGATGGTTCTTGAAGGGTTAGCAAAAAGTCCAAGTACCTCCTTACGTGCCTGGATCCTTGACACTCTATACCCGGCTTGTCCAACATACATGAGCAACAGCAACACGGCTGTGTTTCTGATTCAGGTCTCCAACACCAGGGCCAAAACCATTTTCAGAGTCTGGAAACGCAAAAGGAGGAGCCCAGCGTCGTTCCCCAGCCACATGGGCTACCGACATCGAGTTCCGGGCAAATCGATTTAGGCCCCCAGAGCTTGGCAACTTACTTGATCCCTGCCTGAGCAGTTCGCCTTTCGGACTTCTGCTGAATTGCGCGCCAAGTGATACTTATCCCGATGTGCAGGAAACAGCCTAGACCACGCTCATGTCGTTCTCGCATTTCTGAGCCCTTTCCCCAAACGATAGGCACCTTGTTCTGCGACTCCGCTCATTTTGAGACCAACCCAAAAAGCAAAGCTTCGAGCTTCGAATTGCCAATCGAGGTGCCGATGACGTCCTCGCCTCTTGCTTTGGCACCTGGCGCCGCCGGGGCAACTGAGGCTGCCTTTAGGCAGGAATGCAGGGTCCTGAAACATGTGGTGCGAAGTCTGTGCCACCAAGCAAACCCTTCGCTATAAGGGACGCTGCTTGAGCAACGGTGGCCTAAACACGTCACAATAGGAGTTTGCCCAAACCGAGTCCTGAAACCACCAAACATCATCACCTGATTAAAAAAAGAAAACAATGACGAAAAACAGCTGACGATTAAACCGCCCGACAACTGAAAAACATGTCACAGAGTCACATATGACATGAAGGCTCTTAGCCCATGCATAATGCACTACACTCTACCGTCTCATCATGTTTCACTAAGAAGGGGCCCTCTGATGACAAAGCATACTCCCCCACCTCATGGAAAACCAAGATTCATGGGCTCAACTGACCATAGCTCCATCTGCGCTTCACACACCTCGAGTTTCATTGTGTCAGCCTCATGTCAAAACAATTCCATTAAAGGCCTCGAGGGAGAGAGAGGTTGTTTAGATGATGTGTGTTGATGGCGTCATTTTGGTCACTAACCACTTAGCTATCTCAGTAGTCAGTTGCTACATGGTCAATTAGGAGCTTGGAAACCTAACTTTGCCATTCTCTTCAGTGGTCGTTCCTTTAGGACAAATGCACTGGGCTTTCAAGCGCCCTCCACCAGTGACAATGGAACAAATGCACTCGGTTTTTGTGTAGTTTATTTTCCGTCCAAAAACGAAGATTGGCCCACCACCCACCACCCACCACCCACCACCCACCCACCACGCACCACGCACCACGCACCACCCACCACCCACCACCCACCACCCACCACCCACCACCCACCACCCACCCCCCACCCCCCACCCCCCACCCCCCACCCCCACCCCCACCCACCCACCGCCCACCGCCCACCACCCCACCCACCACCCACCACCCACCACCACACCACCACCCACCACCCACCACCCACCACCCACCACCCACCACCCACCACCCACCACCCACCACCCACCACCCACCACCCACCACGACCACCACCCCCACCACCACCAGCACCACCACCAGCACCACCAGCAGCACCACCACCACCACCATGCACAAACCGCAAGCACAGCAACATGCACAAATAATGCCTGAGTCAAGCTCTCCCAATGCTCTGCCCGCCTCAGATGCCTGAGCACGTGCTGGCGCCGCCTAAGGAAAGATCGCGCGACGAGACAACTTGATCATGCTCCCATAGTTCCTAAAATGGAGAGCCCACCCGAAACAGGGATCCTTGCATTATACACCTGAACATTGCCTTGTACATGGTGGTTTCCCTTTGTTTTGGTGTTGAACAAGTCATGTTTCAAATGGTGGCAAAATGTATCTTTTAAGGAGTCCACCCGAAAACTGGTGGCATCTCACAAATTGTTTCGCCTGCAATGGAGACATGCTCTAGGCGAAGCAAGCGGCCCCTGCCTGAGGTGGCTCACGTGTCCGACTTGCTTTGGCCTGCGCAGGCCAACGTAGGGTCAGAAATCGTTTGCCACACACACACACAAACACACACACACACAAGACAACAAATGAGCCAGTCAACTCTCATTTACTTCTTCACAGTTCCCCAATGATAAGACTGGATTTTCCAACCTTGAATCAGCCCCAACACGCACTGTAGTCATAGCTAGGGTCCCCAAACCAATACTGCACCAATGCTGAACAAAACAAACTCGAAACCTCTAAACTAAGATCAAGCTACACTCAAGCAGTTCGGAACTAGTTCCAAACCAATACAATCCAGTTTAAACAAGCAACATGAGCTCGGCTGAAAATGACTCGTTGACAATCGCCGAGTCAGATTGAACGATTATCTGGCCTGCAGGGAGAGGAGGTCTGCTTTGACAATATTCGAAGAGAACTGAAGAGGGGCAAAGATAATAAACACAAACAGCCCCACGAATACCAGTCATACTAACGAGCAATACCATACTCTCGTGTTTTTTTTCTCCAAATGCACTTGCTTTAGGAGGCAGGGGAACATGATGGTGCTACATGCTCGGCAAAGGGGTGGCAAGCAGAACAGGCAGATGCGGCCAACATTCTAAAGCAGACTGGTTTTCAAAGCAACTGCCAACAGTCACCTGCCATTGCGGCGTGACATTTTGCCACAAAAGCACTGAGACTCCCACAACAAGAAACAAATAGCTGGCGACTAAGTAAGAGTTCTTCGAACATCACACGATCCATGCCTTTTGGCTTCCTTTACGCTATTTAGCACCCAGATTGCAACTAAGGTTTAGACAATGCGGACCAAACAAAAGGACGGTTTGATTGCCACCAACAAAGCCAGGGAGCTCTGGCTTGGGTCACCACCCCCGACGTACCTTTGGCTATTAAAATGCCAACCAATGGCATCAACAATTTCTGGTCCATATTCGATGGATTTACTCAAATATCAAATGCATGTATGATGTCAAAAGGGTATGTCTAGATGGGGGCCCCCACAAATGGCGGATCTTCGCTTGTTATTGCACCAGCAACTGGCAACTATAACCCCTGAAACGAGCAAGCCCGGTCTGGCCTGAGGCGGCTCTTGCTCTCGCGCACAGCCGGCTTTCATCTGCGGAAATCCGACGGAGTCTGGAGAGCTATGATCTGTGGAGCTTTGCACTATCCGCGCTGACCGAAGCGCAGTACGATCGCGCACCAAACATACCAAGGCAAAACCATGCCAAAACATTACCTTCAATTTGCTTGCTTAAGCCCCCTGGAAAAATATAACATATTTCCACTAGTGATAGATTCCCTTTAAAACATCAAAGGGGAAAACAACGTATTATTTAGCAAATGAAAGTTACAAAGCGTGACGAGCCACTGGGCTCCTCAGCCTCTCTCCCTGCCTCAGACTTTCGAGGTTGAGCCGGCGCTGCCTCTAGATGAGCCCAGGTGTGCAGAAGAAAAAAAACATGACTCGGCTTCCATTTGCTTAAGACCCCTGGACAAATATGTCCAGTAGTGATAAATTCCTTTTGAAACCAGTAAGGGATTTGTTCAATTAAAAAAAAGGAAAAACACTTAAGCAAATGAAAGTCGGGGAGGGGCTCGAGGTCTACCTGCCCTGAATGGCAGAATACCTGCACGTGAGCATCTTGTGTCTCTCGATTTCGTGGAAATAAACTGGTGAAAACCTCGCAAAATTGGGAATGCCTTTGATTGCAACGAAAACGTCTGGAAATTGCTCCATCCGCCTCAAAGCAAAAAACAGTCTGACTCTGGCCTGCGCAGGCGGCTCTTGCTCTCGTGCTCGGCTGGCTTTCACCTTCAGATAGGGCAGAGTCTGCAAAGCTGTGATGTGCAGACCCCCTTTGCACAACCCTCACTGAAGGAAGTACTGCAGTACGATCGTGCGCCAAACTTCTCTAGGCAACATACTAAACAGCCAGAAAACCGCCAAGTCATGTGGCTCGTAATCTGCGTTGAACAATCTAAAACGAAGCTGGCAACGTCTACACTGCCGACGAAACAGCAAGCCCAGTCTGGCTGGCCTGCGCAGGCGGCTCTTGCTCTCGTGCTCGGCTGGCTTTCACCTTCAGATAGGGCAGAGTCTGCAAAGCTGTGATGTGCGGACCCCTTTGCACAACCCTTACTGAAGGAAGTACTGCAATACGATCGTGCGCCAAACTTCTCTAGGCAACATACTAAACATACCAGAAGATCAACACAGAAGCCATGTACGCAGTGCGCAGCCTACTGGACTGCATTCTTCCAGCCTCAGACGCTTGAGCACGTGCTGGCGCTGCCTGCAAGTAGGAAAACTTGCACTCCCAAGGGGCTCGTGAACAGCAAGTCATGTGGCTCGTGATCTGCATGGAGCAATCGGGAACGAAGGTAGTGCAGAGGCTTTGCAATGGCTTTGATTGCGCCTGCAACTGGCAACTGTCTACACTGTCCAAAAACGAGCAAGCACAGTCTGGCTGGCCTGCCCAGGCGGCTCTTGCTCTCGTGCTCGGCTGGCTTTCACCTGCAGATGCCAGAGCTGTAGTTGCAAAATCGGAATGGAGTGCGGAACATGAACACACAAGCCAAGGACGATTTGCGCAGCCCGTCCCGCGTTCTTCCAGCCTCAGACGCTTGAGCACGTGCTGGCGCTGCCTGCAAGTGCAATACACTGCACTCGCAAGGGCTCACCATCTACTTGCTTGTCCTGAACAGCATCATGCATGCACGTGAGCAGCATGGGGCTCAAGACCTGCGTGGAAGAGTCTGGTGCGAAGGTAGTTCAAAGGCTCCGGGATGGCTTGGATCGCACAACGTCAACCGTCTGCACTGCCCCAAAACGAGCAAGGCCAGTCCGGCTGGCCTGCGCAGGCGGCTCTTGCTCTCCTGCTCGGCTTGCTTTGACCTGCTGCTTGGGCATGGCCTGCAAAGCTATGGCTACATGATCTGCCTAATATGGCCAAGGGTCAAAATCCCGTACCCCCAGTGAACATCCCAATCCCAACTACAATAGACTAAAATGGGTGGTGCACCAACCCCAAAATGGTACCATTGGTTTTGACCCACAGCCATACAGAAACACCATACCGTTAAAACCAAAAAACGAAACTACGAAACGCGGCACGCGCGCGCTTCACGCAGCTTGCTCGACGCCGCTCTCCCTGCCTGAGGCTTTTGAGCCGTCGTTGCCTCGAGAGCTCAATGGCATCATGCGTGCACGCGAGCATCGTGTGGCTCGCCGTTTGGGTGGAGCAACATGGTGAGAACCATCCAATATGCAATATGGTGAGCAATATGGTGGAGCAATATGGTGGAGCAATATGGTGGAGCAATATGTTGGGAATGCCTTGGATTGACTGCAATGGACACATCCGGAGACTGTCTCAACCGTCCCAGATCAACCAATCCCAGTATGGCCTGTGCAGGCGGCTCTTGCTCTTGCGCTCGGCTGGCTTTCACCTGCAGCCGAGCTCTGGTCAATGATCCTGTCAAGCAGGATGACAGTCTAGATTTCATGTTGTATCGGTACGCCGACCTGTGTGTTGCGCGTTCATTGCATTCATTGATGTAAGTGCGTACACTCCTGCTGCTAAGTTGATGGAGTGATCCCACTCCACTTGCTTCTTGACTTGCGTATGATTTATTGCTGTATGTGTTCATGTGTTAAATTGTTTCGGTGTCGCTTGTTGATTTGTTGCTCTTCCTTCTGGGTATCTTTCCTTATTTTGCTGCTTGCGTGATTGTCATCGTCCTCTCATAATTGCTTGAACCAATTACTTTGCGTTAATTGTTGTCTCTCCCTCTCTCCCACTCTCTCATTCAATTTGCTTCGCGTCCGGCTGCCTTGCTGTCTTGTTGTTTGCGGATTGCTCTCTCTCTCACTCTCAAATCAGCATTGCTGAGCAAACTCGCACTTTGCACCCACCGTTCGTGAGCTCACAAAGCCACATACACCGTGGACGTATGCTGATGACTGTGGGGTTCCAAAACCTGTTTGGTTTCCTTTGGCTTGGCCTGGCAAACATCCCCGAAAGGGGTAGCATGGGGTAGCCTGGTTTGAGACACAGCCGTATTCTAAACGTGTCTTGATTAGCACCCACCAACACTCACCTGACATCTTGCAAGCGGAAGGCTCCAAGTACCCACGAGCGATGACAGCCCAAAGTCAGCAAGCTTCAGCTTTGTTTCAGGACGTGAGTCAAAGTCAATTGTCTTAGCATTTATATCTCGGCACCTCCACTGACATCTTGCACCACCTGCCGCAAGCCGGCTGTTGTCTTGCAAGCAGGGTCCACACAACCAACCCATTGTCTGTATGATGATGCAAGCCTTTTCGACCCCACTTAGCCTGCGGGTCGCTTTCTTTTCCAGGAAACAACTTGAGCGTTGGGCTCCAGGTTGCAAGTTGAGTCAGTCTTATGCCAAAACCAGCTCATGTGAAAGGAACCTATCCTCCCACCAACTGACATGGAAATGGACTGGTTGGCTTTGCAAAAGGAAAGCAATTCATCTTCCAACAACTGTCCTGTGCACTTCTATGTTGGTGGGTAACTTGACATCAAAGATTTGGAGGCGCTGGTGCAGGTGCCCAATGGATGAAGCTAAATATCTTCAGGCTGACAGCATCATTCAAGTGATGTCAATTTCACATGAGAATCAAAGGCCAGTCTAATCAAAGGAATCCCTTCAAAAAAATCATTTCCCACTAAAGGGGCGCATGATCATGGTCCCCCAGAATCGCAAATAAATTGACATCGCCCCGCGCCGCCTCTGCGCGCACCGGAGTAGGCGTCGGCTTTGCCTCCAAATGGGGGGGAAGCCACATCCGAAGTTTCATGTCAAACAAGTCTGCTGCAACTTCGGCCAAAGAGTGGGTGAGGGAAATGATTCTCCCGGCTCAAACAACTGGTCCCAGGGTACGTGCTTGACATGTCCTTGGTACCCTGAGCATAAACAAAATTATGTGATTGGGGTATGAAACCTTCGGGGGTATGTAGTTAATCTCCTTGTTTTGGTAGATTCATTTGAGCAAAGACCCACGTAGGCTAGTCTCTTGGACCTAAACTAGTGGCTTTCCTCGGTTTTCTCTTTGCAACCACAACAAGGACAGCCTCCATGATCCGATCCAACCAAACTCATTCCACGTCAATCTGCGGCGTACCGCTTTGTGGAAAATCCAATCGTGATGAGGCCACAGCGATGTGATGCGCAAATTCACAAGCGAGCAACTGTCATCAGATCCCTCGACAAACATCTCCTTGACAATCAGGCCTAAAGCCCCAGAGACATGAGTGGTGGCAGCTTCAACTGTCTAACGTCTTGCTGCCGATTATCTTCTGCGACGCCATGAGTGGTGCAACACGTTCAAGAGGATTCCCAAGGGAATCGCACAAAAAGGCAACCTACATACCGTTTTGTGTTTAGTTCCGTCAAACCCTGACGATCACCTTCAAGATTCCAAGTGTATCAGCGAACATGGCAACCCAAAACCCATGTGCCACATGGGATTCAATCCGTGTCGCATTGGTCAACATAATATCATTCAAGCTGATATGCCGGGCTAAGAGTGTTTCTCAGAATCATTCCCAACCAGAACTTGTACCTGCTGAATCAGCCAAAAGGATGGGTCCGTTGGTGCACCCATACTACAACTCCATGTCAATGGGTCAATCAGGCTGCTTCCAGCGAGCTTTTTCCCAATTCAGGGTTCGCACCTCAGCTGGCTATCCATTCAAGCTGTGAAATCCCGCGGACGTGTGGTATACGGAGATACAGCCAGCATCAAATGTTGTCCACTGTCGGTGAAGAGCTTGTTCTCTCAACGCTGAAAAACCATCAGTCGAAAGGCTGGGACAAGCGAAAATGAGACGTTCGGCGATTGGACGAGGTGGGACATCCTCCCAACATCGAGACGCAAAGAACATGGTTCGACATCTTGGCTCGCGGGGCAGGCACTGATTCAGGTCTCTTGCAAGTAATACTGTGAGTATCTGAACGGCATCCACTGGTCTTGCTGACAGGAAATCCATCCGCCATCCTTCTGCTTCACCTCCTTACATTCCAACCACTTCTCACCATTCACTTCATGAACGGTACCCTTCAACTGCGCTCCGTCTCTGGGCCAGTTGTCCATGCTGCCCTTCTTGCCGTTCCGGGGGTCGGCCCGCCAAAACATCCCTGTGCAGCCAGGGGCATCCTTCATCAACTCAAAGGTCTTCATTTCCGCCATGGCGGACAGTGGAAGCCCAGGGTCAGGCAGGGAGCTGTCCCCAAGTCTTGATGTCTTAAGCCGAATGATGCGCTTGCATGGCTCACCCCGGCGAAGCAGGCGCACTTTGCGACCTCTTGGTGGCTTCCGAAGGCTCAGAAGGCCCTCCACCAAAAGCGAGGGTACTGTATCCCTGTCTTGGGCTCAAGGGAAGCCAGAAAAAAAGAGGACCCATGTTGGCAATTCCATATCCTAGTAATTATATGACAGAGGTATGTCACAACAGGGTTTGTCCGCCTCATTTGTTGTTGGTTTCCTATAGCTTTCCCTTTCAACTAACCTGAAAAGGGGCACCTTCTTCGCCTCAAAAAAGCAACAAACCCACCGCAGTCCCCGCCCGGTCGGTCGCGACTCGTCGCGCTGGCCTGGGCCTTCCGCTTCTCCTGCTCCTGTCTCTCCTCCGCCTCCAGCTTGGCGATCTGCTCCTTCCTCGAGCCGACGGGTCGCCCGGCTCAAGCGCCATAGGGAGGCGTTGATTTCAAGCACTTGCGAGAGAGCTACCCCCTGGCTGGGGCTGAAATCATGGGCATGGCCCCGAGATTTTGGAATGAGCTCCCTTTTTTCTTGGCAGCCCATTCGGGGGGTGCATCACTTAGAGACAAAAACATCGCGCGTTTCAAGGTTGCGGAAGTGGTTGCTGTGATACCTGTTGGTGCCTCAAGGGCATCACAGAAAGCTTGCCACAACCGTGCCTTGCAGTTGATGGACCGGAAGCGGGCTGCAGTTGAAGCTTCGAAATCAGAGCGCTCTATTGCCATTTCACTGGAACCCAACATGTTGACGGCGGGGGTCATACGTAGACGACCCTAGTGGGGGGATGGGTTTCCAAGTCCGGACTGGGCTTCGTGACCATGGGTTGAACCAGTTCGGGATGCATTTTTTTTGCGGAGAGCGCGGTGCCCATCTTTTGGCTGCTGCAAGCTGAAGATGCAAAAAGCTGCCGCTCACTGTCCCGCCAAGATAGCGGCTCAATAAAGGGGACAACATGTTGGCCACTTGGCAACCAGAAAGGCCCAAACGTGCAGCATTCCAGCTGAAAAGAAGCCAGTGAGGGGCGTTCCCTCATTGCCAATCATTCCCTCTCCCTATCAATATATCCACCCATATCAATAAATGTTTTCGGGCCAAGATCCAAACAACCCAATTCTAAGCCAAAAACTAAACATCTCACAGCCCTTCTTAAAGGTTCTTTCAGCATGTCCCTTCTTTGAATTGCAAACTCAAATTGTTTTGAAATGACGAATCCAAACAAGTGATTGCGCAAATTTAGATCAATTCCGTGCTCGGCAAATGACGAGCTTCACGGTTTTGCACCAAATGGGGGCCCCATTTAAACAAGGACCGTAGTGGAACCCCCTGAACCCCATGCGGAACCATTGCACAATATGCTTTCCAAAAAACAAGTATTCATGGATGGGATGGGTGGATTTCATAATGGGGGAAGGGATTTTGTAGGTGTCCGCTCGGACAAGATAGATGGCACCCGCAAATGAGTAGAGGCCAACCAGCGGAATGCATTTCAACCAAACTGACCTGAAAGGACACCTATGGATGGACAGAATCTGGTAGCTGGTAGATGGTGTCTCACGTAATTCGCAGGATTTCATGCATCCCAGCTGATGCAAGATTTTGCCCTTCCACTGTATGGCACTGCTTCCTTGTTAAGCTTCTCCTCTTGCCAAGCGGCGTGTACTCGATGTGGCAGCCCATCGTAAAGGAAATACCGCCCAGAGGCACTCCGCGCGCAGCGTGTCCTGTTGTGCGAGCCAATGCCTGCATCATGCCATACCCTCAGTTTTTACTGCTGTGATGGTGCTTTCGCAAGTGTTACACACCTGAAAGATAACATGTTTATTGTTTTTCTGGCAGGGGCTGCACTTTCGAGAAGGCAGGGGTGGCAACTTTGGACAGCAACAAACTGTTTCTGGTTGTGTCCCTTGATAGATGTTGGTTTGGGAGTGCGAGTACTCATCATGCTCTGCTGCGTTTAGCGTGTCTCAAAACTAGAGGAGCCTTCAGGATGATTCATTCTCATTTTTGAAGACCGACCTGAACGGTGTTTCGAAATGAGGCTCTTGGGCAAATACAGGGACCCAACTACCAAGAACCAAGCCGGTGCAACAGGTGGGTGAACCTTGCTTAACTCGGCATCTATATGTATATATGATACTTTACGTGTACATGTACAACTATTCACATAAACACATATATATATATATACATAAACACACATATATATATATACATATACATATGTGTATATATAATATACATATATATATATATATATACACATAATACTGGCCACTGGGCGGTGTCCCCTCGCCTCGGGTCCAGCTACGCAGGGCGGAGAGCTGCTTGGAGGCCTCCTGCAGGATGTCGTCCTGGATGCCCTCGGCGCCTAGCGAGGCCCCGGGATGGCCCCCGGTGCCCCGGTGGCCCGGAGGAGACAAAGCGCAGCCTCTCAATCAGAACCAGTGAGAAAAATGCTCACCAAAAAATGCGGGAATGAACCCGGGCTTTGGTGCCCCTCACGAAGCTCATGCCAAATCAAAGTCCTGATCAAAAACCCGGGTATTAAAACGGTCTACCCAGAACCAGGTCAGGAATTAAGAAGGGGGCCGCAGCTATTTATGGTTGGGATTGTTCCTTACTAACCTTCATCTACCCGAGTTGTGATTGTGGTGGCCCACAATCCAAACCGATCCGAAAAATGAATATGATCCACACAGAACCAAATGTAAAGAAGTGACAGAAAAAACGGCGGCAAACCCAGACTTGTGGCGGGGATTGTCACGGACTCCAATTACACGGGTGTTGATCGTGGCTCTAAAGGTTTTGACGACTTCACAGCATGAGGCAGTCCTTCTTGCCTTCATTCCTTCCTTCCTTCCTTCCTTCGCAATTGCCTTGGGAATGGCACTTAATATAAATGAAGGATACATGAAGAACTGTGGCGCTAAAACAAAATGGAACCAACCACTCACTCAGGACAACTGCTTGCTTACCAGGGGTCCGAGTGCAAGCTGCAAGTGGCGAAATGGAGGGAAGAGGAATGAAGAGGATGTCGCGCGCTTCTTGCCGTCGGGTGTGGGGAAAGCAATTGGCTACGAATTGAACCACGCCGTTTTGGCAAATGTTCCACGCTAACTTTCATGCCTACTGATGCAGTTGGACGAAATCAAAAAAGCAACGAAAACAGGAATGTGAATCATCCCTGGTGGGCTGATGGCTGTCCGTTGCTTGCAGGCCTTCCTCTCGTTTTGGGAGGTGTGAGGTTCCCATCCGCTGGAAGCCAATTCCCAAGACTCCACGGGAATGATTCACCTTTGGGAGGCCGGGAAGAAGACGTAGAGCTTGGAGACCCGGTGAAACGTGTCAGACTAAAACTAGCTTAAGGTAATTTCTGGCAGGCGCCCTGTTCCCCCGATTCCCCAAGAGACCCTGAAAGACCGGGTGCCACACAACCGCAAAGGATGATGAATGGCGGTGAAAGCGCATTCGCTTCGGGGCCGCAGCATCCAAAATACAAACATGAAATACCAGGGTCAGCATCTGATACTCAACGAAGGCGGCTTTGCAACAAACTAGCTGAGATAGTCTTCGAGAAACATGGGTGTCTCCAGCCAACATGGGCGTTTTGATGAGCTCAGTCTGCTTGTGACTCACTCGCATGTCTCTCTATCGGGATCAATCCCTTCACGCTTCTGTCCAAGTGCGAGCACCCGCACACCCGAAGCAAGAAAGGGCCCTACGCCGGAGTGGATGTGCCACTTGCCATGTTCTCAAAATCGGGGGCGAACTACTTGGACCTCCAGCGGTAGTTTCATTGGACACCATTGAATTGCAACGTGCCGGGGGAATCCAGTGACCCCTGGCATTTGCAAATTCCGTGCGTTTTTGTTCTTCTTTTTCTCCGTTCTGTTGCTGCCCTCTGTTATTCTAACGGAAAACCAACAAACATCCGGGCACCTTCCTATAATTCCGAAACTGGAAACCCCTGAGTAAAAAACCTTCATCACAGGTCAGCTCATTTTACCCCGGATAGGTCAGACCAAAAAGAAACCTTTTCCATCAATTCCGCCAGCGCCTGGGTGGTGAGACCAGGTGCGCAGGTCATCCTCCAAGACCTCCTCCTCCTTTCCAGGATTCCAAGTGTGGCTGTGGGTCAAAAATATGTACCCAAAATGGAATCCTGGTAAATGAAACCTGGACCAAAACCTGCGGTCCCCTGGTGGTTCAAATTTTGACCTATACCCGTGTGTGTGTGTGTGTGTGTGTGTGTGTGTGTGTGTGTGTGTGTGTGTGTGTGTGTGTGTGTGTGTGTGTGTGTGTGTGTGTGTGTGTGTGTGTGTGTGTGTGTGTGTGTGTGTGTGTGTGTGTGTGTGTGTGTGTGTGTGTGTGTGTGTGTGTGTGTGTGTGTGTGTGTGTGTGTGTGTGTGTGTGTGTGTGTGTGTGTGTGTGTGTGTGTGTGTGTGTGTGTGTGTGTGTGTGTGTGTGTGTGTGTGTGTGTGTGTGTGTGTGTGTGTGTGTGTGTGTGTGTGTGTGTGTGTGTGTGTGTGTGTGTGTGTGTGTGTGTGTGTGTGTGTGTGTGTGTGTGTGTGTGTGTGTGTGTGTGTGTGTGTGTGTGTGTGTGTGTGTGTGTGTGTGTGTGTGTGTGTGTGTGTGTGTGTGTGTGTGTGTGTGTGTGTGTGTGTGTGTGTGTGTGTGTGTGTGTGTGTGTGTGTGTGTGTGTGTGTGTGTGTGTGTGTGTGTGTGTGTGTGTGTGTGTGTGTGTGTGTGTGTGTGTGTGTGTGTGTGTGTGTGTGTGTGTGTGTGTGTGTGTGTGTGTGTGTGTGTGTGTGTGTGTGTGTGTGTGTGTGTGTGTGTGTGTGTGTGAAACAGCGGATCCCATCCTTCAAACAACAACGAAGTGGTAGTTAGGCTCGGAGCCAGAGGTACTGCAGACATGGGCGTCACATATAGTTTAGACAATCAATGGGATTCCTGCAACAACAAATCCTTGTTGAGGGTGTTCATACCCCCGGCTAGCCAATGACAACAGTAAAATTGGGAACCCTTCGGGGCTGAAGTGGGAACCGTTCACATCCATAGCAATACAAGTTCCTAAAAGCCTTTTCCTCCCAGCAACAAAAATGGAACCTGACAGGAGAGTTCTATTGTGCAAGACAAATGGGTTTCAACACTGACGCCGCTTTACTTCATTGATAATCAACCCCCAGAAACAGTCAAACTATTGACTCCCAAAGAGTTGCTGAACTATCAAAGTCTGGTACTGTATTTGTCTAAGTTTTGAATGGTTAAAACCTGAACTATCGAAGTCTGGTACTGTATTTGTCTAAGTTATGAATGGTTAAAGCCACTATTGACTCGCGAGGTATTGCTGAACTATCGAAGTCTGGTGAAACCCATCCCGAGAATGATCACTGACAAACGCTTCGGGCCGTGTCTCGCATCTCCTGCGGCACCGCAGAGGGCGCGTCCGTAGAGCAGCGCTGGCAGCTCAACATGTCGTGGGTGGCGCAGGCGGTCTTCTCCGAGAATGTGAAGAGATCCTTCACACGTCACGGATTTCCACGAATCAGCTGATTGGAACCTTTCGAATGCTGGGAAGTTCACATATCTTGCAATTTACATATGTTAATGGCCATCGAACCCCTGCATGGTTGTGGAAATCCTCCATCTGTATTATCGCAGTGGCTGACTATCATTGTATCACTTTACATGGGGGTTCCCCTGGCAAAAAAACTGACCATAACTATGTTCCGCCATCATGTCCTCTGGAGGACTGGCAAAAGGCCAGAAAAGAATTTGGGCACGCCGCTTTTGGTGAGGGCGCTTTGCCACCTTGTTGGGATTGTGTGTAGAAGGCAAACTGGAGAAAAAACACAGAAATTCCCAAACTTTGTGACAAACCCCTGTTTGGGCATGTCTATTTTGGGGTAATGCCGTTTGGTGGCATCGAAAGGGAACGGGGAATAGGATGGATCCTTGCAGGTCACCCCAGCTCAATACGTGTAAGGGGACATAGTTGTATGTAGAAATATAACATAGCCCCACAATTCAAATAGAGCAAACCCCTCGGTATTGGGAGGTTGTATACATACTGAGAGAGGGACGTGACCTTCTAGTCGTCGGGGAAATGGGTCGGCTGCCCCGCGTCCATCCCTGGGTGGGGATCGATGGATGCCTGTCCCAAGGCCCGGAACTCGCTTCCGCTCCTTTGAGCTGGACAATGAAGCAAAAATCGACCCCGCTTGCAGCTGAGCGGGGATACTGGGCATGGGGGCAGATTCAACTTCTATGTTTCTGGTGAGTTGGTGAGTGATCCCCAGAAACGTCGTGGGCCTTGCGGCGCAAAAAAAAAGAAGATCTGACCCACTTCGAAGGCCTGGTGTTTTTTTCTTCCAGCCAGTCCCGAAGGCTCGTCATGGTGCTGGATAGGTGAGGAAGACAAGCATCCCTCATCCCCTTTCAGGGCTTCCTTTCTGGAAGAACCAACGATCTTTGGGCTATTTACCCTCTTTTGCACCATGGAGTCATGGCAGTCGAAACCAAGTCATGTCCTTTCGTGTTCCCACAAACCGACCCCCCCAAAAGCCCCGTCTTCCACAAAAAAGAAAAAGATGGAAGTGGGATCAGCCCAACCCCCGAGACGACATGGCTGTGGGTCAAAATGGGACTAAAATGGGTACCCAAAATGGAACCCTGGTAAATGGAACCCAGGATTCAAATCTGAATTCCCCCGGTTTAATTTTGACCCAAACCCCGTACCTCATAAATAGGTGGTGCATGGGTGTTCCGCCCAAAAAAACGCTCGCCATAGGTTCAACGACCCATGGCCACGTCTCGCGCAACCCCGGCCCCTCACGCTTTCGACTCCTTCACCTCATCCGAGGCCAAGCTCTCGGTCATCTGCGCCTCGTCCTCGCCTCAGCCGCTGGCAAGGAGGGAGCCACCGGGGGGTCCCTTTCGGCGTCCTCGAAGTGGTGGCCCCGAAATTTCCCCCAAAACCCCAGGGTTTGTGTCGTCTTTTGTCTACCCAAAGGCCCTCTTCTTCCCAAGTCTTGGGATCCTGGATGAAGCTCTTTCAACATCGGATGATCCTCACTTCGCCTGTTCGCCCCGGAACCAAAAAGGGCAAAGTTGAGGTCTGTGATGAGACTGGGCCGTGCGAAATGGAGGGGACAAGCACAGGTGCTGGCAAGCTGCCGCAGACAACGCATGCCTGCCCGGCCGACAACAAACACAGGGTTGCCGAAAGAACCTCTCTGACCCTTTCCCAAAGCAAATCCAAGAACCCCTGGGAATTTCCAGCACGTATTCCCGATGGGACGTCAACGACTTGGGGCTTGTGGAACTGTCCGTTTGCATATGGTGCTACCTCGGCAGACTGTATGGAACGTGTATCATGTCAGCTAATATCAACTTGGCTCATCGAGCCCCAAACCCAGCACAGTGCCCCCGCAAGTCACGAGCTTGTTCAGAGCAAGGCACCTGTCTCAGTAACCATCATGTTGGAGAGGCCGTCCTGGCAGAGGACATTCAAAAGCAAGGACATGCTCGCGTGCAAGGCAGGAGTCAAGGCACCCCTATTATGACCGACAGCAGCTGGCTTGACTAGGCCCCCGACATTGTCATGAGTGTGACTTTACATCATGCAACATCATAACACATGTCTACAACTGTGGTGGAACACAAGCTGCTTGCTAAGCTAAACCAAGCAAGCTTGACCATATTGCACATCAACACGTATATCCATAAAGAAGTGGAGACGATGCGTCTAAGCAAACCTGGTTGCCTCTGGCTCTATGACCCAAAATTGGCCCGGGAAAAATACCATCACAGTCGCCTCTGCGAGCTCTGCAGAACTCATCCTGACCAAAATTATGCAAGTCTCTGGGAGCTGTCCCAAAAGGGGCTCCTAACTGGCCGACCTTCCGAAGCAACTGCTTGCCCCGCTCGAGGCAGGGCACATCAATTCCATGCTGGCCAGCGTGCTGACCTGGCACCTCTTGGGCTTAAGCATCGACGTGTTCCCACGTGGCAACAGATGAGACGCCAAACACCTGCACAAAAGGGGAAAGACGTATGGCTGTGGGTCCAAAATGGAACCCTGGTAAATCGAACCCAGGATTAAAACCCGGGGTCCCCTGCACACCCATATGGCTCTTTTCGGCATCGTGCCACGCGTGTTGGGAAGGATTACAACTAACAGGCGCTCGGCGAATTCCAGTTTGGGCAAGTGAGTCTTGAACCCAAAACCACTCTTGGACAGTTTCGTAGGTTCGACCGTTGGGTTTGGGGTGCTCATTTGAACATGTGGTAATTGCTTTGCTCACTTGAGTGCTTCTCCAACTTCTGATCCCCGAAAAAGATGTGGTTTTCCTCAGGCTTCCCTTTGCCTACTAACCAAAAGGGAGGGCCACCATCTGCTCCCAAAAACGCCTAGGTCCTCCAGTAGAGAGGTTAGACTAAGGGTACCCGATGTCCGCCGACGTTGCTCGGCGTGTCGGACACCTAAGAGAGGATAGAGGATAACCCCCCCCCTAACCCCCCCCCACCCGACGTCTGATACGTGGGGGGGGGGGGGGGCCCCCCCCCCCCAAGGACCGCGCGGCAATTTGATGACGTTCCACTAAACGTAGTCTTCGGGGACCCGGTGTCGCAAAACAGGGGTCCCAGGCTCGATTCCCCCTGCCGGCTTTTTTGCTGGCTTGGGCTTCCTGCATCCTTTTGCCGAAAATCTGGAAAAACTCTGTGTTTTTGGACATCATCTTTGCGAAAACGCTGGAAAAACAGTGTTTTTTTGCGGGAAATACTGGGGAGCAAAGGGGAAGTGCAAGGATACATACATACATACAGACAT
>CAUJNA010000713.1:233062-453062 GCA_963377175.1 Effrenium voratum | reverse complement strand
CATTGATTCAGCCACAGCTCACAACAAGGTATTCAAGAGCACACACAACTCACTGTGAAGTTTCCTGGGCCAAGGTGTGCGCACCCCTCCCCCCCCCCCGATATTTCCTGTTGCGGGCACGCCCGGTGGGTGGACTTAGATGGCCCCTGTTCAAAGTGGATTGGCCAATCCGACCAGCCGAGTGGGAAACCGCCGAAGGGCACGGCACGAGTTTCCGTCACCACGGCAGACCTCATGTCATAATGAAGTGCCCACATTTCTCTTTCTGCTCATGACTTCATTGGGTTTTGAGTCCCCAGAACCCAAATTCGAATGACTCAGGCAAGATGCGGGCGAAACCCATCTTGCCATATCTTCCCGTTTTTGCTTAACCCCCCTTTTTTGCCGAGCCGCAGGGCTTCTTCTGGCCATCCCGCCACACCCGCGCCATGGCCTGCCTGTGGCGTGGCACAAACAAATCGAGCCGCAGGGCAGGGCGTGTGGAGGGCGGGGGGATTGGGAAGGGGGTGCGGGAGGTGGGGTGGGGGTGGCGGGGGTGGGGGTGGCGGGGGTGGGGGTGGGGTGGGGGTGGGGTGGGGGTGGGGTGGGGGTGGGGTGGAGGTGGGAGGTGGCACATAAATCTCGCGGGCGTGCCTCTGGTGATTTACTAGGCCTGTGGTTTCTGACCAGCGCTGAAGGGTGCTGTTTCTTGGACCTAAACCCACCCAAGCAAGGGATCCAATCCCATGGACTTTCTCGGGATGGCATTGAAGTCATTTTTGATCTGCTGGTTTGTGGTACTGATCTCCTGCTCGTTCGATCATCCTGCAAATTCGGCCAGTTGTCTGCAATGGGCTACTTCCATTTGGCCTTACCTATAGCAACTCAAACTGTTTTGATACCAAGATGTATGTTGACAGGCTACTCTGTGTACGTTGCTTTGGCACTCTCATTATTGATCACCCAGCTTGCAAATCTCTGAGTTTCTACCGTTTTACAGGAAACAAAGGAAGCGGACCCGTTAGCACCTACCCCGCTGCTGAACCAGCTTGGGACAGTCGTCCCTCCCCCTTTTGCCCATCTTCCATTTGCTTAAGCCACCTGAAAAACCAAAAACAAAAAACAAATACTTCCTGTAGTGATAGCTGTCCTTTAAAAACCCACAGGCGAAAATATAAACATATTCTTAAGCAAATGGAAGCGCCATCCGTTTCAGCCTGTCGTTGGCTGGGTTCCAGTCCGGGTCGAACATCACCAGCCGGTTCGCGCCGATCAGATTCAGCCCGCAGCCTCCAGCCTTCCTGAGTTTAAGAGTCGCTTCCGTCCCATAAGCCAACAGCCTGGCAGTTTCCTTTCAAACAACCGGGGAAGATCGGACGACAAAAACTGCAGGTGTGGGATTGTGGGTTCACAAGCATCAGACCCACTCAAGGCTTGCGGAAGGTCATGCATCTCTGAACCAGGGTGAACGATGAAAGACCTTGCTGAGTCGAAATGCCTTCAGAGAGGCAAAGGAAACACAAAACAACAGGGAACGCATTGCGAATTACGAAGAACTGCCCCTCCCAATTCATGCTGTTTGAAACAGGACCACGCCAAGACTCAGCCCCTCCCCAAAAAAAAAGAAGAAGGAAAAGCCACGCTCAATCCGAGCACTCCACAGGGAAAGTCAAAGAGACACTCCGCCAGCTCTCCGCCTCTCTCGCGATGGCTCAACCTGAGCCGTGCGTCGAGGAGAGGAGGAAGGCAAAAGCCTGGTCGTTCTCCGGGCGATTGAAGTCGGTGACCTCACGGGGAGGAAAAGCTGGGTGAGCAGAAGTAGACCCTCGTTGAATTGGTGAGTAGTTGAGCTCTCAGCTGTGGACACATGGGCCCTTGTGATGTATGCAAGTGGGATGTCCCATCCCTACAGCAGCGTCACGTTGATAAGTGTCACAGAGAGTGGCACAGCCTCATGTGAGTCTGATTGAATTCGGGGAACGCAACAATGCTTGACTTGCTTAAAGCAAACCCGAAAAGAGTGCCCGACAAAAAAATGTTGGGAACGGTGAAGGGACTAAGTCCATAGGTTTCACAGCAGACCCACGATGCACTGAAGGTGACCACACCAACTTGCTTCACATCTCGGTGTCTTGAATACCCCAGCCTCTTTTACATGGCTGATGACTCGGCAAACCTCACATTGGCCCGTTTGCTCGTTGATGCGTGGTACAAAGCACGTAGCCATCCCTATTTGGCTTAACATAAGACAGCCACTTAAACAAACAACTTAACCACTCCAAGAAACCCTAAGGTTCCCTAGGGCTCCCGTTTCTACCTCAGCTTTTGCTCCCAGCCAAGAATACCATGCTTGATTCTGGTCCATAGTGAAGCTTCACATGTGACATTGTGTCAAAAGAGATCCCAGCAGATGCCTCCAAATAGGTGGTCCGGTTGACCCCCTCCAATCTCCAATGGAGTTTCCATTTGTCTCCAAACTGGGAAGCCCGCTCCGGGGTCCACACTTGTGCGCCATGCCGCACTTTTGAGCATGTGTTGAAATAGGGGAACCCCTAAATACAGGACCGCGTTGGTGGGATTTGCCTTTTGCCCCCCCCCCCAAAAAAAAAAAAAACAAAGGGACTTCTCCCCACTGCAAGACCCCCCTTTTGGCCTTGCCCTTTGGGAGGGTTCTCTTATTTCCCTCCAAATGCTCTCCGAACCTCAAAATGGCAACCCTCCCAGGCGCACCCGGCCCCGACCCTTGCGCCCGACCCGTGGCCCTTGGGGCGAGCCACCAGCTTCATCCGCTTGGAGATGGCCATGGATCCGTCCAGGCGGTGGGTGGGCCACTTGTACTGCCCGCCTCAGTGGGCAGCAGACCGGCGATGCAGGCCTCTGGTCTGTCTGACCGAGTGGATTGATCTGAAAAAGTTCGGACTTGCTCTTCCCCGCAAAAACGGGTTTCCCCAAAAAGCTTGAAGCCAACTAAAGTGAGAAGGTTGAAAACATGGGAAAGAAAAGAATCGGAATTGTTTGGAACGACATTCTGTGGGTCTCCCTTTACGCGGGGGTAGGGCTTGGCTGTTTAGTTAATTTTTGCCCAACCCCGCCTCGTTCGGATTGCACCCCTCACTGTTGGTTTCCCCCCCCCCTGCTTTTTTGTTGATAGTTGCTTTCGAAGGAAAAACCATCCAAAAAGAGGAACAAAGGGCGACACTGGAAGCCTGAGCCCCCAAACCTTGGAATACACAAGCCAGCCCTTGGTTTAAGTCGTGGGAGCTTGAACATAGACAACATGATGCAAATAGATGAGTGAAAGAACCCAGCACACATGCCTGACTGCCGAACAAACAGTTGGGAACATGGCCAGAATTAGAATCCCGTGATTTTCAAGTTGACGCCTCGAGCTATCCTACTGACATAGCGGTATGACCAAAATACACACAATTTGCTGGTTCCCAATGAAAGCATAGGTCAAAGAAGGGACATCGAGGTAAAGCATCAAATTTCAAAGGCTGAAAACGCAGAAAGGGTGCCACCAAAACCAGGTTGCCCTCCCAATACCGAGAGGGAAAAACGCAGCTGAAAACATGGTTGCCCTGAAACGCGGGTAACCTGGGTTCCCATTATTTGCGACCAACAATCCGCCACACCGAGGTGCACATTCTCTCGATCAGGTCCAGGGTTTGCGTCCAGTTGGAGATGAGGACTATGCGGTCCTGTTAGAAGCATTGCTCCCCTGCAAATGACCATGGAACCCAAAAAGTCTTACACTCCATCAGACTAACATGGAAGCTCCCAGAAGGCCTCGGCAAATGGAACCAAGTCTTCCAAAGGGGTTCTGGGAGCTTCCATGTTAGTCTGGAGGGTAAAAGGCGACTGCTCCAGCAGCGAATGGTCTTGTGGGTTTTTGTGTTAATCTTTGGGAGTCGGCGAAACAAAAGCAACACTGAGCCCCACGAGGGAGTAACCCTGCACCATGGGCATAGATGGACTTATCCACGGCATGCTTTCCTGCGGACCTTTTCTTCCACCTGGAAACTCTCAAAGCATCAGATCATTGTATGGGTGGCCTTTCGAGTGGGGCGGGGTCTTTGGATGACCGCCAGGAATTGTCCCACCTGCGACACAGGTTTCAGGGCTCCTCTTGGGGGTTGCTAGCCACTCACCAAGTGAGGTCTGCACCCACTCACTTCCTGAGTGGCCCAAAAAAGTCCAGGAACTTTGTTTTTACCACCAAACTGGTCCAAGCCCAAAAAGTGTTTGAAGTCAGGAAGTGAGCTCAAGTGGCCATGGGTCAAAATCCAAATTTCGTACCCCCAGTGAACATCCCAGTCCCCACTAAAATAGGTACCCCAAAATGGGTGGTGAATTCACCTACCAACCAAAGTGGGATCCCAAAACGGTTTTGACCACCACAGCCAAGTCAAAACCCTCACGCCGACGTTTTATTATTATTATTATTCCCGGCCGGTCCCCGCTCTTGGACGCGCGGATGGCCGAAAGGATCTGATGCACCAGCGCCAGCTTGCCGGACAGCTCCTGAGCGAGGGAGAATTTGGCTTCCAAAGAGTTCTGCTTGAAAAATGGAGAAGAACAAAAAAAGGCCCCCAACGGTTCTGGTTGAAAAATGGAAAAACATGG
Source organism: Effrenium voratum (assembly GCA_963377175.1). Taxonomy (NCBI): domain Eukaryota; class Dinophyceae; order Suessiales; family Symbiodiniaceae; genus Effrenium; species Effrenium voratum. The sequence goes on along the minus strand of CAUJNA010000713.1, from coordinate 448,457 downwards.
AGAAAAATCCAAACCGGAGCGTCAGAGTTTGAGTCTTGAGACATATCCATGGGCTTGAAGGTGGTTTGCGGAGATTGCCCCGGAACACCATTGAATCAAGATCTGAATAGGCTTCCAGGCGGTAAACGACAAGCATAATCCAAGAGGTTCCAAATACTCAAGCTATTTAGATCCCTTCTTACCCCTCAAAGACCGTCCTCAAGGGTACTTGGAATCTCTGGGAATGGCTCTGCTAAATGGAAAGGCACGTTCCTGAGTTCGATGCGTTCAAACATGTCACGTGAAAAATAGGCGGGCTTCCCCTGGTTACTGATGTGCTATGCAAGCAGCTCGAGAACCCGAAGTCCGCAAAGGGGTCCAAAATTGGAAGGTCACACACAGAAACCACGCAAAAAGCAATGTGTAGCGAGCAAACTCATTCTATGCGACCCGACAAGTCTGGCTAGCTAGCACTCATTGTCAAAACCTTCCGCCTGACAAGCCAGGCAAACCCAAAGGGGTTTGCAAGCCAAACCAATTGCGGACAGGCCGTTCTAGTCAGATTCTAGTCTGTTTGCTTACATTGAATCAGCTCGCTGTGGCTCGCCATGTTGCGCAAGACGCTGCAGCAGGCAGGCGAGTGAATCACAACTCAAGATAAGGGTTCCCCTGTGACACCTTGCACCAATCACTTGGTTGCAAGCCATTTTTTTCACACAGTTGCCCAGCGACCCCGGAAAAAAAAAGGAGAAGAAAAAAAAAGGGCACTCCTTTTGGGATAACCCCATTCTACATGATTTAGGCCCTTAACGTCCATGTCCTTACAGAACTTCTGGTAGCTCCTTAGTTCCCTCCTTGAAGGCACAAGATTGGAAACCCCAGCTCCTTGGCTCCCGTCCAACCACCAGCTGGTTGAGATCCCCCCCCCAAACCCGCGCCTCCCGCACCGGCTTCGCGCCCTTGAGGCCCTGATCCATGCGATCGATCTCCCCGAACATGGCCTGGCTGGGCGCAGTGTATTAGTATATTTACGGGCTCCTTTTTTTGAACCGCCCCCCCAAAGTGGAGCTAGCCTCAAAGTTTCCCCATGCTCCTCCACCCCAAGAAAGCAATACTTTGCAACGGCCTCTCCCCTGAGAAATGGGCCCCTTGTGATACCAAGTGCCAAAGTGGGGACCCATCCCCCATCGTTATTCTACCTTTACTACATTCACCCGGGGCAGAGAAACATAAGGACCCATGCCTGATCGCAATTGCACTGATGGACCCCTGCCGTCAAACTGTGCGATTGGGGGGGGGGGTGGAGGGGGTGGTTCATGCCTTTGTTATTAGCCCAGGACAATGGCTCTGATGAGGCCTGATCACTGGGCTATTCACAAGGACATAAGGACATGGACCTCACAATCACCAAATAAACCTAATTTGAGTAACGCAAGTTGATTTATGGGCCGAAGCGTAAAACATATTGGTATGTGTCAAAATAGGGAGACCCCCAAAATGATGGCTTGCCTTTTGGGTTCTCCCAAAAAGGATACATTAGGGGACCTCGTTTGCCAAAGTGCGTCCCGTGTGAACCGACAGGGGACCACCCTAAACCTACACCCAAGAAATGCTGTTTGTTCTGAATTCATTGCCAGGGTGCGGTCAACCAGCTGACCAATCATCCCGCCTTTGTCTCTTCATCGTCAAAGCCCGCCTGCCAAAGTTGCCCGCATGCCAGGTGAATTGTTCATGTCACCAATGGAGAATCAAACATAAGGAAAACAGCATTGGAAACCAGCGATTCCGGCTGAATCACAATCATTTCCCGACCCAAACAAGAAGATACTTATAAAAGAAAAGATCACCTCAATAGAAAACAAAGTGAACCCCAATCGCCCAAGAGTTTTCCACCCTCTCCATTGCATGTGTACCCACGGGGTCCCTCTGTATGGGAACGGGTCCCTTGTTGGGCGCACCACGTCCTTCCGCGAACAGGTCGCAAGCGCTCGGGAGGCTGCCACCATTTCCCCAACGACTCGGTGGAACAGGGCAGGACCCCAAGCAACACGTAAAATCTGAGGGGGCCTTGGTTTGCGAAGCTCAGTGCAACTCAGTGCAGTATGTGTCTTTCGTTTCAGTCAACATAAGGCTTAAAATACGGGCCTATTTTACACACATCTTGTGACCCAATGATCATGAGGCAATTCTCTACATGGACTATGAAGAAACTAGAGGGCGAATGATTCAAACTCACCTGAAGCAAGGAATCATGCAAGGACAACTTTCATGGAGGCTATTGGCAACAATGGCACCTTTGGGTACTGGATTTGAATTGGAACTGGATTTCAGCGACCTGCAAATCAAGTCCTGGCACTGGGAACGTGATGCCCCGTTCTGGCCAGGTTTCCTTTGGGCACATGTTCAGAACAAACCCTGGCAGAAGTTCAACTTCACACGTTGGAACGTCTTCTTTGCAAAGGTGTTGAAAGGTGGAATCTACCTACATGTCAGCACGGGCGGCAGTCAATTTTTCTTGAGCCAGTATCATGTCGGAATGCCACTACCTATCAACACCCCCCGCTTTGCAGAGGTGCGTTGGTGAGAACAGTACTTTGTACATGTTTCCCCCCAGGCCTGAAACAAAGTCCTCTGAGGTCGCGACGAAGAAGACGTTGAGCCTCAGTGTGATAAGTGGCAAGCCATGGTGGTTTGAGGCCTGTTGCATCAATGGCCGCTACAACTGCAATGCATTTGGTCTTTTGCAGGAGCATGCCAATCGAGTCGGCCGACCACGACTTCCGTCGGGCAATACACATGTAATTTTCATGTGAATGCTTGAAACTGAATTCATTCTGTCGCCGCAAACGGAGGTGATCTCACGACCACAGCTTCCGCTGGGCGAAATCGAAATGACAGCCGGTGGTGGCGGCCGTGGATTGACCTACGGCCGCAGCTTCCGCCGGGCGTGCAAACTCGGCACAGCTAATGTTGCGGCATCAATGGATGAAAGATAATAGTTTTCGAACATGACATCACCAATGAAATTTGAAAAGATCACCGCAACAAAAGCTAAACTTTTGTGATTGACGCGGGTGCTCACCATCCCCACGGGCCCTGACGCCATTGATCCCACCCATAGGACCACCCGTAATTCCAAGAGCTCCAGTCCTGGCGCCCCTTGTTCTTGCCTTTGCCCTTGCCCTTTCCCTTGGCATAGGGCTCGGGGCGGATGGACCGGGTGATTGCCCTCCACTGAGTGTTCCTCGCCTCGACAGGATAGGTTCTTGTCCGGCCGGATGAGAATTGCGGGATCTCCAGTTCGCCTGTGCTAATCGTTCCTTGGGAGTCGTGCTTTACCCAGGAGGTACGAATGAAGCTGATCATCACCTCCAAGATGTTCTCGACGCTCCCTTCCGGGACGTATGCTCCGCTGTGCCCAATGATAATAGGCACCTGCTTGCCGGGAATGAAACGATAGGCACACATGACCGCAAACTGCATGATGGTGTAGAATCTCGCATGGTGCGCGATGAAAGCCTCCGTTGACACGTTCAACTCGTGGGGATCGCGCTTGTTGGGGCTGGGAATGAACACCAACTTCGTGCCAGTGTTCTGAGACCCTCCCCGATCGCGCTCCTCCCGTGTGCGGCCAGGGTCTGCAACGATCGCTCGGGCGATCCTGCCTAGGAAATCCAGGCTTTCAGGAGTCAACCCTTGCGTAGCGCAATTATAGGCATAGAACGGGTCGACCGAGAGGCGGTCGGACACCTTCTCGCAGCCCATTGCCAGCGCTTTGGTCAGATGCGTCTTTGCCGTCTTTCTGAGTGACGCCTCGACGGAGATTCCTCCCCGCTTGTCGCCTTCCTTGGCGTGATGCTTGGAGCGGATCCACTTCCCACCGCCCCCCTGGAGGTCTTCCAAGTAGAAGACCATGTTTTGGAGAGACGCGGTGCGCTCAAGGCGCACAACCTCGGTGGCGATCCGGGCATCCGTCCACTCGACCATATCTGATCGGCATTCCTGACACAAAAGGTAGCCGTCGATCTGCTGGTTGCCACACCTCTTGTTCCAGCACTTCACAACCGGGATCTTCATCATGGTGGTGAAAAAGAGGTCTTCCCACTTTGGCTCGTTCTGGTAGCGGCTCCGAAGGTTGCTCCAGCCGCGACCATGCCCTTTCTCTCCCCTGGAGAGAGCTCGGGCACCCGTCGAAGGGTTGCAGGCGCAACCTGATATGTCGGCCCTGCAGGTCTCTCATTCGACTTCCCCTTCCGGGGAGCGAGCTCATCGATCGTGGCAATCTCAGTCACGGCACCAGGAAGCAATTTGCCGTTCTTCGTCCCCTCAACGACAGTCCGCCAATGCCTCCAGGCCTTTTCTGCGGTCAGGGTGTTTTCACTTCTGAAGAAGTTCGGATTGGTGTCCTGGGGGCCTGGCGTGAGCTCGGATGTCAACGCTTCGCGGTACCTTTTGCGAAGCTCGGGGTACGCACGATTGAAATAGAGGAACTCATTCTTGCGGGTATGGAAAGCGTAAATAATATATGCATTTCCAACCCAATCGGCAGACATAAACGCCTCATCGCTCGTGAAGAGTCGAATGCCGTCTTGCATCATGAGCTCCGTATCGAAAGCAACCGTGACGGGCCTTCCGGCTCGCGTTCCCGCCAGCTTCCTCATCTGTGCCTCCCAGGGTGGCGTGGGGTTGAAGTAGACGTGGGCTCTGCCTGTCGACTTCGGATAGCCCCCCGGGACCAGGCCAAACTTGATGATGCTCTCGGCAGACCTGAGGTCACAGGTATGGTAGAGAACAGCAGGGAAGCCCCTGCGCCAGAGATCCGTCTGCTCGGGATGCCGTACCGCTCTCGGGTATTGCCCGCCCAAGTACTTTGCCGCAGTGAACTCTCCGTCAAAGGAATACAAATTCGTCAGAATCGCCTGCTCAGTGTATTTCCTGGTGAGCTCGTTGTGGTGTCCTTGCACGGCCCTCACCCGCAACGCCTGATACGGCAATCCTTTCCAGGATGCTTCCCCCAATGGAGGGGGTCCAACCATCACGCGGAATCTCCGGGTATTGTTATTCCGGATGCAGATCATCACCTGCCAAGGCATGACATTGGCGATCCGGTCGTTCAAATGCCTGACCAGTGCATCGAACTCCACCGACAAATCGATTCCACGGAATGGTGGGTGTGGTTTCCCGTCTTTGAACGCTTCGGAGGAAGTACGACATCTTTTTCGAGATAGCCACAAGCCTGTAATCGCGGTCCATATTGACCTTGGGGACATGCCCCATATCCTCAACCTCGAGCCACTCGCACTGCTCCTCGGCCGGGATCTTCGTGTTGATCTTCCGGGTTTTGGCCCAGTCCTCCCAAAAGATCTTTTCCTGCTTCGGGTCCTTCTGCTTCTTCGACCGGGGTTCCCCCTCGGCGTTGCCAGGCGGCGCTTTGGCCTTTGCAATCCTCGGCGTCGCCTTCACCTGGGGCTTGTCGGCCGAACCGGCAGCCGTGGGGTCCGACTCGTCTCCAATCTCGATGAAACCAGTCGACTGGGGTTCCCCCACAGCGCTCTTGGCAGCAGTTCCGCGCCTTGGTGGCGGCGGAGTTGGCGGTTGCTTGGATGTGCTGGTGCCCTCCGTCACGGACTCAAAAGCGACCGACTCCGCGGTGATCATGGAACTCATCCCTGCCGCCTCGGATTCATCAGCTTCTGACACCAGTTCCAATGACACAACCGTCTCCTGGTCGAACAAATCTCCTTCCGCGATGATGATCGACTGGCCTTCCGGCGCAGCGCGGTGCACTCCTGGGGGCAGGTTGGTTGGTCCCACCCGAAATCCTGGGTGTCATCGCCCAGCAGGAGCCACTTGTCCTTGTCCTCATCGTCAGGCACAATGCACAACCCGTGCTGTTCCGCTGTGTGGCCAATGTATTGTGACATGGCGATCTCGACGCGGTCTAGCTCGTCGTCGGAGTTCTCTTCTCCCTTGTCGACGGCCTCAACAATAATCTCGGATTCGTCGACCGTGGCCCCCCGCATCTCGATGGTCATGGCATTGTAGGACTCGTCCTCAGCCACTTTCATCCAGGCGGCCACGTCGGCGTCGATCTCCTCGCCCTCCTGGTCATGGGACCAGTCGGGCCTCTCCTCCATCGCAGCACACTCGTGGAGTGCTTTGGCCAGCTTCAAACATGTGGGCCAGCCAAACAGCACAGGATCCACCGGTTCTCCTTTCACATAGGGTTCAACGCTCCCGATAGCCGGGAGAGCACACCTGATCCGTTGGGCCAACAGCTGCGTGTTGATTGCCGCATGAAGGAATTTCGACACAACCTTCCGGTTGGCATTGCTGTATGTCATATGCACGTCATCGTATCTGTGAGCCAGCAATGTCATGACCGACGGGTCGATCGAGTCGATCGCCTTGATGCGGGTCCCATCGTCGATGTCCCCATCTGCAAGGTGTCGAAGGCAGCCGTTCATAGCCTCATTGTAATCGGAAGTGAGGCCATAGTCCTCGGCGTCCGGGTTACTGATGAAAGTAATGTCCCGAATGCGTCCGAGCCCAACAGCCTCCTTGAAGAAGTCGAGCTGCTCAAACATGCGGGTCTTCTGAACCTTTGGCCATTCCGACGCGGCCTTCCGGCCCGCCTCCGTACGATTGAACCGTTTCTCATGGATCCATCTGCACCCCACGTACCCATAGTTGACGAAGACATCGTTTCCTCCCCACAATACGTAAACCGAAATGGGAAGCTGTTTGATGCCCTTCTTGGAGTTGTCCTCGGCGATGAGTCGCACTTTGGCCTCCATGGTGCTATAAATAGCGTCAAGCCCTTTTCCCCAGTCCATGCCGTGGTAGATGTTGCGGACCCCCTTCAGCTGTTCGGCCTGAAGCAGTTCCGCCACATGGTGCTTGGTCGGGAATTTGTCGTTCGGCTCTTCGACCATGGCGCAGGAAGAGTCTCCAATGACCAAAATGTCGACCACCTCTTCCGAGGGGCATGGCACAGCGCGAAATTCCGCTGGGGCGTTGCGCCCTAGGACTTGGATCAAGTCCCAATAAGCCATTTCTGAGTTGCTCCCGGCTTGGGTTCCCCCCAGCATCACTCCCGGTGCCTGTTCTTGCGATGCGATAGTCCGAGTCACCGTGTCCGGTTCCGGGATAGTCGCAATCGCTGCCTGCGTCTGGAACTGCTTCATCAGCTTGTCCCATTCCACCAAATTGTAGATGGTGCGCTGAATGTCGAGCTCCTTCTCCAACACGTCGTTGAGCAGGATATCAACGGAGGGCGCTAGGGACGACATCCTTACCGCAGGAGTTGAATGAATCACTCGGGAGGCTACTGAGATCGAAAAGGCTGCGTGGATCGCATCAGTAAGTTTGAATGTGTAGTTTTCGGTGTTCTTAAGTGATTGGCCTCTACCTTGCGCATGTGGCGAAGTACACCGACATTTGAACTTAGACAAAGTTTTCCCCAACATTCCAACATTGGTAGCAACAGACCAAGGCTTCTTAAGAGGGATGCCGTCGGCGTTCACTATACCCACAGCACATCCATCAAAGTCAGACTTGTCAAGTCCGTGCTTGTCAAGAATGCTCTTCACCTTTGGAAGCTTCCAATACGTGCATCCCTTGGGCCATTCAATGGCGATTGAAGGGTTGAGATGTCCCATTTCATCCAAGAACGCCTCAAAAGACTTCCACAACGTGTTGAACAACTTCCTGTGGTTAGCAACTTTCTTCCTAGCTGAGGGAATCTTATTGTTGATAAAGTTCCATGGTGTACCCCCCGTGCAAGGCAGGCTGGCCCAGATCAGTATGTGTTGAAATTGTTTCGCAAACTCAACAGCAATCTTTCGGCTTTCACTCTGATTGAAATCGTTATTGAGGGTGAACCTGAACACCTGGCATCCAGCTGCAGTGGATCTGCCTACGTCACCAAGCTTTGAGTCCTCTCCACAGCACACTTCAATGATGCATCTGGGAGTTGGGCATGGTGCCGCGGCAGCAGGTTCCCCCGTGCGTCCGTCCATCCTGGGGGACGATCCGCGATTCTTCGATGTATCTGAATTGAGATCGGTATGACTGATTAGCCTTAGGGCGTTTTTCCATTTGTCACTATTCGTGAAAGGTTTGGTGCAGATGTCGGCAGATTGCCTGACTGTGTCTGCATGAACCAATTGATAGTGCTGCTGTCATGTTCACCGGCGTGGTCTGCATCTGCAAAGATCCACAATCTGCATTGAGTGATTGGACCGCCGATGAAACATGACATTTTTAGATCTTTGGTGGTATCTACATAGCACACGAGTCTATGCAGTGCCTTGTCACAGTCGGTTACTCTTGATGCAAGGCCTTGGACTGCTCTGAGCAAATCGAAACGGGCCATTCTCGCAGCAAAGAGTATTTTCATTAGCACTTTAGTTGCAACAGGTGCCAAAACGCCCTTAATTTCCTGCTCGTTCTCAACGGGCCGAGCAATTTTGTCATCATGGAATGGCGTTGGAACCCTCTTGATTGTTTTGGCATTACCCCCCGCAAGGTCAACATACCTTTCAACACAGCTTTCAAGGAAAGAACACATGTCATATTCAACCACGGTTACCGGTTCACGCATGGCTGGTTGATCCTTCTCTAGCTGATCAAGGTAGAAGAAACCTTGCGCTCGGGCCTCAGACTTCGCCTGAGATTTGCTTCTTGATTTCTTAGCGGCCGCTAGGGCAACCATGGCATCACCAACGGAGCTGTCGAAGAAGTACGAGGTTCCCTGCCACAGGTGCGGCAGCGACACTTTGGGATTCGTAACATCACCCCACATTTCTCCGGCATCCCCTTCCGGGGTGCAACCCCGGTATTCAGTGCCGTGCTCAGGCATGTATTCCCAGTAATCTTGGGTCCGCCTGGCAGGTGTTGCATTCTTCGCTGCGGGGTCGGGCAAAGAATGCTGAAAAACATCAGCGAATGGATGGTCGGTTACGCTAAGGGTTTCCCCTGGGCGCACCATGTGCTTGCAACCCAAATACCTACCAATGGGTTCTGGCTCATCCATGTCAATCTGGGTTGAGATGAGCCTCCATCCCTCCTTCATGTTTTTCTCCGGGCCTGACATTTTGAAGTCATCAACGTAAACTATCAGCAACAGTTGAAGTTCATGGTGATAGAATAGAGAAGGCCACGTGTCCGGGTACAGCAAAACAAAGTTTACTACGCCCAATCTGTAGGTGCAATCGATCTCCCACAACCCCCCGGAGTCTGGATGCCCATATAGTGCAAGCCTAAGCGGCACAACCGGGTCTTTGTACTTTCCAATCCACGACTTCGGCCACCTGGTTTTAGGGAGCCTCACCCAAGTCTTGGTACCGCGCAGTAATGATTGCGTGTGTGCTTGCTTTCCATCAGCCTGTTCCGTTATGTAACCAGGCTGGGCACCGTAGGCATCAACAACTTTGCCGGCTTCCATCGTCGCCGGACTCGAGCCCAGCTCTGCAAAGAGTGCTGCCTCCGAATTTTCGTCCTTGACGTCATTGCCCTGGAAAACGGTTCGCCCTTTAAACTTCCTAAGTTTATGGCCTTTGGGCAATTCACTACCCTTTTCAACGCAAATTTCAAAAACGCGTCCAACATGAGCTTTTTCACCAGATTTCTTTGCTTCGGATGACACGTGGTCCCATTCCCGAATACCTTCGAGATCCCATGCTTTCTTCACACTGAGCTTTTCCCACTCAACATCGAGGGGCTTTTGAGCTTCGGGATTTACGCGAATCTCGGCGGCGTTGACTGGCCTAGCCACCGCAGCATACATGTGTTCAATGGAAACCTAGCTTGTGACGGTGCGCCTGCGACAGTCCCTTTACCGTCGGCATGGCGGGTGCCGGGTCCTCTCCCGAAAACATGATCAATTCGGTCAACTGCTTGACTGACAGACCGGCAAGACCTTCCGATCTGCGCTGCTCCTTGGCTTCGGCGGCGGCCGCCTTGCGTTCCTTGCTCGACGCTGGTCGATCAGCTGTGCTTGGCAACGTCTCGACCAGTTTATCCTTTTCATACTTCTGCTTAGCCTCTCTACGCTGCTTCTGAGACATAGATTGCCAAACGAAAGAGGATATAGTGGGTGGTCGGTTAGTCCCTTTGTATTTCCTCACCAGAAAGCCTCCCGCCTCTGAGAATGAGGGTCCTTCTTTCGGGATTTCAACTAACCCACCAGTTTTGTGATCAACAGTTTTGATTGTTTCCACCTTGGATGGAGCAGGTTCATCTAGAAGCGTCTCATCTTCCACATCGGCAACAGCCTCCGGATCTTGTCCCGCTTCTAGGAGAGGGGCATCCTGAATGGTGGGACCAGATTGAGTTGAAGAAATCTTACCCTCTCGAAGGGACTTGTAACGGTCCTGCATCGGGAAAACAAAGTTTCCATCGGGCCTCGTGATTTTGAAAACACGATGCAACTTCACAATATCATCAAAGTCCGTTTCATTCAGCTCTTTCAACGATGCAACAAGGTAATCACCTCTCCATAGAAAGCCGGGGTGGATAACATATCCAACAAATATTCCCGGATTGGACGTGGGATCAAACTTCAAGTCCTTCTTTGGTTTCTGTCTTGGGCCAATCCAGTAGTCTACGCGACACCCGAACGGCAAGAACTGACCTTTGAACTCTTCTTCGAACCTAAGATTCCAAGGTGTTCTGGAACCAGAAGGTGGTTCACAAACATTCTGAGATAAACACCAATGCCTTGCGGCGTGCGTCCAGTATGATTGATTCAATCCGGCCTGTGCAAGTGCGACTCGAGTTCCCTCGAGCACGGTTCTGATGCTTCGTTCAGCCACCGCGTTCGATTTGTGAATGTACTCTTGACTGAGAACATGTCTCCAGCCCATCTGTTCAGCTGCAGCAATTAGCTCGGGGGCATTGTCACTATAAAACGTGCCAACCTCGTCTGACGAGGAAGTGACATGCTGAAACGCCTTCACCGTGGCTTCCGTGTTTCTTTTAGCAAAAGGGTATGCATAATTGAAACCGGTGGCAACGTCACTTATAACAAGAGCAGAGTACTCATCGTCTATGCCTAGTTCCTGTTCGTCTGCAGTGATTATGAAATCGGCTGTGATGTGCTCAGCAAACTTTCGAGCATCAACTTGTCTGGATCCCCCCCGCGAGCGAGAGGGAGACTTGGTCATCTTGGCGCATTTGCACACTTCGCAGAATGGATTCTTTGGCTGGTGTGTCATCAGGTGCTTTCGTGATGCTGCTTCTTGCCTTAGGGCACTTTCTGCAAGTGATCTAGGGCTTTTCTTATCGGGATTGCCAACAACATCTTCCCCTGCTAAATCTTTACTCTCTATCGGCTCAGCATGTTCATTTGGTTTGACTTCGATAGGGTCATCCGCCAGAAGCTCGGCGACAACTCTAGCATGCACCTCAGGGTCCTCTAGAGGGGCAATGCTAGGCGTGTACTCCTCTCCCGCTGCATCTTCAGCTTGCTCGGAGGAGGAGTATGACGATTCACTCGATGCACTGCTTCTGCCGACCTGACCTTCCGGTCGGCTTGGCGGCGTGCCTTTGGCGGGACATGCCATGGCTGAGTCGCCATCCCACACGTCGTAGTACGGGACATAATCTCGAACTTTGAGATATATTCTCGTCCCATCAGGCTTGACAAAGAATGGCTTGTCCTTCGCGTACCATATGAAGTCATAACCCTGATTCATGCACTTCAAACCTACAGAGAGAACAGAGGGTGTTTGTGGCAACAAGTATGGATCCGTGTTCCCAAGGTCACCTGCGGCCATGTTGGCCTGCTTTGACGAATCACTTGGTCCATTGGCAGTCATCAACATCACGGGGTCATTTGAATTATAAATTGCATATTCGGGGCAATTCGCACGAGTAAAAAGGTCAGTCCCACTCCCGGTGTCAATAATCCATGAACAGTTCGGAGAGAATCTCTTGCTCGCCAGTGCGGGCTTTGCGCCCATGTCTCTCGGGGCGCATTGCCAGCATCCGATCTCGCTGTCACATTCGTATTTGCATCTAGTCGGATGGCCTTCCAATTCACGTCTCACAATGAAGGCGAGCATGGTTGCTCCGAGTCTAGCATCATCTATGCTGACTTCATCATGGAAAAACTGATGGTCGATTGGGTAGACCTTTGAATACACGCGCGGTTTGTCCGCGATCTTAAACTGCTCACCATGTGCTGGTATCCGATTCATTTCAACCTTCGAGCTGAAACGCACGCTCGGGAGGGCAGGCACATGCTTCCAGTCCGACATGAGGTTCCCCTCAGCGATAGGGGCGTTCATCATGGAAGACAACAAGCATCCCAACACACAAACAGCAGCAGGAGAAGGCTTTCCGGAAGACTTTCCCTTGTGACCCTTCTTCTTTTCTCCCTTGGAATCACGGGAAGTGGATCGAGAGGTCGACTTGGAACGATCCCTGCTCGATTTGCGATGCTTCCGATCCTTTCCCTGCTTCTTTTGCTTGTCTGCGGATGGCTCCCTTGACCCTGGAACGGCCGGCTTCGGGTCGATGTGAGCAAACGGGCAGTTTTCACCACGGTCACACCTCCCCTTGAGGTAGAAACGGCACTCTTTCTTTCCCTTTGGGCTATTCGTTCGGCCTTTACCCTTACCCTTCTTAGGCTTAGCGTCCCTTGATGGGGTCCTACCCCTGGCATCGCCCGATGGCTGTTCATGCTTGTACGTGCAATTGTCCCGCCGACACGACCCATACTTGACAAATGCAATGCAAAACCCCTTAGGCACACGTTGGCTCTCAGCGGCGGGTGCGGCTGGCCTACCCCCGTTCTGCCTAGCAACCCGTTCTCGGTTGCGCTCGAGCCTGGCTCGAGACAGGTATTGCCTCACAGATTCAATCAAGTAGGTGTATGAGTGATCGGCGGACTCTTCCGAGGCGCTCAAATAGACATTCAAATGGTGTTGCATTTGCTTACTTTTCTTCAGCTGGTTGTAGAACAGAGCCTCAAGCATGGAGTCATCCGGTGTCTTGGCGTTCATCCCTGCAAGGACACCCTCCCAGCTACGCATGAAGGAAGTGAGGTTATCGTTCACGAGCCTCACGTTGAGGAGATCCTCCATGGCATAGGTGGCTCCGTGCTTGATGTTCGTGCTCAGGTGCTCGTGCACCATGAGAAGCACTTGTCTCCCACGAACTGGATTCCTCTTCTGCGCCTCTACCTCCTTGAAGGTGTCGACTTGTCTCGCCAGGTCACCCTGAATGATGTTGGTGAGGGCGGACAGCAACTTGGCGTCCAAGGTGAGGAAGGTACCTGGCTCTTTGAGCTCCTCGATCGTAACGGCGGGCTCCCACACTCTGCTGATCCACGTGAAAGCGTCATCGGGGCGATCAGACGCCGCACATACGGCTTCCCGTACCTTGATGCGCCAATTCCTGTAACTCTCAGGAAGTGGAAAGGAGGGAATAATAATCCTCTCTGCCTCCTTGACCTTGGGCTTGTCATGGTCTGCGTCCACAGTGGTCGCCTGCTTACCCAAGATCTTGTTGAGCTTCTTGCGGATCATTCGGGCTTTCTCCGATGATGATGATGAGGATGATGATGTCGAGGAGCTGGACGATGAAGAGCTCGGAGAGTCGGAAGGAGACCCACTCTTTCGCTTCTTGTGGCTCTTCTTCTTCTTCTTCTTGTCCTTCTTGCTCTTCTTCTTTTTGTCCTTCTTCTTCTTCTTCTTGTCCTTCTTGCTCTTCTTCCCATCGTCATTCCCATCGTCATCGTCGTCGTCATGATCATCGTCATCATCGGGATTGCCGGCAGGTGGTTCCCCACCGCCTCCGCTCTGGCCTTTACCTGCGCCTGATGGGTTACCATTTCCATCATTTGGGTCCTGTGCCGGAGATGTCGGCTCGTATTCATCGGCATCCCCGTCAAGGTCATCGGCTGCACCCGGCCCATCACGGCGGAGTTCGGTGGAAGCGGACCTGATACGTACCTTAGAACTAAGATCCAGGCCGGGAGGAGGAAACGTCTGTACAGGAGAGGCCTTTGGCCTCAAACCGAAAATCGGAACATTAGAAGAACTACTCTGCTCACTTCGAGATTTCAGTTCATGACGTAGTGCCTCAATGTCCCTTGACTGCTTCATGATAATCTCCCTCATTTCAGCAGCGCTCCTGTCCGCGTCCTCCTTCTGCTTGTTGTGGGTGACTTCCCAAATCAATTTGAGCTGTTCATACTTCTTCTCAGCTTCTAAGCGTTGAGCAACCCACTGCTGCCTTGCCTCGTTGAACTCTCTTTCCTTCGCCATTGCCTCTTGTTGGCATACATTGATGTGGTTCACCGCGTCCTGATAGAGTCGGCCTTTTTCCTCAACATGGCCGGCTTGGAGCTGATTGATGATGGCGTCGTGGCGTGCCGAAGCATAGGCAGCCACTTCCTCCGTACTCGGACCTGTGTTGACCACATTTACCGTCTGGCTATGTTGATATATGTTCGGGGCGCTCACATGATGTTGATGAAGGTGAGTCTCATTCTTAGTCATGTGCGCGTGCATCTCTTGCCCAGGTTGATGTCCGGCGAGAGGTTCCCCTCCGCTTCCCATTGAATCCTCCGGAAGGACGACCGAAGTGATGGGCACAAGCGCATCGCCTTGGTCGGACTCAGGAAAACTGCTTCGGGAGCGCTGTGACGGATTGCATGGCGGTTTCCCTTCCGGATGCCCACCCTTGATCAATTCGTTGGCCACTGCTTCGTTCATCTTTGCTATGGCAGGGTGGCATCCGTCGCCGCTTGACGCCATTGCGGCGCGGGTGAGAGCTGACTGTACAAGGTACCAGCGATACGGCTGATAACCTGTTGAAAGGTGGAATCTACCTAAATGTCAGCACGGGCGGCAGTCAATTTTTCTTGAGCCAGTATCATGTCGGAATGCCACTACCTATCAACAAAAGGCACCCGGTTTCCATGTGTTTCCCAGTCTTTCCAAAGATATCACACTTTGCGGGGTTCCCCAAATTGAGGCTTGCTCAACACGGTCCCAATGTGCCTTCTGTGGTGACCCTCATGTGACCCATCTTGCTAAAGGGGAAGGCCTCACCGAAACCGAAACTAGGTCCTCCTGTGCAGAGGTTAGAATAAGGGTACCCCTTTTTTCTGTAGTCCATTTTAGTAGGGCAACCGAACCCCAAAAAAGGGGAGAGCAGGGCACTGAGGGACCTAGCAAAAGGACGGTTCTCCCGCGAGCCGCGAGGACCCAAAGGCCTCGAGCTTCTGGGTGGAAGAGCGCACCAGGTAGGGATGGTTCACCAGGCCTCAAGGAGCTGAGCCAACCACTTGAAAGTTAGGTGGCTTCCGAAAAACAAGAGCTCGCATGTGTTGCCGAGTTCTTGAATGGACGCTGGAAGCCTTAAAGTAAGCCAAAAAGAGACCCATTTTTAGGGTTCCCCTAGTTTTAGTTGGATACACCCACTTGCTTAAACATGTTCAAGCCGTACTTGCTTAAATACTCGCTTTGAACAACACAAAGAACATGCTACCATCAATACCCGTTGATGACAAGGGTGCCCTTTGTATAACGTGGATGCCCTTGATTGATAGTTCCTTTGCACCCTGCAAACGTGCGAGTTTCCTTTTGAGGGGACCGGGTCGCTCAAAACAAGCGACCAATCCAACCAAAAGAGACCGAGGAGTTTGATCAAAACCGCGAGATGGGAGAAAAAAATCACCGCCAGTGTCGAAAGAAGCAGGTACCAAATGAGTACGACACGGGGCTCTTCTCCGACCGAACACAAACCCCCACGGCGGGTTTCCTTCGGCTGGTCGAAACAGATCGAGAATGGCTTGTACATGGCAATCACATGTAACCATGTATCTTTGAAGGACGCCCTGTTTAAATGGGGACCTTTGGTGGTCTTGTCGGCGGATCAACCTGGTTTTTTCGAGGCGCAATTATCTTTTCCCAGATATTGGCAAATTTTGGCCACGGGCCTCAGCCTAAATGCGCACGGCTTGTTTTCCACCAGATCAATTTTCTCACCAAGTGCAAAGGCCGGGTACTGGGTAGAGCGAGCTTATGCCATCTTCCAACCGAAATACTTGTCGGGAAACTGGGCTCAACAGAAAGGTCGTCCCGGCTACTCGCTGTCCCTGTGGTGTATAACCCCCGACAGCTGCAACCTAACAAAACGCGGTCGCAAGAGCAGAGTTGGGACACTTGGGATATATTGTGATGCAGGGAGGTGTGTTGCGTGTGTGCTGGGAAGAGTTCAAGGATAATCAAAAGAAATTGCTTAGGCCGAGTGCTTCAACAGGCAAGCTGTTGTTGTACATCAAACATTGGAAAGGCGTTGCAGGGTGTGCCATTGCCATAGTACGTGGAAGACAGAATCAGTACCACGGGCAAGTCCAGAAGACACAGTACCACGTACGAGTCCAGACTCCCAACAAGAAATGAATAAGACCACACTTGAGTCACAAACAAAACCTGGTACACAAATGCTGAACCCAGAACCATGTAAAGAAGTAGAAAGCCGGCCGCAACTATTTCCGGCAGGGACTGCCCCTTACTAACCTTCATCTACTCGGGTTTTGATTGTGGCTCACTTGAGATCGACATAGTTCCAGCACGCAGGTCACCATTGTTGAAAAGCATGCGAGCCGCTGTCAAACCCGGAGATCTATGATACAAAAGCACGCGGAACAAAAAGAGCCACAATCAAAACCCGGGTAGATAAAGGATAGTAAGGGACGATCCCAACCATAAATAGCTGCGGCCGCCTTTTTAATCTTGTACATGGTTCTGGGTGGACCATCTCAGTACCAAGTTTTGATTGCGACTCGCAAGTCCCTCAATTGGTGAAACACAGGGTCCCACTTCACAATGGCTCCGATCCCTTTCTTTCTCCCCAAAGGGAGCGGGGTCCACAATTCCAGCTTTGCGGGTAACAAGGAAGCCAATCCAAAAATGGGGAGGAAGCACTCTGGTGGGAAAATGTAAAAATGAACCTTACCCCTACCCTGATGGCAGTTGTGGTTGTGGAAAACTGTCCTTTCTGTGATACCCATGTAGGATTCCTATCTCTGCAACTGCTTCATCCCTTTAAAGGGGCTTCCATTGGCAGATGGGTGTGGCTCAAAATTCAAGAGCTAGGGTTACGCAGGTTTCAGTCTTTGGTTCCATTTACCAAGGTGCCATGTTGGGTTCCCATTTTTTGCCCACAGACAGGGCGAGCCCGGCCTTGCAGCTTCTTGATGGTGCCCAACACCGAGCGCGTCATCTTGCAGTTCTCTTCCAGCAGCTTCCTGCCACTTGCTGCTGGCAGGGGGGGGAACATTCGGGTAAGCATATGGCTATGGGTCAAAACCCAAATCGTACCCCCCAGGGAACATCCCGATGCCCACTAAAATAGGTTCTGAAATGGGTGGTGAATTCACCTACCCCAAAATGGCACCATTGGTGTTGACCCACGGCCGTATTCATAGGTTGACGTGGGAAGGGGAGCAAACATGTTTGAATCTTAGCAGTTAAGTGGTTGAATGTCAACCACTAAACCACAATACGCAACAATGTAGAATGTGTCCCAACAACAACCATGTATTGGTTGCTTAACAGAAAGTGTTGGGTTGTTTGCCCTTGTTCTTGTCGTTGGGGTGGGCTTCAAAAGCCAAGCTCAAAGAAAACCGTTGTAATCCGGATGGGCGCCAACCCAAAGAAGTTGAAAACCATCATGCTGGACAAGACAACTGACGATTGACGTGCATCCTTTTTGGGCAACAGGAAACGGGGCCTAAGACCTGGGCGTATCCAACTCTGGGACCTCTCCAACATGTGCGACTGTTGAAATCATTCCTACTCCTTGACTCGCTGCCGCCTGGCACAACAAAATTGTTGTTCGGACAAAAGAGACCAAAGGTGGGAGGCCCTTGTAAACGTATACGTTTGCGGCCTCACTCCTTTTGTGCCATGTTTTAAGGGGTCAAATGCATCCCCTTCACACTGTGTGCCAAGGATGGTCTGGAAACATATGCAACAATTACCCATCCTCAGTTGGTTTCCCTTTGAGGAAGCAAAACCGAGCAATCGCTACCGGCAGTGTAGCACCTTGTTTTTTGCAACCCTCATCCACCACTCCCAGTCACCAGTATAGTCGGTCACGCTGTAACCAGGAAACTCTATGTAAAACCTAGTCCAGGGTTTTAACCAACAAACACATATTTGTCTCAAAGCAGCACCCACAGGTATGAACCCGAACCCCTTTCGTTACCTATCTGGACGCTTTAACGCCGCTTCGATCCGCTTCGATCCGCTGTGGCCTGGCGATGTTGGACTTCAGGAAGCTCCGATAGAGCCGCCGCTGGAAGTCTGTGGGCATCACAAACCTCGGTGGCCACTGCGGCACCTCTTCAAACCCAACCTCTGCACTCAAACAACATGGGCAACTGCAGCTAGGTCCTCCAGTTTTGGAGGTTAGACTAAGGGTACCCGATTTTTTCGGTCGTCTATTTGAGTGGGGGAACCCTCCCCCAAAAAAAGGGGAGAGAAGGGCACTACTGGGGGACCTAGGGGCAACTACGGGATCTCTGGGAAAAGCGCTTGGAACCAAAGGCCCGGGCCTTTGGCATGTAGCTCTCCGTGCTTCGAAAAACGGGCTTGGTGTCAAACGGGCTCTTGCTCTCTCGCTCTCTCTGTCAAAGCTCCGAAGATGTTGCCAATGGCAAGACTTCCCTTAGCATCCCTTGAACAGCTTCCCCATATCTTCCCAACATGCTCGCAAATCCTGGCCGCCTGCTGTTGAGCCCCTTGAATTCAGTGCTTTTGGTTCCGGCTCTTCTTGCTCTAACAATACACAAGCACTGTAATTCCGGCAGGACTGTTTCGACAAACTGTCCTCAAAGGCCCCCAGGAGCGGACAAGGGGAATCCGACTGTTTAATTAAAACAAAGCATTGCGATGGCCTCAGAAGGTGCTGGCGCAATGTGATTTCTGCCCGGTGCTGTGAATGTCAAACTGGTGAAATTCAAACAAGCGCGGGTAAACGGCGGGAGTAACTATAACTCTCTTAAGGTAGCCAAATGCCTCGTCATCTAATTAGTGACGCGCATGAATGGATTAACGCAGCTTCCATGTCCCACGTACGCCAGACATCATACTGTCTGCCTGTATGCCCTGCATAAAATAGTTATGGCGTCCATCCATGGTTGTAAACGGGGAAGTTGTCCATTCGCCACCTCCCCGCTTTTGAGACCGTTCATCCGGAGGCGCACGTTGAAGATCTGCTTGGGCGGCAGGAAGCGTGCGTTCAGACCTGGAGATGACGCCGAACAGCGGATGAAACAAGCGGTTTGTCACTTCTCGGAGTTGGACGATAAGGGAAATCACTGGGAGTGGGGCTGCCGTACTGTTGATCGAGCCAAACTACCTCATGACCATGGGAGAAGGAGAATAACGTTTGGCACTAAGTTACATGTCAGCTGCATCTCATATTACAAACATGTATAATCCGGGATATCATGGTGATTGACCTTCTTGCAAACGAGGAACCCACATCCGCGAGGTCGCACACCCCCTTTGTGAGTCTACCGAATTGTATGAGAACTTTTTCCCAAAAGGGTTGACTGTTAGCGGTCTATATACGTTATATGTTCCCTGGATGATTGGTCAAGGTTTGCCATCAGAGCATTGCTACTGCCAAATGCAGCCCAAAGGCGGTTCGTGCGCCGAAGGATAAACTTGTCTGTGACGCGGGAGACCTCTGCTAGCATCTCCTGCGTGTGAGACGCTCTCTCTTGGGCGAAAACCTTAGAGATTCTGCTGCCCAACCCTTTGCCAAATACATCCCCGGCGTCAACCCCCATTATCCATGCCCCGCAATAAATGCACCCTATCAATAACTATGATCTTTACAGACCCTAATATCCCAATTCCAAATCAGCCAAATTAGAATTGGCCATGCCAATTCCATCACAAAACAACAATCATGATGTCTGCAATTCAAATTCCTTGCTCAGAAACCGCCTGGGCCTGGTGCCCGAACGTACCCTTTAAATACGTACTAATGGTTCTGCCCGCAGACAATTGTTTCTGTCGGGGAGAGGGGGGGGAGTTATTGTTGGAGGGATGGCAATGTTGGGAGAAATGTCGACTCGGTCCGACACACCTTGTAGAACTTGCCCAGAAACCTTGAAAGAAAGCGAAACCCTTGTTGGGGAGCCTGACCAAATGGGTGGCTTCTCGATCGAGATCGAGTTGGGTGGCTAGATAGCCACTCCCAGACGGGAATTTCCCAGGCCAGATTAAAAGTCTGTCTCACTTCTCCATTCGAAGGCCCACAGGCCGTGGCAAATTTGAAGAAACCAAGGTTGGGGTCCTTAAAGTTAGACTTCAATTTGCTCAAGCCCAACACATGTCCAGTAGTGAAATCGACTCCCTTTAAAACCAAAAACCGGGCACACGCAAAAATACGGAGATTTCAGCCAACGGAAGCGGCGCGAAAACGTCGGCCGCGTCCCAAAAGTCGGCGGCTCCTCCGCCTTCTGGCGCTCTGCGGCGGTGGCGGTGGGCTCGCGCCCCTTCAGGATGGGGTTCGCGAAGCGCCTTCGGAACTCCTCGTCGGACGGTGGACGGACGGATACGGTCGGGGTGGTGCGTGTCTGTTGCGGGTGCTGGAGTCTCCATGACCCTTTACAAATAGGTCCATGACCCCTTTATTTTGGGTACCGGCGGTACCGGCCCTATTTTTTAGGGGTCATGGAGACTCTAGGTACCCTTTGTTGGGGATGGTTTGCAAGACGTCCAAAGGAACACCTCCGGTCCCTCGCCCCCAGTTTTGACACACAGACACATCCAGACAAAACGAGACACTTATCGCCCAGTAGTGTCGAGCTTGGATCAATCAACCTGGCAGCTGGGACACCATCTATGCATCATGGAACCACAAGACGCTTCTCCACACAGTTCTATGATGTTCTATGATGGTGGATGAATGTGTATAACAAGCATGCATATATACATCCTGCGACAGGGCATGTGACGCTTAGAGGGTGTGCGTGACCCCGACTGCCTCGGCAACAACATCGTCATGGCTTTTGCACACGAGTTGTGTAGACTATTTGAATGTGACTGTCCAATTAAGTTGGAGAACATGGGGATGTGGCTCCAAGACTAATTGGCAGATTTGTTGGTCGATGAACTGTAACTAGGTCCTCCAGTAGAGAGGTTAGAATAAGGGTACCCTTTTTTCTGTAGTCTATTTTAGTAGGGGAACCCTCCCCCGAAAATTGAAACGGCAAAAGGGCACTACTGGGGGACATGGGTAAACTCCTCTAGTCACGGCGGAAGGAAAGATGGTGTCGCTGTTAACGTAACTTGGGGTCGAGCTGCCTCCCCCGAATGGGATCGGAGAAGGCCAGACTGGCTCAGGGGCAACCTCATGGACAAACCTCAAGGAATGCCAACGTCTCAGAGTCACCAAGGTTTCCCTTTGGTGTCTCTTGCAGCTCAAAAAGACCCGTAAAACCGTGGTTTGCTGAGGAGCAACCTCAATAAGCGAACCTGCCTCTTTGTTTTTGCCCCCCATCCACAAGATGTGGTTTGATCGCGAGCCATGTTTGACGTTTGGAATGGCAAAAGAGATCCCAGCAAGCCTCACGCATCCAGTCATCCCCCTTTCTGCACGCGCGTTTCCCCGCCAAATCCCGGCCTGAAGCTCCCCGAAGACGCCTGGAGAACAGTCATGGTCGGTGCTGGCCAGGATTCGGAGGGGAACATGAACCTGTTCTCAACCCCCAGCTGTCAAATGCCCGCCCCCCCCAAACAACACAACAACACAACAATGGTCACTTGGCAACTTTGGATACACAAGCAGCCCTTTCGCGGAGCTTGTCGCGGGCTTTCGCGATGCAGAGTTTTCCTTTCGTGGACACTACTTAGGAAATCCTCTAGACAAAGAGCATCGCGGTTTTTCGGGCGCTGCTCATTTGAAGTCAAGACAATATGTGATCGATTTGTGAGGATGATCCTCCTGCAGGAAAAAGCACCCATTCATAGCTGTCCAGAACTGCTCCCTCTTACAAATGGTCCACCCTAAATTCAATGCAGAGGCAACTCACATAACTGCCTACTTCCCCACAAAGAAAAAACAACTCACCATGGCGAAACACGAGCGGCTTCCAGGTTTTGGTCGAAGGCTCTCTACCCGCACCATCTCCCAGAGCTTTTTTCTCCCAGCGCGCTCGAACCGCGCGGTTCGAGCCGCGCCTGGATTGGCCAGGCTCACCAAGGTGAAGAACTCCTCAAGGCCTCAAAGCCGGCAGTCGGCCGGCGGCGGGTCGGCGGGCGGCGGAAAAACCGAAAGGTTTGCCAGTGAAAACGGCAGGACGGAGGAGTTGTGGTGTTTTCTGCTTGTTTTCTGGTTGTTTTTTGTTCTTCCTTTTCCTTGGGCCGATTGTGGTTTTTTCCTAGGGCAGCAAGGCCGGCAACATTCTGGAAAGGAGCCTCAAGCCACAAGTAGGAAAAAACCTGCAGAGGATAGCAGGAAATGGTGTGATCCCGGAATAGACCCTGTGAACTGATCCATGGATAGAGGAAGTCATTTCGAACAGGGGCGAGAGAATTGCCCCTTTTGGGAGGTGCCAAGGTTGCAGCGTAAACCAGCGAAAACACCATCGTTTTCGGGGGTGCAAAGAAAAAACAACTTAAAATTGGGAGTTGCGGAGTTGCGGGGTGCTGTTGACCCAACTTACTTCTTTACTCTTGACCATGCAAGATGTTGTGCGAAAAACGGCACTGATACTACTATAAGTAATTATATTTGGTAAACCATT
Organism: Effrenium voratum; assembly: GCA_963377175.1. Taxonomy (NCBI): domain Eukaryota; class Dinophyceae; order Suessiales; family Symbiodiniaceae; genus Effrenium; species Effrenium voratum. Next base: position 425,689 of record CAUJNA010000713.1, on the reverse strand, counting down.
GGTAAAACTACCTGCTACCTGTATACATATATATATATAGTGGTAAAATAATCAGTAGAACATCTCTATAGAGGCAAACATACCTGGGTGGCAACTGGCAGCACTGGGCCAGTTTTTAACGGCCGCAAGAATTATTCTCACGGAGCAGCTGTTCTGGATGGGCGTCCCGGAGATGAGCAGGCGCCGCTTGGCCGCCAATCCGGAGATGCACCGCGTGGTCGCTGCCTGGCGAACGCGCAAAGAAAGGCGGAACCCCTCCAGCCCCCCCCACCCCCGATGGGTGGATGGGTGGATGGATGGATGGATGGATGGATGGATGGATGGATGGATGAATGGATGGATGGATGGATGGATGGGTGGGTGGATGGGTGGGTGGATGGATGGATGGATTGGTGGTTGTGGGAAATGACCTGTGCTGTACCAAATGCGGGACATTCCTATGACGAGTTTGTCACAATCTGGGGTTGGTTTAAGATTAACTCTGAGGGTGAGCTTGTTGGGAATTGTAGTTTGGGGTGGGCTTGGGGTTGGTTGAGGCTTTCCGAAGAACTGGAACAAACAATCGCGATCCAGCGGAGAAACACATTCTCTAAACACAGCACCCGTAAACATGGGTCGACAAAAGCAGCCCAAACAACCGAACACTTGGAAAATCATAGCTTTCAACTTTCCTCCACCCAAACTCCAACAGACGGGTGTCCTGTGGCTTCCCTTCTAGCGGCACAAGTCGGAACCTTTAGGTAATCCGTCTGCACGCAAAGCAGCCCTCATCCTGAAGAGCACCACTGACGTTTGATGACCCAAGCTTCTTCGCCCAGGTAAAGTGGCATATCCCCAAAAAGCTTCCGCCAGCTGCAGTTGTTGCTGACATGCTTGGGTGGCACGCCTTGAAGCCTTGCGCTCGTCGAAGGAAAAACTGAAGCTGACCCCTTCCCCCAGCTTCCGCAGTGCGCAAGCCTTCCGCTATGTTTTGGGGTCTGCCGTACGGTGCTTATGTTCCCACGTGTCCAACTCACACTTCCGCTCAAGACCTAGTTCCCGAACTAGGCGGTTTTACATCGAGTGGGTTGCCTCTGGCACATGATCCTTCTGAAAAAGTGTCGTCCCTAGTCAACATGTTTCACGAGGGGCAAGATGCCGCTCGCAATCGCCCTGATTCTTTGTGTGCTCCGTGCAAGCTCCGGCAATGGCCTCGTCGTTCTTCAGCTTATGAGCTTCGTCGCAAACGATAAGATCGATGCCCGCATCTTCCACCTGCCCGCAGTGGCAGAGAGAAAGCTGTTTGGTCTGTTCCCTTGAACCTGTTGGAATCCAGTACTGCCACAGCCTCTGCCCATCTAGGATGAACTTCTCATCTTGCCGGGAGTGCGTCTACCAAATTCCTGCCTTCCAAATCAACCAACCAAAAAAACACTGCATACGCGTTGACAAGTTTGCCCCTCGGAGTGGCTCAAGTGGCCGAGCGATTTCCGCAGCCTCCCGCGCATGGTTGCGGAAGGTCTCATAAGAGGCGATCAGCACCTCGGGTTCGAGCAGATGAACTTCCATTTGCTTCAGCCCCTCCAAAAAGCTGGCCTGATAGATTGCCTTTTAAACCCACAAGGGGAGATAAACGGTATTCTGAAGCAAACGGAAGTTAAGGTGGCAATGGTGAGCACAGTTCGTCCTATATCCCAGAGCCCCACTGGGTGGGGGCCAACCCCTCCGTGGAGTCACACCAGCAGACGGTTCCATGTCCCAGGACACGATTTAAGTTTATTCTTGGGGCCCCAAACCATACAGAACCAACAGGCCAAAAAAGGATGGCTGCAACCGCCCGCAAACGCAGCACCTGAGGGAGAGCATCTGGCAAATCCCATGTTCATCCTGAAAAAGACCCTTGTCGAGCGCCATGTCAGTGGGAGGAAAGGTACACCCCCCTTACATCCCCAGTGTCGCCAGAAACTAAGCTGGGCGGTCCAAAATGAAGCGTTGGCTAATCCTAATCCATACCATTTCCCACAACAAAAAGCCACTACACAGGGGCTGTGTTTCGCAACCCCAAAGTAAACATCCCGCATTCTTTCCCTTGAACCGCCCAGAGCTGGCAGCCCCATTTCTCGCTGCATAGCACCCGACCGGCCGACCGCATCCGGAGGTGTTTTCGAGGCCAGGGAGCCCGGGACTCGCGGTCGTACTTAAAGGCCCCAAAGGTGCCGCTCACCTGCGCCTCGGCGTCGGCTCATGGGGCCCTTGGCCCGGATTTCTGGGGATCCCTACAAATCCCTGGGGTTCAGATCACCACTAAAACGCATATGACCGCCATTGTTTACGGGGTTGTTGAACCCCGGGGTTGGGTGGACATCCTTTTTGGTGGGGGGGTCATGTCCAACCACCACTTGTGAGGTGGGTCCCTCTTCCAAATGTGTGCCCAGAGCATAAAGATTTGGACTCCAGATGACTCCAGAAGTGGGGGCGGTTGGGGGCCCCCCAAAGCTGCGATCCGGCTTTCCTCTTGGAGTCAATTGGGTGCGTCTTTGAATTACCCAGCAAACCAACCAAAAGGCTGTCCCCCGAAAACCCACACACACACGCGCACGTGTAAGCGGTGTGCTTCCGCGAGTCCAAAGGCTCATCTGCTTCAAAATGCTGTGGGCTTCCGCGGTCATGCGTTGTCGCGCTTGGACGTACCTTTGCTTCCTCGCATGTTTGGCTCTCGCCTCTCAACCTGTGAGACCAGCGTTGGCCCATCTTTTGAAATTGTGTGAAAGTTAGTCTTCTCAGTCCTTCTGCGGAGCTTCTGCGGAGGAAACTGCTTCAAAACCTTCCACGGGCTTCCGCACGCGGGCTCTGCGAGACAGTTTGTTCAGCTCCTTGACTAATCTAACATGGCCGAGGCAATTTAGAACGCTGCTGCTGCTCATGACACCTTTCAATGAGGTTGTGCCGCAAAGGGTGTCAAAAAGGGTCCAAACCATAGCAAATATGTTGGACAAATCAAAGGCACGGGTATATTATTATCATTATTAGTGCCAAGCTTGAACCATCTATGTGCAACCAGACTGACGGAAAAGGGGACACCTTCGGTCGCAACACCATCCAAGGGGCTTGGGTTTTCCGAATATCACGAGTTTGACAGTTGCTGCTGGTGGGACCATACATGTTTTCCCCCAGAGAGGGCTAAGTGAATGCCCTTTCAAAAACGATTCAAGTGAAGAATGATGATACGGGACCAAAAGCCGATGCTTTCCTGAAGCATCCCTCTTCACACACACCTGGATGCATCCATTCCGTGCGCAATAATCATAACAAAGATTACGATGCTTCGCGAACCCGAGAAAAGACAAAAAGCAAGTCTAGGACGTTCATCATGTGCTGTGTTGTGTTTTTCTTTTTCGACCAGCTGAGTGAGCTAGCTCCCTTCAACGCAACGAGGGCAAAGAAAACCCAACAACCCGCAGTTTGGAAGACAACCCACTGTTCGAAACAGTCGAAACACCCAAATCACATCAAATTACCATACCCACATTCGAAACCGAACCCGCCCACAGCAATAAAATGCTCGCTTTCTGGCCCCCCACCCCACCCTCCAACCCTCCACCCCCCCACCCCCCACCCCCACCCCCCACCCCCCACCCACCCCCCCACACCCCCCACACCCCACTCCCCAACAAAAAAAGGTGCTGATGATCGCCAAGTCACCGAGCCAGTTACCGCGCAGGCCTCGGCTCCCGAGCTCCCGAGCTCGAGAGTTGGCCCATGGAGCGAAAAATGCCCCCGGCCGCTTAGGGGCGCCGAGGTGGTTGGGGGCCACATGATGTGCATGGAATAGTCACACGTTGTGTCTATGTGAATGTGTGTGAGTGTGTGTCTGTGTGTTGTGTGTCTATCCTAACTTCTATATATAGACAAAATTGATGCAACGTACTATTAATAAGTGACATTCAAAATCTCTGTGTGGGTACAATGCAGTAACTTATTGCTTGGGGCTTCCGGGACACGCGAAACCACGCAAACAACAACACGCGCACATCAGAAAACACTGCTTAAGCTGCAAACAAAGCTCAACACAAACCTTGGAAAAGCCTGGGTTCATACGTGCTATTTAGCGCCGAGAAAAGCGAAAGGAAACAAATCACCCGGGCAGCGGCTTCAACTCATTCTGTGACAGACCCTCGTTGGACAAAAAGGTCTCGATTCTCTTTGGCTGTCCCTTTCAGACAAACCTAAAGAGCGACGGCTCCCACTCCAACTAAACACACGGCGAGGAGCCGTGTACTTGCACTTGCCGTGGAGCCACTTGTCCAACTCCTCAGTTGCGGCACAGCCATCTCCGGTCCCACGGTCCCACGGTCCCACCCACGTGGGTGTCTCCTGCAGGCACCCTAAACAAATGTCGGTTGTCTGAAACCTGAGTTCTTGGCACTGATTTTCAGGATCATTTTGGAATCCCGCAAAACCGGCCAAATGTTCAACACCGGGCACTCCAAGTAATGGGAGGCCGTCAGCGCATGCTGCTCCTAGCATCCTTGTCTTTTTCTGGATTTTGAGAAGGGACCAACCCGAGAGAACCTCCACTGAATTCAAGGTGACTATGGGAAATGGTTCCATTGGCCATTGTTCACCTCTGGGTCTCAACTCTAGGAAAGCATGTTGGGTGGTCCAGGCACCGTGGCACCTTAGATGTTCAGAACGTAGAGCTCTACCCCACCCATCTCAGTTGGAAGCAAAATAGCTCAGCCACTAGCAGGGTTCCTTCAAAGACCATGTCACAAGTGCGGACATGTGGTCCTGGGAAAAGGACCCAGCGCCAATGTTCGACCTGGTTTGGTCATTGCTTTGAGGATTGGAGCAAACCTGACAAAACTACAGGATTATCTTTGGTGAGAAACTCCATGTTTGGCGGCGTAGCCTTCTCTGGTGTCAAAGCCAGATGCGAAAGCCATACCCTTTGACCCTTTGGGGTCGGGACTGTCCTCAAATCCCCTCGCTAAAGGTTGAACTCTTAGTGGGTCAAATAGAAATCCCCACTAAACACTACGGCAATGACCCTCCCTCTCAGCCCCAAAACGTCATAACCCTAGTTGGACAAATCGATTAAATACTAAAACCAATTCTTTTTCAGCCAACCTAACATAGGACTGCCATGGGTGTATTTCTACAAAATCGTGTTCCCCTGAAACTCTACAAAAGTTGAATGTTCTGCCATGGGTGTTTATCTAAAAATCGTGGTCCCCCAAAACTCCAGAAAAGTCGAACGTGCCTTTCGGCTTCCCTTTCGGCTTCCCTTTCATGTTGACCCAGGATTCATAGACCCTTCCCATTGTTAAGGGGGTGTTCCCGTCAAAAGTGATGAATCCGCCCCCCTATTAATCAAGCAGGGGTTGATTCATCCGGGGTTAACATTACTTACCAACCGGAGGGTCCAGTTGCTCTGAGACCTCGAGGCCAAGCCGCCCCCGCCCAGTTCTTCACCAACGAGGCCGGGCACAGCACCAGCGCCTTCCGGCAGCAGCCCCGGCCATTGGGCCCCCCCTGCCAGCCGACCGAGCGGAGCCAGCAGCGGAAGGGGCCCATCTTTGTGATGGTCTCAGCCCAACCGCCTCTCAAAGGGAAAAGCGAAGGAAGGCCAGAAGCTCGGTTTTGTGCGGTGAAGACTTGCCCTTTTGCTCACTCGGACGCGGGGGCAAAAACAACTCGCTGTGCAGGCTTTCGAAGATTTGCCAGTCTCAGAAAGCCCTCCTCTACACCGTCTCAAATGGCCCCCCAAAGACTTGGAGCTCTTCTGATTTGCCTGCGACAAGAAAAGGGGGGAGTTCTCCCTTAATACTCTACTGAAGGCAACGTGAAACCTGACCACCCGAGACGGATCGTCTTCTTCTGCTTTGAACTTGTCTGTTTTTGGGGGGGCCTGCCCCCTCGGCAGGGCCCCTCCCCCCCGCACGCTTGTTGCAATTGCCCGACTGTCCCATTGGGTTGGGCAGGTTTCAGACACGGACTTCGCGCAACTCCTGGAACGCGAACGCACGGCGCATGTGGCCGCACCTGCGTCAGCAAGGTCCAAATGGCCGCCACCGACCTCGGTCCGAGCCCGAGGTCCTGATGCTTGACCTGCCGGGAAACCACTCAATGCCTCACTTCAGACTTGGAAACAAAACCAACACTCAACCCCAAGTTGCATTGCTCAGAACCCGAGGCCCATTGGCTGAAGAGCCGACCTACTGGAAGTGGTGGAAAAGCGTACTGCCAGGGTGTTGTTGTGCGGAGGTAACCTGAAAAAGGATGGCCTTCCTTTGCTTTCCCTTTAGAGCAACCATAAAACGATCCCTCCCCAAACAAGCCCGTAGAAAAGCAGATTTCTCAAACTTCAGCAGCTCGATTGAACATCACCCGGCGCTGTGTGAAACAAAAGGGACATGGCTATGGCTCAAAAACATGTACCAAAATGGCACCTTGGTAAATGAAACCAAAGACAAACACCTGCGTATCCCTGGTTCTTTAATTTTGAGCCCACCCACATGTCGGCTGTGTTGCAACAACCCAAAATGGATTCGGTGGCGCTGTGGGTGCGCGTGTCAACACCAGAAATCCAAGCTTCGTCCAGTTTGAAAGGGGAAACCAACTTAAAATCAAGTGTGCCACATGTTGAGTTGTTCATTTTGAAGTAGAAGCGGTTGGCATATCTTTTGTTGAAGTAGAAATCTAGCTTACACTTCATACAGACGGGTCCCCGTGCGTTTCCTTTTTGTCCTTTTATCTGTTCGCATGCACTCTCAAGTTGGCCGGGAGGCTGCAGGGTCTTGCCCAGACCCATGTCATCGGCGAGGATGCAGCCGCAGCCGTTGAAGTCTTTCAGGCCCATGAGACAGTCGAAGAGGAACTGGACCTTCGAAACGGCGTTTTGGAAATTGGTTCCTTTCTTACCTCTTGCCCACCTAAACAAGCGTTGGATTCTTGCCCACCCAAACAAAAGTTGGATGCTGGTCCATATTCCAGGAAACTCGACGTGAAAACAAGAAGACAACAAACGAAAACAAACGAATAGATGCCGAATTCGCCTTGTGTTAAACATCATGTCAGTCAACATGAAACTGGCCCAATATGCGCGTTTCTTGTTCCACGACAAAAAGAGAACTGTAGCACGCCTGACAAGGCTTACGCTGCTTAGCCTGCGCTTGCCTATCTCAAGGAAGTCATTTCCCTGCGACCTAACCACCCAACTGTTCGACTCGAGTGTCGCCCAAAGTGGTCGGCCAGCGTACATGTGCTTTGCACGTTTGACCTAAACCCACCAGGGCCGGAGTCTCCCGAAAAGTGAATGGGCAACTGTTTCTGCTTGTCCCTCCCCCCGATGCTGAGGTTTCAATTTCAAGCTCCCAGGATCAAAGGTCTCGATTGTCGGGCCGCCTGAAATCGAAGGCTTCCGCTTGATTTCCGCTTCATGCGGCGGATTGAACGGCGGGGGGTGGCTTTAGGACGATCCAGTGCCACACAAATCGATCCGCCGATCCCCGACCTTGCCACCGCGCATGTTCAGTCATGGGCTTGTCTCACAATTTCTGGACTGGATCCTTTTGCTTCAAACCCAAGCGAAAGGGGTAGCTTTATAGCACATCAAAAGACATACCGCGACGAACCCATCAAGCTACATACCAAATATATTCAAACGCGCAACTCGACCGCGATCTTCACCTTGACAAAAACCTTCAGGTCTGACCCTTTCGTGAACCGATGGGAAACCTCGCAGTGCAGGAACCACTATTGTTGACCTCATTGCCTCTTTCATGGGCCCCCTCATTGTGGTTTGACCCTTGTTCTTCTTCATTTGTTTGGGGGGGAGTACCTGCGTTGGCATGATTTCCCCTCGAAAAATGGGCAAACAAGGCTTGCGGCAGGGCAGCGTTGGCATTAACTGCTGTGTTCCAAGTCTTGCATTCTTCGTTGTCTCTGAACAGGATCACTCACGAGAAGAGGTACCTAGTGGTTGCCAGTGTCCCCTGCAGCTTGGCTTCCTAAAGCTCGGGGGAGTTTTCCTGCTGAACAACTCGGTTGCTGTCTGCTCCCCTGCTAAAAGTTTAACTTTTGGTGGTTTAATGGAAACCCCATGAGTTGGCAAAAAGTTATAAAGTCCTAACATCCAGGCAAAGTGCACCAAACAAAGGTGCCATCCCTGAGGATCCACAAGCTTACCTCAGCCGAGGTTCCCCGATGCGTTGGTGTTCCCGCAGCTTGCAAGATACGTCGAAGTCCACCACCACCTCCTGACGGCAGTCCGTGTTCATGTGGGTGTCCCGAACACCAAGGGCCACCACACGGTTACTAAACGTGTTCTTTTCTTCCGGTTGCTTAAGCCCCCTGGAAAAAGCAATAATATTGTCCAGTAGTGATCGATTCCTTTCAAAACCAACAGGGGAAAACAAAACATATTCTTAAACAAAATGGAAGTTTCTGAGTTTTCCCTTTCTAAAGGTAAATGACCAGAATCTAGAACCACTAACTAGTTGATACCAGCGCCACACATTGACCCAAAAAGGCCACCTGTGGTTCTGGGCTGAAGTCTTTCTCCGGCAATCAAACTGGAACCCTGCCCTCTGGCTCAAAGTGGGGTCCAGTAAGCTTCCATGGAAAAGCACGGCCGAAAACAGTTTGGCCGACAAAGGTCCCAAATGAACCTATTCCAGCAAATCGTCCACATCTGTTACATCCCCAGCCGAGTTTACTGATGTGCTGCCCTCAATTTGATTTGGCCACTCTGGTCGATGTTTGCAGCCATGTAAGCTACGTCAAGTTGCTTCCCGTCGTTGACAGGTCAGTCAAGGTCGCTTTGCGGTGTTTTGGTTGAATGCCAAAGAAACAAATGGAGGCCCTTTTTGGATGTCTGTTCAATGCCGAGAGGAAACCACCCATGTTTGGTCGGCAGTCGCACAGAAATCAGCACTCCGAGTCTGGAAGGCTGCCCGGCAGCCCCTGTTTCCCGCGACCCACCAAATCCTTGGAATAAACCAGACTCCCCGCTGAGCCAATCTGGCAAAAGGGGTCCAACTAGGGACTCAGGATTGAAACCCTTGAATGGGGAGTGTCCCATTTGAGGGGACCCACCAACTGTGGATCCACCAGGTTGCTAAAATCAACCCAAGGTGAGATTGCCACGACCAGCACAGAAACACGGCGGGTTTCTCTCCAAATGGGGAACCCCTACAATAAATGGACGGTTTGCCTCAGGTTTCATCTTCAACACGATAACCCCATAAAAAGGGTACCCTCAAAAAGACATACACTATCTGGTAACAGTCCAAACGTCCAAAGCTGCCAACCCGATCTTTCCATGTCTTTCCGCTGCAAACATCCCCTATCCGTAGTCCATAGTGGAGAACGGAAACCACAAATTACCTGGCACACCGGACAACCATGGTGATCAATTGGGACTCCAAGAAACATCAATTAAAATCTGGACAAGCGAATTGTTTGATCCAGCGAATGTATGCCCAAGCTGCCTCCCGTCGCGCTGAAAACGAGCCGAACACGATTTCAGAACGCTTTCGCGCTCTCGCGGAGCTCCGCGCGCGCCTTGCGCCTCTCCGGGTCATCCGCCGGTGGGGTCCACAGGACTAGCTTGTGGGAGCCCACAGTCTGCGGATCCACCTGGGCCATCGGCTCGCTCGATGCCACCGTGGGAAGGTCCATGGGTCGACCCATCGGCTTCCCTGTAGCCCAGAAGATCAGGAGGGGTTTGGCAAGGACGTGGGGGGACTCACTAAAAGTCCCTGGCCCAACACACCTCTGATCCACAAAGTGGATGAACTCTAGTTTCAGGTCAGTTTGGCTTAAATTATTGTGGTTCCACCTTTGGTTCTCAGCAATTACTATCGTTCTTGACAGTAACCTTTAACTCTTTGGTGCACATGTGGCTTTCCCGCTCGTCAGCCGAGTTGTTTAAGCTTTAGCCACTAAGTGGCGGTTCCGAAAGCTGCGCCCGCTCTTATTTGTTTTTGTTCTTGTTCGACGGACCAAGAGGAGCTACAAGTTGGGGCTTAGTTGGTGTCTTTCAGACTTCCTTGGGAACCTGGGCCAGCATATGGGAGAAGCCTTCTCGGCGGAGGGCTGGCTTCACCTTTCCCGAGAAACTCCAAGGGCCGGACTCGTCTTTCCACTAGCAGGGACCCTAAGATTTTCTCAATTCGAGCTGGACGACCGGCAATTCTGACCGAACCGCATGTGAGCCATAATCAAAACCCTGTATTAACATGGTCTACCCAGAACCATGTAAAGAATTAAGAAGCCGGCCGCAGCTATTTATGGCTGGGAGTTTCCCTTGCTAACCTCCATCTACCCGGGTTTTGACTGTGGCTCATGTGGCGGTTCAGCAAAAAATACGAGAAGTCCGGATCTCCGAATCCGCCTCCGGCTGCTTGGCCTCCTCTTCCACGAAGCGCTTCACACGCGCCACGGACTGGGAGAAGCCCCGGATCCGGCTGCCCAGGGTCCTTGGAATTTGGTACCCCAGGCTGGGGGCTTTTAGTGGAATGGGGCTGCAGTGATTTCCATCCTTTTGCCTTTAATTTGTTACTTCCATGGGGGTTCCCTTGCAATCATTGAACATTGGCTAGACCTGCATGTCCCCAGGTGAGAGCCACACCGAAACAAATGGAATCCATGTATCCTGTTCATCAATCCGCAACCAGAAGGCACACCTCTGCCTCAACACCTGGCCATGGGGAAATAGGCAGCTGACTCCCAAAAACAGTGGCATTTCGTTTGGCATCCCTTTCAAGACCGGAGATTCAAAAAAACACACCTAAACCCTTGTGAGGTCAAGTGGATGTCATTCCGTTTCCCTTTAAATGCCACACACACACACAAAATGGGGGGGGGGGAACCCTCCCCAAGAGCGAGGAGCTGCGAGCTCCGCCCGTTTCGCCGGGCCGCTTCTTGCCGAGGCCCTCCAACTCCTGGCCCCTGGGGCATTTGAAGGAACGCCAGACGATGGGCGTCTCCTGCTGCGTGAGCTGCAGCATCGGCATGATGGACTCCCTGGCCGGCCGATCCGTGCGGGTGCCTCGCCTTGTTTTTGATGCTGCCCCTGCCTTGGAATTGAAAACAAAAAGGATAGTCACTGCTATTTTTGTTTGGGTGGGGGCGGGGGGAGTTGTGGTTTAAAGTATAGCAAAAAGGATAGTCACTGTTTTTTCTTTTGGGGGGGGAAGGGGGGGTCCCCTAAAAGACACCCATTTGTGCAGGAAAACTAGACTTTTGGGGCGCCTTTGCTGGTTCCACAGCCACCATGCGCGGAAAAATAAGTTCAGAACTACAACCTTAGCAGGAATTCAGGTGGAAGGTCTCCCGGATAAGTGGCGTGTCTTCCGCAGCAGCCCAGCAGGGGAAAGCAGAAACCCTCCTCCCCAATTCCCCAATGCCATCTTAAAGGGGATAGGGATATGCCTACCAACGTCAACGACGTCTCTCGGGCCAGGGGTTGGTTACGACTGGGGATCACAGAGTTACGTTCGTAGCCGTCGACGTGTTTCCCAGACCATCCAACCAGTTCAAAAAGGAACATGGGTAAAGCTACGCCTTTTCCCCATCTTAGAAGGCTCCAACAATATATCACATCTTGGACAGAGGCTCTCTGTCTGTCATCAGGGCCGCGAAATTTGGGCCCTGAATAGAGGGGCCCCAAATCCTAATCCCTGCATCCAAACCCCCCAAATACATGACAAAGGGCTCAAACATCACCCCAAAATCGCAATCTCTAAAATCGGCAACGAACGGTTCGTGTTCACATCCCACCAGGAAAATCGAGCGGTGTCAGGATTTAGCACCTTCAGGCCCGGAGAAACCGGGTTTCCCCCGCCTGATGAGGTACATCCTGCCCTCCGGTCCCAGCTGGGGGGAGAAGCAACCAGAGCCCGCCTCCACAAGGCCTGAAGGGTTGAATTGGCTGAGGTTGGTTTGGGGTAGGCATCGGATTGGCTTAGGCTATATTTAGGCTTAATTCAGGCGACATGCGGGTGTTGTGTTGTGTGGGCTGAGATTGGAAGGGTTCTGGGTAGGTTGTCTGGCTGCTAAGGGTTGCTTTGAGGGCAGACTAGCCTTGCAACCTACGCTGTCAACCTAGCTACGTTTTCTTTAAACTTCACTACGTTTCTTGAATTCAATACGATTCCCGCAACATGTCGATTTATTCTCATTTGTTTGCACCTTAAGCGCCCCACCCTCCGAAAAGTACACACTTCTCCCACCTCAAGATACCTCAAGGCAGGTGGTGCCTGAAATCACAATCGGAATCCCAAGATGGTATACCTACAGCAAAAAGGTGTATACAAAATGTGAACTCTGCGTAACAAAAGCATGAACTACATGCCAATCAGACCCAAATCTTTCTGTTTTTGCCAAGGGCACTATCGCGCCGGTAGGCCCGCGACGACGGTGCCTTAAAACAGTCGGGATTGCGCTATATCAAGGATGTGGCGGGTCTGTTCTGGGGGGTTTCTTCAAACTCCGCTCGGCTCCCAGCATACAAGTCCCAAGTATATTTATTTATGAGTAAACTTCCTCCGTTGTTGCCTCGGCCCTTCTACGTCACTTGCCTTGGAGGGTCTACATTATTTCTCCTCAAAATATACCCGGCATCGTACCACAAATCTTGACTTAGCCGACAGACCTACGGTCACAGTATTAGTCACCACTGATGCCCTGGCGGAAGGGATGGGGGGGAATTGCCTGTCACCTCAGCTCTTTGTTCCAGGGTGAGCTCCTCAAGCTACAACTGGCTTCAAGGCCTGAAACAAGAAGAACAAGAAAGTATGCCTGGCTTCGCACCATAAAAAAGCATGAATAACATACCGAAGTGGTTGATTTTCTCGCCCGTGACTTGTCATATCCGGGACCCGAATCAACGGCAACCCTCACCTTCTCCTTGGCAGCCTGAACCCATGTTCCACACGGCCGTGGAAAACAACCCTTTCTGCAATACCAAAGTGGTTGATTCCCATGGCTACTTCACCACTTTGAATAGGGCTGGTTCTTGGTATCACTGAAACCACCTTCCTAGATCGCCAAGTCGCTGCTTTGTTCAGTCACTGTTGCTGGGCCAAAGTGCATGGGAAGAAAACAAAAAGAAAACAGCCACTGGCTATCCAGGTTCTCCGCGACAAAAAAAAACGGCCTTGGCATGGCGCCGGCACAGGCTGGGGCTCCTTCTTGCGTGCCATGGCATGGGCGACCCGAGGCCCGGCACGGCCGGCGAGGTCCCGTCACAGAGAGAAGGCCGCGAGGCCAAAAGCACCGCAAGCTCCGAGGGTCGACTCAGTGGAATGAAGCCTGTCTCCTGGGCTCTCCGCTTAACTTTTCGTAGGCGAAATGGAAAACCCCCGCCAAACCGTAAAAAGCTAAGAAGCTGAGGGGATGGCTGGGAGCCACCAAGCCTCATGAACAGGCCGTGGTCCATGGCAGTCTAGTCACTAACCCATGAACCCAAAGAATCAAACAAGGGATCCACGAATTTCTGGATGGGCAAGAAACACCTTTGAGAATCTTAGGCAAGCTGAGCCGCCTTTTGAATGCTGCAATTGAGCCGTCAAAGACGTCCAGCCACGGATTCGGCAAGAGAAGACAGCGGAGGCGAATCTGCAATTTGGTTTCTGCTCAATGCGTGAGACCGGCTGCTTTATTGCCTGCTGCATTCCCAGAATCTGGAACGGGGGGCCGGGGAGTGTGTTTGTTGGTGGTCAGTCCATGTCCGTTCCCAAAATAGACATTTTGCAGAAACGGATGTTGAAAGTAACACCAAACGTGTGTCCCGTCCATCCCTCTTCCAGGCACTTGCTGGGGCAAGTAACATAAGTTTGGTTTGGGAGCAATTGACCCAACATCGCCACCCAAAACCTTGGGGGCTTCAGTCAAATGCCACATGCAAGTTCTTGCCGTACCCTGGCCAGACTTCCCTGCAAGTCAAGCAGCTGGTTCAGGAAAGATGCAGAAAACACAAAAGGCCAGAGGGGCTTCAAAGCTTGAGGAGGGTGATCAAAAGGTCCTTCACATTCGGATGACCATTGGGCAAACCACTAAAAAAAGAAGACATCCCCAGAAAAGGAAAAACAACAGGTACTCCCATGGCCACTTGGGGGCCCCACATGAAAATTTTCATCCGCCCCACCTCTCAGGACCCGGCCGGCCCAACGGACTCGGCTTCGGCTTCGGCTTCGGCGGCTGGGGCGTCCGGGGCCGGAGGGTTCTCGAGCTCCTCCAGGTACCTCTGGTGCTCCTGAGAAAACCCGGCCGAACCGCGCCGTGAAACCCACGAAATGTGGGGGGGACGCCAAAATTTTGGCTGCTCCAAAAATAGAGATCGTACCTGGTTTGTTGTTTCTTAGTCTACTCTCAAAAAAAACAATGAAGGAGACACCGGCAATGATACTCTGCAGGGGAAAGGTCAGATCTTCCCAACCAGTACACCGTTGGGGAAGCGTGGACAAGCTCATCTCCTTCTCCCGTCACTCGAACGGAGAGCACCGAAAGCCCTCAGACAGCCAAAAGTCCAACTCTATCTGCTGTTGGGGTGACCCGGCCATTCAAAGGAACCCAAAGTCGATGGCCTACTTTCCAAGAATCATTGACCGCCAGGATGCCTAAAGAATCTCACGCAAAGCCCGGCTGCAACATGCAAGGATCCTTTGACCATCGGCGCGGCACCTTGCTTGGTGGAGTGGAGTCTTGAGCGACGGTCCAAGGGGCCCCCCACGAGGACTCCAAAGTGCTCTGCAGTTTAATTTCGGGGGTCTCGCCCTTGAGGAGCCCCTCTGGGAAATTTTGTGCACGAGTGCTCCATGGCTTTCGCGGTGGCTTTTCCCGGGCAACGCCTGGTGTCCGTGGAATCCCTCTGCATATGGTTACATATCACATGACATGTATATCGAATATGCGTGTTTGGATAACTAAGCATTCTCTGTACGTCTTTGAGGCTTGGTGGTAAGCGAGGTTCTTGGGCCCTGCGGAGGAGAAATATGCCCCCCATTGAGACAGATCCAGCGTTTGGGAAGGTTCACTCAAAGCAGACGAGAGCTTGCCCAATTTCGGGTTCCGCCAGCTGCCCGGTCCTTCAACTTCCGGCTGATGCGTCCTTCCACACCCCACACCCTGGGCGGAACAGGAGTGCTCGCCCAAAAGGGTCCGAATCACTGGCACTCTCCTCCCGATACCTTCACGGGATTGGTCTTTGAGATGAAATCCGACGGTGATTGTTCCAATCTGGGACCCTGGTGTTTGCTCCTAAGTCGTGGAGGGGGTGTGCGCCGGATTTCCTTTCGAACATAAGGGGCCCGCAGCTTGAGAAACACCTTCGTAGACAGTGAACTGTTCTGATTGCAAGCCACCTGCGAAACAAGAACCCCACCGATTTCACGGTCACGGGATGCTTTGAAAGGCAATATACTGACAAATGAAGGGTGAGCAACAATCAGGACTTTCGCAAGCTTCTATTTGCACAAGCCCCCTGGAAAACATCAAAAAATATTGCCAGTTGTGATAATTGTCCTTTAAAACCAACAAGGGAGAATCAAGCATAGGCTTAAGCAAATGGAAGCAAGATACACGCTGTCCTGCATCTCCTGGCCGGCAATGTATTTGGTTCTTCCTCCACCCCCTAAATGGTGGCCGCTAACTATCCTGCCCAGATAAGACCGAGTCAGGCAATTTTGACCACCTGAGCGAATTCCAAGCAAATCCTTCGCCATGGCCATGGTTCTGTGAGTCACTAGCGACCCTACAAACCACCCCTCGACTCCCCCCCTTCGGCGTGTTCCGGTGGGATTCTTTGGCCTTTAGGGGGCCAAATCCAGCCACTGGGGCCCCGGCTGAAGCTGGCCCTCCGTACTGGTGGTGCAGATCTGGAGCCGACGGTGGTCGGTCGCTTTCTGCTTCTTTGCTAAAAGTTTAACTTTTAGTGGTTTAATGGAAAACCCACTAGCTGGCAAAAAGTTAAAGTCCTAACATCCAAGCAAAATGCACCAAAGATATGCGATGGCCCCTGCCCCTCCTTTCTAGGAGGTGCGTCATGAACTAGATGTTTCAACTACTGGTCGAACAAACACATATTGCAAACCGGCTGTTGGCTTGATGGGCTTTGAGCAAACATTGGCCAATCCCTCACTTGCTCCCGGGTCAGAACATCCAACGTGCCATTCTCCATTGTTCTTGACATGGTGTATGAAGAAGAAACACAACTTTCTTACGGGGCACGCTGGTTTGGTGGTTGGCTGTCAAACCAAAGGCCCAGCAAAAGAAGATACTTGGAATCCTGGTGACGCACACCCAGCTAATAGAAGATGCGATAGTCACCCTAGAAATTTGGCCAAGGAAACAACACCTATTCGCAACCCGTTGGAAAGCAAAGGAAAGCAACAACAAAAATACCAACAAAACCAAAGTTCTTGAAAAAAAAATCAACCAAAGGGGTTGTCCCCTTGGGCCAAAGGCCTAGGACACCGAAGAATCACCGCCGGACTCCGCCTCCAAGCCGCTGGGACTGAGGACCCCCCAGCTCAAGGGCTCGCTGGTGTCAAAGACCTGGAGCTCCTTCCGCCCGGTTTTTTCGGCGGCGTCGAGTGGTCGAACACCTTTTTTTTTAATATCGGCAGTTGTTGGTGATTTGGTTGCTGGGGGAGGAAAAAAAGAAGAACGAAAACCGACCTGGAGGGGTGATTGGTTTTGAGACGTGCCCTTGTTGCCCTTCCACCATTTAAGGTGGGTGCTTCTCAAAACAACCAAGGG
Source organism: Effrenium voratum (assembly GCA_963377175.1). Classification (NCBI taxonomy): domain Eukaryota; class Dinophyceae; order Suessiales; family Symbiodiniaceae; genus Effrenium; species Effrenium voratum. The sequence continues at coordinate 408,943 of CAUJNA010000713.1, read as the reverse complement.
CTCCTTTTCGGCTACCTTGCTCCGTGAGTATGCGGGTATGCTTACCGCGTCTGCGGAAGGACACCATGAATCACCAGGACCATGGCCCGCCCCCATTTCTGGGTTGGTCTGAGTCCAACATAGGGAGGGGGTGGGCGATGTTGCTTTGATTTGTTTCGAGGGCTGTTTTTAGGTTGGTCCTTTAAGCCTTCGAAGGGCTGCATCTCTGGCTGGTGGGAGAACCTTTCTCTGGCTTGGTGTTGCCCCCTCCAGAGGGTGGTCGAACCAAAAAGCACGCCAAGTCTAAAGAAGACATGCAGGAGATGCCGTTTGAGGAAGGCCCCTTATTTTGAACGCAGCGGGCCGTTGCTGCCTGATGAACCACGTCCAAATATGTCTTCCCACCGACAAACGCCCGGAAGAATGTTGTTCCTTGCGAAGGAATTGGCTGGGAGGATGAACTTTTTCTTCAGCAACTTCGTGCAACTGCCGAGTCTGGCTCAGACCCTGGCCAGGAAAGCGTCAAGCGAACGAACAAAGGCTTGGCCCTTTTCCGTGTCAACGGTTAAGACATGAAAAGCCCTAGTAAGTTTGGGATGCCAGTCGCGGATGGTTCTTTGATACGACCCTCCCCATTGCAGAATCGTCAGGTTGGGTTGCACAGACTCTAACTCAGCTAAACGATCGATTGGCACGCATGGGGCAAGCTCCAACGAGATGTGTGTTTGTGGTTGGTGAGAGGAGAGACGGCCACCCGCCAAAGCTCTTTCACCAACAACCTCCAACCCACTGTTCGTCCTGTCTAAAAGCGGCTACTAGTGCTCCGAGGCTTCTGGTAGGGTAGCTGGCGAAACGGAGGTCCATTTTGAGGCGGGCAGAGAGAACTTTAGCATGAAACTAACCGTTTCGAGTCCGAGATTTTGACTTCCTCCTCAGTTGGAGCGGAGAGCACTGGAATGAAACCCGCCCACGAGCGATCTGTGGATGGAATCCAGAAACTCTTGAAAAGCTCGCGCTAAGAAAGGTTCCCTGCATGCTTCTTTCACGGCAAACACATGTCGCGAATCCTTGACAGACTCCAGTTCCACTAGAACAATCATACAACTGTTGTCCCATCAATCTTCAGCGGTTCTGGGTGAATCATGGCAACCTGATCAAGGGGTTAAGCAACCATCTAAGGTTGGGGTGAATCATGATAATGATTCACTTGAGACCTCAAGATGCACAAACCTAATAAGTCCGGTCGAAACAGGTACCTAGGAAAAAGGGGTAGAGGATCAAACAGCCACATAGGGTGTCCTGTTGGTGACCTTAAGGGATCTTAAGGGCCAAGTCCCCAGATTTTGATTGTGGCTCTATAAGGATCCCCATTGATTGTGGCCCCAATCGAAGCCCGACTGGTCCTTGCGCTCTGCAATCTCAAAGACCCGGATCTGCCCATCCTCGCAAAAGGTGCCTGAGACCAGCAGAACTCCAAATGGCAAACCCGAATACATATGTGTATATATATATATATATATTTGTCATGTTTGCTTGGTCCCCTCTAGAAAGAAAAACAAAAAGCCTAAGAAAACTACGCCCCAGTGTTTTTTTTGGGGGGGGGATCTTAATTAAACTCGGGATGGAAGGGATGCCAATTGTTTTTTTCTGGGAGCGCTGTTCGAAGGCACACATCGATCGCCAAACCCCCCCAAAACCGCAGGAGTCCGCCACTTTCACGCAGTCAACTAGCTAAACCCCATCCATAGGCGTCCCTTTTGGCTATTTTGGAAAACAAAAGAACCCCCGGTTGGCCCAGTTTCATACTCTGGGGGCCTTCGGCATGTTCCCAACAGAACACCAAGAAGCTCTCATCGTGCTAGAGCTGAACAAGACCCCAAGCCACCGGCCTGAAGATGTGTTTGGGAGCTGGGCGAGCGGAGAAGCCCACAGCGACGATATTTGTTGGTGTCATCTTTTTGAGCATCTCCGAGAAAAGAAAAACAAAGAAGGTTGGCTTCAAAAGGAAAATCAGAGGGGAAGCCAACCTTTCAAAAGGAGTCCCAACTGTTTTGGTTCAGAGAACGCACATAGGGAAGCAAAGGCCGCCTCCAACTGCTTGCAGGTCGGGAACGGCTGGGGGTCCTTACATGCCCAGTTTAAACATCACCCACAAGGAAGCAAACATGTAGCTTGGCCTAGAAGGTGATGTTCAAACCAAAGGTCATAAACTCAAAACACTTCGCGTGACCAAACAACTAACCTGCTAGGGCGGTTCTGTTTGAAGTGGGCCCCAAAATAAGGGGTGGTTGGAGGGTAAAGGACCTTCATCACCAGTGAGCTCGGTTTAGCTTCAGAGGAACTTGTTATAATTTGCCCTGTCAAGTTTGGTACGTGTTTTATGGTGCAATGTTCATCCATGTAGTGCGAGTTTGCTCATCCCTGGCAGACGGCCAGGTTTCCTTTCTTGGCTGAATCAATTCAAAGCAAAACCCCTTCAACCAGGACAAGCTTCGAGTGCACCAGTTCCCCACCCCACTTTTCGGATGGCTTGAAAAAAGGAAGTGGCCACCACCTGCAAGGGGGGGTGCACCAACCACGCTTCACAACAGCTTTCCATACCATGACAAAAGTGTATCCTTGTCTTTCCCCCAGCCCCACCGTCGGATGGCTTGAAAAGGAGGACACCACCTGCAAGGTTTCCCCCTGCTTCATGCTTCTTCTCCGCATCCCCTACCATACGGGGCAGGAAAATACGGGGGTCCCCAATTCCAGTTATCTAGTCTTCCCCTTACAAAGGAAATGGAACCATAAATGGAATTCCAGAGGTCACCCCCCTCCCTCCATTCCATATTTAAGGGGGTGGGGATTTCTCCGCAGGCCGAGGGGCAGATGCACTTGTTGCAGGTGGTAAAGCTGATGGCCCTCACGAAGTTCCTCAGGGCTTCAAGCGAAGATTCAGCACGCGCCGCGCGGGAAAAACGTGTCTTTTTTCACGTCCTGAGTGTGTTCTTGGCCAAAAAAAGTCCTTCAACGTGTTCTTTACCACTGAAAAGGTCTTCTCAAAAGGTTTGATTGAAGTCCAGGAACTCGGGAAGTGAGTCCTAATATGATAACATCTGAACCAACACCACATAGTGCTTCACCTCTTCAGCCCACCCATAGACTTTCAGGGATAAACATGGCTGGGTGTTTTGGTTGATGCGGCTTTAACACCAACCTGAAGCAACGTACGGACTGAAACTGTGTGCCTGCAGCAAGCCAAGCAGCCCCTGGCAATACTCGAATCTTTGGGGTTCACTGATCATTGCAGCACTGTGGACACCCTTGGACATGGCTGACCTTTGCTAAGTGGTTGGCAACTCTGCCCTCTATGAGGCAGTCTGGCCTAAAAGCAGCCACACGTTTCAGCAAACAAGAAGCACACCACCACCACCACCACCACCACCACCACCACCACCACCACCACCACCACCACCACCACCACCACCACCACCACCACCACCACCACCACCACCACCACCACCACCACCACCACCACCACCACCACCACCACCACCACCACCACCACCACCACCACCACCACCACCACAACAACAACAACAACAACAACAACAACAACAACAACAACAACAACAACAACAACAACAACAACAACAACAACAACAACAACAACAACAACAACAACAACAACAACAACAACAACAACAACAACAACAACAACAACAACAACAACAACAACAACAACAACAACAACAACAACAACAACAACAACAACAACAACAACAACAACAACAATAACTTCAAACAACAAAAAACAATCACAATCATACCCGTCATAATAACAACAACAATAACAATGATAACAATAACCATAATAATAATAATAATATGATATAACTAATAACTATGCCCATGAACCAAAAAAGCCGCGCAGTCCAACACATTTCTGCACAATAACTGCACGAAGCATAGCGGCTGCGCTTAGAATGTAACAGGCGGGCGCTTGCTCAGTTTGCCCCCACCTAAATATGTCATCTTTGGGATTCTGGACCATATTCACCGAACCCGGAAATATAAAGCAAATGTCAAAAGAGAGGTCCAGGGTACCTGATCCTTGATGTTTCCCCTCCGGTGAAACACTCTCTCCTTTCCTGGCCCACTTTCGACCACTGTCACTTTAATGGAACCCACAGGTTTGGCACAAAACCCCAATACATGTTTGGCACCCACCACTCAGGACCCAGCACCCCCGATGAAAACCGTCCCTTTCGGATTGAAAAAACAACAAATGAACAAAGACATTGTTGAACTACAACAGCCAGCTACTACTTGTACCACTGCAAGTTCATTGTTATAGTTCCAAGGATTGCCATTTCAGATCTCCACCGAACTGCTTGTTTGACGAAGCAACGGGGGGTAAACAAGCTTGCCTCGGGCGCCCCAAAACCCCTGCCTCCTACGATTCACCAAGGCCCGCTCTTAAAAAAAGAAATGCGGATGTTTGAACAACCGTGGGTTAAACGTGTTTCCCTTCACGCGAGTATGCGGAAAGCAAATAAGCCAAACCAAATACACAAATTGTGGCATCTACAGTGGAGACTGATGAAAAAAGCAAAAGTAGTTCCAAACATGACTCTCGTACCATGACTCCATGCTCAGTCCCTGACCTTCGATTTCTTTGGCCCCTTGCACTTCTGGTAATCCGAGGCGCGGATGTTTGAAGGAGGCCACCTGGTCGAAGTTCCGCATGTCGTAGATCCGTGCCTCCCTGAGTTCCGGTGAGGTCGGGGCGGCAGATTGGCAGGGTGCGCATGCTTCGTCTTTTCGGAGGGGGGGCTGGAAAACATCGCCTGCTTGGCCCGTTGAAGGTGAGTTCCCTTAGGGCTGCTGTTTTAAGGGAATATATCAAGAAATTTGGGGGCCCTAGGCCCTAGTTAGTCTTCCCTCCAAAAGTTAACAAAGGGAGTTGGAGTCCCCTCTTTTTCTTTTTGGGGAGGGGTCCCCGCAAAGAAAATGCCTCCATCGATGGTTTCTGGAGCCCAGTGCTTCAAGTTCCCTATGGCTAAACTGGAAGTGCCTAGGTTCAAAATGGGTTTGACCATCTAAAGAAGGTCCGATGAATCTGCCCGCATGGCTCTGCGTGAAAGGCGCCCAAACCCTCTTAAAGTTCAAGGAGCCTGTTCTTGCTTCCTCTTTCACATCATGAACTGAGGGTTGTTGCTTCCTCTATCAACATTGACCTGAGGGTTGTTCCTGCGCGCTTTTCAGCTTCGCCTTTTGTCAACTTCCCCTCGCAGCTTTCTGCTGCCCCCTTTCCCGCTTGATTCTGGCTCATACTTCGCCCAGCGGATCCGAGCCACCAGTATAGTAGGTAACCAGGTCTCCAGGTAACCAGCCGTGTTCCTTTTGGTTTTTGAAGAGTGGTCCTGTGGTGTCCTTTGGTTACCTGGAGATAGCCATGTTCCTTCTTGGTTTTTGAAGAGTGGTCCCTTCGGTTAGCCTATAGTATAGAGGAAAAGGAAGTTTTCGGGGCAGTAAAGCTGAAAATGCAGCTTCCTCGGCTATGTTCAACCGCCAGATGCATTTCTTGGGTAAGGTGCTGCATGCCAATTCCACCCGGGAATTCCCCCATGAGTGCCAGGCAATGCCAACGCCAAACTGCGCAGAGAAAAAAACCTCACCGGATTCCCAGCTACATCCTCGCATTCCATCCAAGGCTGGGACTTGTTGCAGCCCCCATAAAGCACTTTCAAAACAGAATCCCAAAAGGGGGCCTGGTTGGTCTTTTCAGTTGGGTGTGAACCCCCTTTGCGTCAGGTGGTAGCCTTTGAGTTTGGTTGCACGCCTCCCCCTTTCGGGTCAGAAAAGGGTATATAAATGTGCCAAATTGCGAAACACCAAGAACGATGGTGTTCCTTGTGTTCTTTTCAACCAAGCTGAAAAACGGGCACCCTCAAAACCACAGGGATACCCCGTTGGTGTGCGAAAATCTGTCGGCAAAATGACGCCAAGGCGCCCGTCCAGGCAGCCGCTCGCCAGGTAGCGATGGTTGGGACTGAAGGCCACGCAGGACACGCAGTCTGGGTGCTCGATGGCGTTGATAGGCAAGCTCGACTGATTGCCTCAAGCTCAGCATGGGTCTCAAACATCCGATCCGGGGGGATCCCCCAAAAATGGCAAGTTCCTCTTGGAGTTGATTGAAACCACAAGGCCCCTCGAAAAAGACACACCCTGGCCCAGCGCTTCCATTTACCACATCTCGAGGCTTCCACGGGTCTTCCCTTTCCTATGGTGCCGCTGTCCGTCATGGTCGCCATGAGAGAGGAACCCTGATCATTGTTGCTTGAAACCCTGGTTGCAGGGTTTCATGACCGCTACCTTGTAGTTGGCGATGCGTGATCACCATGACGCACAAGGGGGAGAATTCTAAACATGGGTGTTGCAGGCAACTGATAAATTGGCACCAACACATACTACAACTCACCAGCCCAAGATGTTTAAGTCCTCCATGCAACATGGGTCAAGCCAAAAAATCCTGAAAAAAGACAACCACAAACCCCGTGGCCTGCTGATAGTTGCCCATTGGATCCAACTTCATCGGGGCTCGCCGCCCCTGAAGCCTTTTTGGGGCTCCATTTGAGTCTTCGGGGCGAACTGTTTGAATCTTGTTTCCCGCAAGTCTCTAAATCTGCTGCTCGAATTTAAGTTTGAGCAGAAGTCGCGCTTTTTACCTTCTCTGGGGCGTGCGGGGGCGCGCGTGCGGGGGCGCGCGTGCGGGGGCGAGCGTGCGGGGGCGCGCGCGCGCGTGCGGGGGGGCGCGTGCGGGGGGACGCGTGCGGGGGCTCGTCTGAAAGCTTTCTTTTCAGTTCTCTGTGTTTCCCGCAAGTCTCTAAATCTATTTTGCTGCTCGAATTTCAGTTCGGGCTGAAGTCGCGCTTTTTACCTTCTTTGGGGCGCCGACGCGGGAGCCGAGCCAGCGTCGATTCGCACGTAGATTCGGGCGTCAAATCGAGAGACGAGTCGGGAGCATTTCGGGAGCCCGTGAGCCGAGCCAGCGTTGACTTCGGGAGGCCTAGGCCCGAGCCCGTCAAGCCAACCCGTTGATGCGGCAGCCAACCGTCACAAAAAAGAGAAGAGAAGAGAAGACAAGAGAAGAAAAGAAAAGAGAAGAGAAGAGGAGAGAAGAGAAGACAAGAAAAGAAAAAACATAGAGGAGAAGAGAAGAGAAGAGACGAGAGGAGAAGAGAAGAGAAAATAAAAAAGAAGAGAAGAGAAGACAAGAAAAAAAGAGAAGAGAAGAGAATGGAGGAGAAGAGAGGAGAAGAGAAAAACAAAAAGAAGAGAAGAGAAGACAAGAAAAAAAAGAAGAGAAGAGAATAGAGGAGAAGAGAAGAGAAGAGAAGAGTCCCTTCGAAACCCCAAGAACTGCAAGTGGTTGGATTCAAGGAACGTACCCCTTTGCTAGATGCTTGTTGCAAGGAACGTCTCTAGTGTTCTCCCTGTTTCTGCGCAGCGATTGGGAAATCACGTGCCCCAAAACCAAAAATGGGAAGTTTAGGAGGGAGTCCTTGATCTTCCAAACCTGGCTCAAACCAAACCCGCGGCGCATCGAATCCCAAAAAAGGCCTCCTCCATCTGCGCTGCCTTTCTCGGCATGGAAGACCTTTCGTTTGCGAACGAATCGATGTATCGCACGCCCAGGGAAGAAGGACACGGCCAAGGAAAAACAAGAGCAAAACATGCAGGCTGTGGGTCAAAAATAGGTACCCAAAATGACACCCTGGTAAAAGGGAAGCAAGGACTAAAAGGGAAGCAAGGGAAGCCAAAATGGGGCTATTTCCCGGTAGAGTTGTTTTTCGGTTTCCTAGTCTTCAATCATCTGGTGATCGATTGGACTCCTCCTGTCCGCATCTAGCAATCACCATCATGACCGGGTGGCAAAAAGGAAGGCCGGATTATACAAATTTGGAATGTGCGGAACAATTGCGATTTCCTTTGGAGGTTGGTTAGCGACTTTAGGTGTACCATGCAAATAATGGATGTCTTGACTACCCTAAAGGAAATCGCTATTATATAAGCAGGCAATCCTAACAACTCGGAGAAGGCGTGCGCTTGCTGGCTATCTCGGCGCAAGGCAAATGATCCGCGAGACATTTTGCACTGCCTTCACAGTGGGTCGACAGTCCCCCTGCGGGAAACGTGTGGTCCTTCCAGATCCCACAGACAAACCAGAGGCCTCGTTTGACCGAACCTCGGGCCAAGAGGCGGACAGCACCCCGAAGTAGCGCTGGGCGCCGGAGGCAAAGGCCAGCCGGGTCTGGCACGCGGGTTTTCGAGGCCTCGCTTGATGTTAACCCCGGATTAATAGGCCTCTGGTTGATTCAATGGGGGGTGTCCCCTTTTAGTGGGGATTCATCACTTTTGGAGGGAACATCCCCTAATAATGGGATGGGTTTACTAATCGTGGGTCAACATTAGTGGCGAACTTCCAGTTAGCAAAGCACTACTCCTGGGCTCGCTCAAAGCTGGATGCCTTCCACTGGAACTGGATGCCCAACAACAACAAAAAAACATCCGGTTAGGTTGTTGGATGCCTCACTTGGTGAACTTCCAGTGACCAGAGCACTACTCTTGGGTTCAGGTGGGATCCTTGCACTGGAAGTCTTTTTACAAGGACCCTCTATCCTTTGGAGCGTTCCATAGTGGACGGTAGGCTGCCTAATGCTTGTCCTTGATCCGTACCGCAAGGAAGCCAAAACCGTGTGGCATACGGATTGAGGATTGTTGACCAACGCCTCTGGGTTCCCCAAGCATTGCAAACCAATGCGCTTTTCTTTGATTTACTGGGTCCTGGTTCCTCTAGCGCCAGGCAAAATGACCTACGCCGAGTTTACTGGCCGGAACAAGTGTACTAATTCTCAAACTGCAAATCGGCCCGTTCCGTTTCGCTGAAGATTGAGTTTGTCTTGCCCCTAGCTCCTTACCCAAATTAGTTACACATAGGAGAATGATAAAGCCAAGGCTTCTGTTTAAAGTGTGCCAACTCAAGGGGTAAGGAGAGGGTCGTAGAGCATCTGCAATGGACTTGCCAGTGAACCAAGAACTTCTTGGCAGGCTGCTTGCTGATACATGATAAAATGACACTCCGTCCCAAAGGTTTCTCGAAGTTTTTGCCAACTCGAAAAGGGAAATCTCCCACTCACACCTGGCAGGGGGGGGAACTTCAAGAGGAAACTGATCTTTCAAATAGCGGAGGCTACGGGTGCCTTCGGATAGTGGCACGAAGGATACTCCCCCGCAAATGAAGATGCAAGCAAGAAGTAATTCGATCAATCTCCTTTTGGGGTTCACCCCTTAGCTTGATTTGCCGCCTGAACCGGCTTTGAACCGGCTAAGAAAATAAAACAACTCGCCTGGTCCGGGGAGAAGGCTGCGTGCAAGACCGGGTCCTCCAGTCTCCACCTGGCTGCGCTGATCAGAGCACCCCTGGTTCAATCTGGCAGGACTGAGGTCATTGGACGGTGTTCGAAGGGGGGAAAAAAACATCGCCTAAGTCCTCCGGTAGAGAGGTTGGAATAAGGGTACCCGACTTTTTCCGTAGTCTATTTTAGTAGGGGAACCCTCCCCCAAGAAAAGGGTAAAAGGACACTACTGGGGGACCTAGCATCATTGCCATTCTAGGGGTCCTCTTGAGAGAGAAGCCTCGTGCTGGTTCAGGATGTTGGCCTGTCTCAACTGTTGAGACCTCTGTTTTGGATTGTTCCCATTGGTGCTACAAATCCGCTTGTGATTAATGCTTGTAAAAATAATGTGTCAATAACGCTATCAAATTTGAGATTGTATTATTTGGGCGTGTCCCCATGCCAAAAACAGGAACAAGGGAAACAACCATACCAGCCTTGTGAGCAAGGTTTCCAGAAACCGAGGCAAAAGCTGCGTGCAGATCTGGTTGCCTCAAAACAATGGGGGACCCCCTTAACGGTTCAAAAGGAAAGCCGATAGCAGCAAGGAACCCATCGGCTCTGTGTGGCTTGAACATGTGGGGGGGTTCCCCTTTCTGGATGTTGCTCTAAGGAAAGCCAAATAAAAACCATGTGCTCCTAAAACCCCTCTTTGAGCAGGGTCTAAATGTTTACTTGTCGAAAGATAGGATCCCAGCCCCCACCCTGAGCTCCTGCCCAGTTGGCTAAAACCCCGTTGAGAGGCTGAGTTTAGGATCCTATGGCGGCAACCATCCAACTTCTCGTAGTCTAAAAATACAAAACACACTGACGACAAATCTGGGGCTTTCCTGCTTCCCTTTCAAGGCCAAAAGAAAAGGCGCCCTTTTGGACGACGAACCCCTCTCCACCCCCCGAGCCCCGAGCCCCGAGCCGGAGCCGCGCCTTGCGGAAGGCAGCCTGAGATCCATGTTGCCGATGTCCCAGAGCCTGGCCACCCGGTCCCGGCAGGTGGTCAGCAGCAGCCGGTCCTACCCAAGGAACCCAAGGAACCCAAGGAAATGAACCCACCAATGCGGACCCGTGGCGCGCGTGAATTCCTCAAGCCCAGTGGGTTTGAAAAAGGGCTGAAGTTCGTCCACCTATCGAGACTAAAAGAAGGACTATGTAAGAGTGAACACAGGAACCACCGGAAACATCCACACCGAGACCTAAAAAAGCCAACGGAATGTATCCTACAATCATGGTTTCTTCCGAAAGCTTCCCCAAACGGAAGTCGCCAGCTTCGGGCTTGTTGACAAGAGAGTTCACATTTCTGAAACGGGTTGCAGTACATCCTTAGATCAGCTAGTCACAAGTCGCAGCCCTTTGCAAAATGCCCTTTGCCCAAGCCATGGTCACATCAGGTCATGTTTGAAACGATAGCAACATGGCACCTTAGGCTCAGGGCGAAGGTAACCAATGAGCAGGCGCCAGTGCCACCGGCTCTGACCAGACTGACCGGCGCTCCTCTTTCGCAAAGGTAATGGAGGTCAACCACCCGGAGTGGTGCAGCCAGTACACCTCCTCATTCTTCTTGAGCTCGGGGTGGTCTTCCTGACAGAAAAAGGCTGGGGTGGCCAGGTTGAACATATTTTGCTCAGCATCTGCCCCAAGCAAATATGTTGCTTTTAGATCATGGCCCATACATGGTGAAGCCCAGATATGTGGCGGCATTTTCTTCGAGTGTGGGTTTATACATATATACATATATTAATATATATATATATATATGGTACTATGGTACAGCGTTGCCAGCCCCCCCCCCTCCCCCCCCCAATGGTCATGGGTCAGACAAGTACCCCCCCCCCCCCTGTGGTTGTGGTCCTGTGGTTGGGTTGTAGTGGTTTAGGGTTGGTTCAGGGTTGATTAGGTTGATTTATGTTGATTTAGGGTTGGTTTAGGGTTGGTTTAGGGCTGGTTTAGGGTTGGTTTAGGTTTAGAGGTGTACGGTTTAGGGTTTGGTTTAGGGTGTATTTAGGGTTGGTTTAGGTTTAGGGTTTATTGTTTAGGGATTGGTTTAGGGTGTATTTGGGGTTAGTTTAGGGTTGGTTTAGGGTTGCAGGTGTACGGTTTAGGGTTTGGTTTAGGGTGTATTTAGGGTTGGTTTAGGGTTGGTTTAGATTTAGGGTTTATTGTTTAGGGATTGGTTTAGGGTGTATTTGGGGTTAGTTTAGGGTTGGTTTAGGGTTGGCTTATGGTTGGTTGCGGGTTGGCTTGTCCTGGGGGTGGAGGTGCCGGGGTGTCGGGGTGCGAGTTCAGGGGGTCGGGGTGGGGGTGGGACCGTAGGTGCCAGGATCCGGGGGCTCGGGGTCTCGGGGGGGGGGGGGGAATTTGGGGGACCATACCATAGGGGGGGGGGGAGGGGGGTAGCAACACGGAACACGGGACCATATATATATATATATAATTATACTTCAGCAGGACACCGCATGGGAAACTGCCTAGCCGTTGCGAGCTCCTCCATTTGGAGACACACCCGTACCTTACAGGAAATAACCACTTGGCATCAAAACGAGACTGGAACTGTGTGGGGTGGAAGTCACGTAAGCTTCAACGCCTTGATTGATTTCAGATCAGGGGTTCTGGCCGAACCTATTATCCGAACGCCACTTGTGACCGAAACCCGTCCCTTCAAGCAATGACCAATCCCCAGTGACTCAAGTGCTTTTGATGTAAGGAATGCTGGTCACGGCGAGTGTGGCAAAGACTCTCGGAAATGGAAATGCAAGCGTGAAGGCTCATACGTTCCAGACAAAACACGGCTGCTAACACCACCTTAACAAAAACCCATCTGCAAACCCCAGTCCTCCGGAAACATGGGGAACATCCGGCAGTGAGCATCATCTGCTCCTGTTGCAATGTACCTGCGCAAAAGCGGGAGGGCACTGAGACAGGCAAGGCCGGGCTTTTGGAGTTCGCCCCTTTCAAAGCAACTCCCAGCTGCGAACTCCAAAAGTGGAGTTCGAACAATCCTTCCTCGCCAAGTGGTCGAATGTCCAGTTTTAGTCGCGAATCGCGAACCCCAAAAGCAAGGGGGAAAAAAACACTGAACAATGGGGCCGACTGGCCTCTTTGCCTTTCCAAAGTCACCCCCAAGTGGCGGGTCAAAAACCGGCTTTGATAACCCCACAGTCATAGTAATAACTCCACTAGGTCCTCTAGTAGAGAGGTTAGAATAGGGGTGCCCTTTTTTCTGCAGTCTACTTTAGGAGTGGAACCCTCCCCAAAAAAAATGAAACGGTGAAAGGGCACTACTGGGGGACCTAGTCCAGGAATGCCAGGGTTCCACCCCCCAGTCGCCTTCCGCTGTGGCTGAATGCCGCGCAGCGCACCACCTCGCTGTGGATCAGCTTGTGAATCCTCCGGCTCGGCCGGCCAGCGAGGAGACGGGGGCGAATTCCAAGCCCCGTTTGGCGTTCCTGGTCAACTTGCCGGGCTTCCATGCAAGTCTTGGTTCCCCAACCAAGGGGCCCAAACAACCAGAGAAGCTCTGGATACCACCTGAGCTTGCAGTTTTGAGGGCACGTACCCTCCGTCCACCAACAAGATGGGCCTGCAAGATTCCCAAAAGTTGACCCTCTTGTGGGATTCCAGGTTGGTGGACGAGAGTATTTTTTCCATACTAGGGGACCCTGCTGTTGAGTGTGTGGTCAAATGGCCAATTGCCGCCCTTTGCAACATGTGGAATCAGGGGCAAGTAATTACGCGTCACATTGCGAGACCGTGGTTGAAAAGGTATCTGGGGGGTGGTCCCCTGTTGAATGTTTTACCCCGCCTTTCAAAGGAGACAAAGGGACCCCAAAGGGCTCATAGAGGTCCCTTGACTTTCCCATGCGGTCGAGCTGGTAACTTGCATGTGTCAGTGTCAAGGACCCGACATGGTGCATGTTGGGTTCTCCCCCCCAAATAAACAGCGCTTGGAATATCTAAGTTCTTGACCGCCGATACAAAATAATTTGAAACAAAAAGCAAACGGCCTGCCCTTTGTAGGCTTGCTCGGATCTGTCAACCCACCAAAAAAGGTCAGCGGGCGCCACCAGGTCAGGGCAAGAATGAATTCCGCCGGAGCTCTGCTTCTGCGAGACGCGGTCGAAGACGCGAGCGGTCTTGTCCTGCGGCGGGGCTGGCGGGTTTCACGCAGTGGCCATGGCACCCTTTTGCTTGGTAGATTTCAATTGGAAGCCTCCAAAGAACCCGGGGTCGACTCATACCCAAAATGCCCTACATCGGAAGGCCCCCCACTTGCCTCAGAGGCAGTGCAGAGAAACGTGCCCTCGTCGTTGTAGCCGCAGCTCAGCATCTGCGCAGCAGATGGCGTCGGCTATATAAGCTGGCTCAAAAACCCAGCTGTTCTAGGACAGAACTGAAGCCCCCGTGCCGGGACCCTGGTTTCAACAATGTAATCACGACTCAACCCACCCAGCTGCCTGAGAAGCAGTGTTTTGCTTGCAAGCTGGTATCTCTGCATCTCCGCATCTTCTTAAGGTTCAACGACAAAGCAACCATGTTCACCCCCCATCCTAACTTTGATCAAAGACCAGTTGGGGAAAAAAACACCATCCATGTGACATCTGAAGCAAATGGAGCTACCGACGTTCTCGGTGCCCCGGCGCGATACCGAGGCCCATAGCGCTGCTCTCGCCCAGTGCCGTGCCGCAGGCGCCTCAAGAGAGATGTTGTTTGACATGTGGCCAATCCCGCCCTCGACCTCCAGGTTACCCAGCGTTTTCCCCTTGTGAACATCACCCAAGGAATCTCACTCGACATGTTTCAGGTCATGCCGTAAACATCTGAAACCACAGAGAAAAGGAACCAGTCCAAAGGCCAAGGGGCAAAGGGTATTGTTCTGTTTTTGGCCGTTGGACGGTTGTGTGAAGCAAATACCCCAAAAAGAGAACATGATGGCGACTGTGTGTTGCGGTTGATTTTGAACTGAAACCAAACATCGGGGTGATGATGTCGGAAAACCAGACTAAATGGAAAAAGGGAGCGCACTTGCCATGTGCATGCATGTGTTGTGTGTGTGTGCTTGATTGCCAGCATGAAACAGAGAAGCACGTCGCATCCTGGTACCAGCACGGGCATTCACAAACACTCGCGCCCTTGATCTACAACCTAACCTCAGTGTTTCATGTAGCCAACATCCGTCCCAACCTTTTCAACCTACTGCTCCAAGCAAGCCTGCTACGGCCTGCAGCATCACACGTGTCCTATGGGTCTCTCTGGATTGCGAAAAGTATGCAAACATCAGGCATCTCCCCAAGGCTCCTGACTGATTTGGACTCTGGACTCTGAGGTCAATGACCATTGAATTCGGGTTCTCTATTGGAGGGCCTGGGGCTTTCAGGTTGACGGTCTTCTACGCGTTGCGAAAGGTCTATGCCTCCCCAGGGAGCCCCAAAACGGGGCGCGGGGTGGGACCGGTCCAAACAGATTGCTCACAAGCTCAGGAAGCTGCCCTGGCCCAATTTTGTTCTGCAGTCGATTTTAGCAGGGGAGCCCTCCCCCAAAAAAGGGTGAAAGAGCACCACTTCTCGCAAAGCAGACGCACGTGTCGACGTTCCGCCCACGACCGAAGGCTCCGGGGCGCAGCAGGCAGCTGAAGCGCGCCGGGTCGCCTCCCAACGCGAAAACGGGAGGGAAGCCTCCCGGCGGAAAGTGGTCCCAGAGCAAGGGACACCAGGGTATGGCTCACCAGGGGACCACAGGTGTTAGTCCTTGTTTTCATTTACCAGGGCAAGCCATTGGGTACCGATGTTTGACCCACCGCCACCAAACCCCCCACTCCCCACTCACGGGTTGGGGCCGCTTTCTGCAAGTTGAAAGGCCTCTCCTGAGGAGAGGACCTTTGCTTTCAGAAAAGTCTGTGCACCAAACCTTTTTTGAGGGTCTGACAGGAGGGGAGTTTTCACCCAGGACTTAAAGCAGGCCGAAAACAAAGGTTGAAGCTGGGCTTTGGGGGGAAGCAAAGAAGAACGATAACCACCTCGCCCACTGACATGGCATCTGTAGGGGCCTTTGTCCTTTCCGTGTAAGTGAGTGGGCAGGACTTGAAGCTAATTGGGCACCCCTTGCACAGAAATCCTAAGTTGCAGCACTGCCAATTGTTGTTGCTCAGCACCGCCGGCGTCCATTCGTCACAAACTACAAGAAATTCCCAAAACCAACAACTTTGAGCTGAACAACTGCCCGCTTCACACTTGCAGCAAGGGCCAAAAGATCAAGGCGTACCATCCTCTGCAGCAAAACAAAAAAGCACAAGAAATCGGTGCAAAGTTTGCTCACCCATGGGCACAAAGGGAAGATGACGCTTCGGGCGCCCATTCCCTTCGATGCCTGGCCAGGCCCCACCCCCTTCCAGCCCCCACCCGCCAGGCCTTCCCACTCCTTCGGACAGGGCATGGGCGAAGAGGATTGGCAACGTGTGACTGGCTGACGTTCCAGTAGGCAAGCAGTCATTTTAGAACAGCTTACCCGAGTGGTAGCTGGGACCCAAGCTGTTTCTCACTGAGAAAGCAGAAATGGATTTGCCCCGGCCCTAAACTGAGTGGATTATTTTTGATTACCTTCAAAACACCAACAAGGGGAATGCTGAGCCTCAAGGAAGCAGTGACACGGAGGTCAAGACTTTCCACACCAAACACTTGACTTCCAGCGCTCCTTGTCCTTGTCCTTGTCCCTCGAGAACTTGGGCTGAGGCGGGTCGTCCTCATGGAAGCCCGTCCACTCCCCGCGCCAGTTGGCCGGCTGCGCCATGGGCGCGCCGGACGGACCGAAGGGCTCGGCCAGGGTCGGCGGGGGGTGCAAGGCCAGGGAGACTTGGCGAAGGGTTCGGGAGACCTCCAGCATCCGTTTGTTGCAACAACAGCAATGTGCAACAAAAGTGCGCCCTGTCATGGAGTCTTGCTGACCTTTGCCGCACCTGCACCTGCTTGTTGTTTGTCTTCATAGTAGTTACATCTCGCAAAGCCTGAGGGACAAATGCGGCTCCCTTGTCTCTGTGTGCGCGCCAGCTTGAGCAAAGCTGACGTGAGCCCATGACGCAGCCGAGCACCGAGATCTGTGCGAGCATGACGCAACTGTTCCATGGTCCCAACAATCCATCTGCGACCCAGCCCACAAACCGGTGTCTGTGTCTCGGAAGTGAAACATATGCGGCATGCACATTTCATTAAGTTGTGTGCATGATGGTTTCCGTCACCACTTGGAAAACCATCCTCCGGCAGACCCACTTCCCAGCTGCCATCATCACGTCAGCCCGCCCTGTACTCCCCGCGGAAAGGAAAACCCAAACGACGCCAAATGCATCTGCTTAAGCTATCAAGCATCCAAGACATGCTGATCTCCGTTGGAAAACGACAACTGCTGGAGTTCCGACATGGCCTGACACACCCATGTGTAAGCAGTCAAAATATGCAAGGATCGTCAAGAACAAAATTAGCAGCTTCCCAGTGCTTCTTTCTTTCATTCTTGTTGTTGCTTCTTCTTCTTCTTCTTACTCTTCTTCTTCTTCTGCTTCTTCTTCTTCTTCTTCCTTTTTGTGGGGGGCGGGGGCGGAAGGGGGGGTGGGGGAGGGCTAGTCTGTTTTTTTGCAAGCGGGAACCTCCAACAGGTGGTCTGTGATTTTCCGCCTTTGGGGGCTGATTTCAAGGAGATTTTTCTCCACAAGAACTCCTAGGTCCTCCAGTAAAGAAGTTAGAACAAGGGTACCCCTTTTTCTGTAGTCTATTTTAGTAGGGGAACCCTCCCCACCAAAAAAGCTGGTAAAAGAAAGGGCACCTAGCTGGGGGACCTAGACCCCCTCTCCGGTTTTTTTCGTGGAGGTCCGATGTTCCAAGAGAAGAATCGCTCCGCGGGCGCGAGAAGGCCTTCTCGGCGCAGCTCTTCTGGAGCTCCGCCAGCATCTTCCTGGGAGGGCAGCCCCGAAGAAAACACGGGAGAAAGCGGCGAAGAACCGCCCCCCACAAACCGAGAACCGGGGGGGTGGGGGTGGGGCTGTGTGGGGGTAAACCCCAACAAAATGAAGAAACCCGAAGAAAGGGCCCGTGCGCCCAGAAATTCAGAAACCGCCCCACGTCTGACAGGGTGTCGGGGCTTAGCTGAGGCGCCTCTTGTGCCATCTTCTAGGAAAGCAGCAATAGCTGAAAGGGAAATATGGCTGTGGGTCAAAACCAATGGTATGAGTTTGGGGTAGGTGCACCACCCATGTTGGTCTATTTTAGTGGGGATTGGGATGGGCTTCTGACCCATGGCCATATGGGCTTCTCACTGCTTGCAAGCATGGGGGACACCTGTGAAATCCGGCGCTTTTGTTGCTATGTTTTGCTTGTGCTTGTCTTGAAAATGGAAGCAGGCCCCTGCAAAGGCCAGAAAGTGCTGCGTGCAACTTGCAAACCTCGCGTCACAGGCGGGAACACAACAGCCAAATCGACCAAACCCTTGTTGAACCAATTGCGTCGCAATAAACGCCTGATACTAAAGTGGGCTATCCAAAGCCACGCAAGGAATTGAAAAGGTCATATGAGCGATGGCCAAAACTTACTCGTTCTCCCAAGAGTCCCTAGTTATTTGTCTGGGGAATTAGTGGGTTCCCCCATGTCCCTCCCAGAAGAACATTTTGCTGGCAAAACAATCTACTGAGCTACTGTCCTCTGGTCACCACGGCTTTACCCCTCCCATCGCATGCGCCGGAACGAGGAATATAACACCTCATTCCCACAAATGCTCGGCCCAAAGATGCCCACTGACCGGCTGTTGTCTTCCCACGTTTGGGGAGATTAAAGATGCCTCACCACAGATGCCTCCCTGAGTCTCAGCTGGGGGCTAAAACCGACCACGCGCGACCAAACACGTTTGCCTCAAACCCCAGAGCGACAGCTGGCAAGCCCTCAGCATGTGACTTGCTGCGACCACCACCCTTCTTGCAAAGGGAGCATCATGTTCCCTACAGCAAACCAACAAAATGTTTACAATTCATTGTTAACTTGCGCGAGGTCCCGGGGAATAGTTTGCAGAAGCGTTCCAAGGGTTTCAGAAAAATAGCGCACACCACCACTCTTCCAGTGCCTCAAGTAGCTCAGATTACGTTTTTGCAACCAAACAACACAAAGGCGCCAAGACTGCTTGGACCATGCCACAGCATGCCGTTTCAATGCTATCCGGGCCAATCAAGCCTTGTGCCAGCAAAACACACGCCAAACAAGGACTCCAAATCTCTGTCAAAACATGCGGACATACCTTAGCAAGCTTGTCTCGGGAAGCGCTGCTCCCGTTTGATCCGAGCAGTGTTCCGGAATAGGGTAATGCAAGTGACTACATCACGATGGCGCAGCCCTTTTCCTTGGGGAGTTGCAGATTTCTGAGGATAATGCTCGCTTGTATGTTCGCCTTCAGGTTTCCAAAAATATGGATGAGTTTGGAATGTGCCCCAATTTTAGGCTTGCTTTTCTCCACGTCTTAGCCTGAGCTTGGAGATGTTCCAAGCTCTCCAAACTCAAGCTCGCTTTCTCCTAACTCAGCCCTGAGAAATCAATTTGGGGGTCCCTAAAGTTGGCCTTTACTCAGCCTGAGTTTCGAGATTTGCCGAACTTAGTCTTGTCTATATTGACCAAACAAAACCCTTGTTTGACCCATTCAATTTCCATCGAAAAACGGATAGTCGCCACCAATACATTTGCGAAACGCGTCTTCGCACGCAAAGCCAGGCGAGTTTGCAAAACACGGGCCTGAGCGTGAAGATTATCCAAACTCAAGCCGACTTTGGAGAAAACAGCCCTGACTGAGTTTGGAGCAAGCTCGGGCCGAGTTTGGAGAAACGAACTGAGTTTGGAGAATCTCCAAACGCAGGCCCCAGTTTGCAGAAAATGGGCCTGAGTTTGAAGAAGACTTGTCAGTCCTGGTTAGTCCAAACTCTTTGTACGAAGCCAAGAAGCTCTCCGAGTTTGGAAAATGGAGGAACAGGGCCCGAGGTTGGAGAACTTCTAAACTGAACCTGAGTTTGCAGAAAACAAGCCTGACTTTGAAGAATCCGCAAACTCAGCCCGAGTTTTGAGAAAACAGGCCCGAGTTCGGAGAATCTCCAAACTCACCCCGATTTTGGAGAAAACGGGCCTAAGTTTGGAGAATCTCCAAACTCACCCCGATTTTGGAGAAAACGGGCCCGAGTTCGGAGAATCTCCAAACTCACCCCGAGTTTGGAGAAAACGGGCCCGAGTTCGGAGAATCTCCAAACTCAGAGTTTGGACTCAGAGTTTGGAGAAAACGGGCCTAAGTTTGGAGAATCTCCAAACTCACCCCGAGTTTGGAGAAAACGGGCCCGAGTTCGGAGAATCTCCAAACTCACCCCGAGTTTGGAGACAACGGGCCCGAGTTCGGAGAATCTCCAAACTCAGGCCCGTTTTCTCCAAACTCATTTTGTGAAACAAGCGAAGAAGCGTTCGGCAAGTGTTTTGGAAAATAAGCGTTCGGATGGAGATTGTCAGGCAAAATAAGCGTTCTGCAGGAGAAAAACACATTGAAATTTGGAGTTTGGAGAATCTCCAAACTCAGCCCGAGGTTGGAGAAAACGGGCCCGAGTTTGGAGAATCTCCAAACTCAGGCCCGTTTTCTCCAAACCCCGAGCTTGGAGAATCTCAGAATCTGCAAGCGCACCCGAGTTTGGAGGAAATGGGCCGGCGTTTGGAGCATCTCCAAACTGAGCTTGGAGAATCGCCGAACTGAGTTTGGAGAATCTCCGAACTGAGTTTGGAGAATCTCCGAACGCAGGCCTAAGTTTGGAGAAAATCTGTCTGAGATTGGGGAATTTCCAAACTCATCCCGAGTTTGGAGAAAACGGGCCTGAGTTTGGAGAATCTCCAAACTCGAGCCCTTTTTCTCCAAACTCGGGCCCGAGTTTGCCAAAATTCGATACTCAGTTCGAGTTTGGAGAATCTCAAACCTCAGGTCCGTTTTCTCCAACCTCGGGCGGCGCGCTTGGAGATTCTCGAAACTCGGGCCTGAGTTGTTGGAGAACACATGCCTCAGTTTAGAGAATCTGCAAAGTCATCCACGGTTTGGAGAAAACGGGCTGAGTTAGAGAAAACAAGGCTGAACTTGGAGAAAAGGAGCCTGACTTTAAAGAGTGAACGCAGGCCCCAATGGGCCTGAGTTGGGGGAAAACGGGCCTGGGTTTGGCAACTCGGACCCGAATTTGGAAATCTTCAAACTCGAGCCTGAGTTTCCCCAAACTCAGGTTGAGTTGGGAGAAATTGGCTAGAGGCTAGAGTTTGGAGATTATGAGCCTGATTTTGGAGTATCTCCAAACCCTCACTGAGTTTGGAGACAACGGGCCATAGTTCGGAGATTCTCCAAGTCCAATCGCAACAGCCCGAGTTTGGAGAAACTGTCGAAGATTGAAATTGGTTGGAACTTAGCGGACTCAGTTCGAAGAAAAAAAAACGAGGAGTCGTGAGTCTTGACATGTTTGCTGCTGCCTCCTATCACCCATCTCGGTGATGAGATTGGAGACTGGGACTGGTTGCACCAAACGCGGCACACTCATGCCCCCCCTATTCTCAGAACTCTTCCAAGTTACGGGGTCTCAACAAATGAACCGAGTTTCTTCATATGGCGCTACGGGTGCGCAGAAACTGACGTTAGCCCAACTTTGTTCAATTTCAACCCTGGGTTTGGAAAGTCGAGCTCGGTTCCCGACCTTGTTGCAAGGCCTTGTCACAGCAAGATGCGTTCCTGGCTTCCAACAACGGTTGTGAGTACAGGTTGCAGAAACGAAACGTGCTTGATCAAACTGGGGCATGAACACGACAGCTCACTTGGGGGCTGCTATTGCCCCAAGTGAGCCGCCGTTTTCATGCCCCAGTTTGATCGAGAGCGCTTCGTTCCTGCAACTTGCACTCACAGCCGTTTTGGGAAGCGTGGAACGCTTCTTGCTGTGGATTGCAAAAAAGGCCTGAGCTCGTGCAAGTTAACACAATTCATACACACGTTTACAGGGCAAGCGGAAGGAATGAGCCAAATCGCTGGTTGAATCATAGTTCATTTAACATCACAATCCACATGATGGGATATCCTTAAGAACCAGTGCGTTGAGAATACTCCAATCCAAACACCTACCATTGCACCTGAAATGCACATTGATACAACAGCCTTCCGTGTGGTCTTAGTACAAACGACAAACACAAACAGTACTGATGCAACCCGTTCCCTCGATTTGAAGGATTACCCCAGTCATCCACATGGTCTTGGGACATAAGCTTCTCTGTGACACCAAAGTCGGAAGCCCATCCCCACAACTACTTGTCACATTCAAGGAGATCATAGATAGAAGCTGCAACCCAAAAGCCAGATTTCCATAACCATGAAAAGTGCCTCCAATAAGTGTGGCTGAAATCAAGACCCAACTTCACATTCAAGGAACATGACTGAAACCATCGGCGAGGTGCAGCAACTTCCCCTCAGAACCTCTCCCAGATCCGCCCTGACTGGCTTCCTCCAAGCACTGGTGGACAATGGCCCAATATCTGTGATACACTCTTCAATCCATGTCGACTCGTTTGTCGCTTCCAAGGGAATTCCCTTGGTATCACAAAAAAAAAAAAACAGTAACCCCGAAATCCTGGTGTCCCCAGGCATTGCAAACAGCCTCCCTGAAGCCAGGGTTGTTACGGAGAACCCGCCCGCACCCCTGCCCAGCAATTCGGCCATGGCGCTTGTCATCCTCCACAGAGGTGCCCTGCTCCGACATCTCCCGCTTCAGGTTCACCACCTCCACCTGAAGAGCCAAACGGGGCGAACAAGGTGGGCTGGTTGAGCACCCCGCTTACGCCCCCACTAGGCGGAACCTAAAGGTTTCGGTCGCAAGACCAGACGCAACACCCTGTGGCCGATCCGATGCCGCTCAGAGCTACAAGGACTTCATGGCGGGAAAGCAACGGGCTGCTTGGTTTGGCAACGCCAAAAGGAATCCAAAATACCCCTCAGACACGGCCCAAATATCGCCTACAGGTCTTGTTGCGAAACGTTGAAAGTTTCTCTTGAGGGGTGTGTGTGTGTGTACTTTAGGGTGTATATCATAAAATTTGCCCTTGCTTCCCTGTCAATGAACAAGGAACCCCAAAACAAGCCCACGAGGTACAAAAGCCCTTTCCTGCGGTTCTGTTGGGGGCACTCCAATGGTGAAATCCAACGGCGAAATCCATGACATCCCCAAACCTTCCAGTTTCCACTTTTGCAGGTAACTAAAACTTCCACCACGTAAAACCTAGAGTTAAGAACACTAGTTATCTACTATAGTGGAAACTGGAAGCAGCGGGATACATTAAAAGGAGTTTGGGTTTTTCAGGCTAGGCGGCAGCATGAATATACTGTCCCGCCTGCTTAGTTGCACACTGACTTGAAGTGGGAGGCTTCGCGCGACCCCCCCCCGTTGACCCAACATGCAGGCTGCAAATTACCGACGCAAACCTGTGGTTGAAAGCTGATTGACAATGCCTATATATATATATATCGACGCCCACGGTGCTCAGAACAAGTAGCTCCGTTTGCCGTCCCAAAACAAGTATAACGCCGGGAGCTCTGAATGACTCAAGAGACTTTCCCAAAAAACAAACAGCTACAAGTACTTTCTAGAGGTTCCTAAACGCGCTATTCACAGAGGGGGGGCAACATGTCACCTATCATGAGCCTAAAATAGCCCCAAAAGTGTGGAATCCAATATTTGAGTGTTAGGGCCGCCTCAGCTTTATGCAACCCTTACCTCGTTCTGTAGCACCAACTCTCCCGCCTTCAACTCACCAATGGTCTTCATCTTGCGCTCCTCGGTCCAAGTGCCCCTCTCACCGAGAGGAAATGAGGGACCGTGTCAACCAACTTGTCGATCCCATTGCCTTTGCAGCCCTCGATTGCCGACCGCCGGGAAAGCCCCTTGTTACACATCACCCAGGAAAATGCACTGAACTTCAGGCTCACTTCGCAAGTGGAGTGGTCGGAAAAGGAACCAATATTGTTGGTTGCCACAAAAATAATTTTCACCAAAGACTGAACAATCCAAAGACTGCGGAAGGTGGGGGGCGACGCGGGGGAAGGTGCGGTGGTTGCAGGTTTAGTGTTGGTGGCTTTGGTTTTGGGTTTGGGTTTCGGCTATGGTGCGAGGGGCACACATCTGGTGATACATGGCCATGGGTCAAAATCCAAATCGAACCCCCAGTGAACATCCCAATCCCCACTAAAGCAGGTTCTAAAATGGGTGGTGAATTCACCTACCAACCAAAAATGGGATCCCATTGGTCTTGATCCGCGGCCACATCCAACCCATTTGGGGAGGGGAGGAAGGTGGGGATCTGGACCTCTCCGGCGAGCTGCGAACATGCTGAGCAGCGACGAGATCTCAGTGGTCTTGGCCGTCTCCACCTGGCACGTGGATCGATCGGGTTACCCACTGGATGGCAACAAGTTGGGGTGGCTTTTTTAAAAGGGACCACCCAAATGAGTATGGCTCAACATTAAGGAGCTGGGGTTACGCGGGTAGTCTTTGGTTCCATTTACCAAGGTGCCATGTTGGTCCCACTTGTTTGAGCCACAGCCATATGTTCCTTTTGGCTTCAAAGTTTGCCCTGATGTAAAACCACCCCAAAATATGGTTGTCCTTTTTGCTTCCTCCTGTTCCCCTTAAAAACCAGCCCAAAGGGGGTGGTCTCACACGAAGATTCACCCATAATTGTTCCTTAAACATCACAAGAGGAAACTCATCAAGTGACTAAAGTTGTGGATGTTTCAAAGGGTTGAAGAGGAAAACCTCGGGACACCTACCCTCATTGACCTACAAGGGGCTCTGGGGAGGGAGGCTATCCCCTGGCCCTCCCTTCCAGGGAAACCACCGAGCTTGCAAAAATGCTCACGACCTGTCAGTTTATTGGAGAGGGACAACTTGGCCACTAGAACAGGGACCCCACCCTAATTCGATGACTTGATGAATGTCAAAGGGACCCCTTGCGAGAAAGAGAAAGGGGGAAAAAAACGTGGTTCAAAGGGAAAATGATCATCTTAAACCTTCAAGGCAAGTCCTAAAAATAGGCTAAGTCTGGCAATCACCGTTGGCTTCCCTTCAGAGTGAACCAAATAGGGCCTGGTCCCTCACTGGACCTGACACCTGCAACGTGGAATCCATTCTTGTACTTCTCAGGTTTCGGCCAAGACACGCTGCCCCACCCACCCCC
This sequence comes from Effrenium voratum, assembly GCA_963377175.1. Classification (NCBI taxonomy): domain Eukaryota; class Dinophyceae; order Suessiales; family Symbiodiniaceae; genus Effrenium; species Effrenium voratum. The sequence goes on along the minus strand of CAUJNA010000713.1, from coordinate 384,288 downwards.
CAGCTACTTCAGCTTTGCCCCCAAAAAATCGGATGCAAAGCTCCTTATGTGAACTTTTTGCAAATGGCCAACGCCTTTTTGGTTCGTATTTCAAGGCCATGTGAACCTTCGTCAGTGAACTGATGTCATAGAGGTCCACCCAAAAAGGGGCCCGTCCGGCGCCCATCCAAAAACAGCCCAAACAGAATGAATGCCAGGAGCAGCACATTTCTCACTTCTCTTGTGCTCATGGCTTCATTTGGTCATGCCACCTCGGTTGCTTTCTGCTCCCCTGCTAAAAGTTGAGAACTGTTAGTGGTTTACTGGAAAACCCGCTAGTTGGCAAAAAGCTAAAGTCCTAACATCCAAGCAAAAAGCACCAAAGCCAATCTCGTTTCGACCCTTGAACCTACCGGGGGCCTTTTGGGGCGCGGGGGGGAGCTTGACGCTTAACGCTGGCCTCCTGAAAGTTCACAACCGCGTTGTCCTGCGACAAGAAGTGACACGGCGTCGTCGGTTGCTTTCCGAAGCCAAAGAGAAGACGCGCGTCTGGAAAAAGCCCTGTTGCAAGAAAAATATGCAACAAATAATCCCAATCATATTCAATTTCATGTACACAACCATTAATAGCAACATATTGAGTCCTGTTGCAACCCATGACCCTGGCAGGGCGCCCTGGAAGCCCCCGAACCAAAAGGCAACCAGTCTTCCCGGTTTCGTCACTTTTGCAAGTCCAGGATTCTCCTGCGGTTGCTGGAAAAAACGCAAAAGTTGGAACAGCAAGCGGGAAGTGCAACTGAGTGACGATCCGGCGGGGAAACAAGAAGCGAACTTGCTCGCCATCCAAACGAGGAAACTTGGTTCCAAACATATCAAAGTTTGGCGACTCAAAAACCCGTGATCCGGCAAGCACCCAACGGGTTGCCAGACCCCCGATTTCGATCCACCCCAAGGGTTTGTTGATACTGGATATGCATGAATCATGGTCTCTACAGGGACCCTTGGACCGGACGAAAATCAGAGGGAACGGATCAACGTCGAGTTTCCGTGGGGCCTAAAATTGGCACATGCCTCTTAAAGGGGCTTCTTAGGACACAGCCATTTTGCAGTGACTCGTCGGAGGTTGGCAAGATACATCTTCTAACATGAATGTGACAAGCTTGGTCGGGATCCAGCAAGATCACTGAAGTTCGAACAAAATTCAGGGAAAAATCCACAACATCCGCGCCGGCCGCAAAAGGTCCACTTCACCCCACCTCAATTGCACCAGGTCGGTCCAGCTATGCCAAATACATTCAACCGCTGGCAAATACCTGTTCAAGAGGTCCCAAAGGGTGCAGAAGGGTATCAGTAAGATATCAGTCCTCGGTCTTGGTCTCCGTGTCGATCTCCTCCTTCGTGTCATCCTTGATTTCGGACAGCATGCCCATCACCTAAGCACGAGGCGCAAGGGACCTGCCGTTCCCTTCCCGGAAAAAAAAGGATGCCCTTCTCTGCCAAGCTTAAGCAGAACTCATCGTTGACATGTATGTGGCCTTTCCTTCGCAAACAACTAGCATTCTGGACAAAACATACACACCAGGGAACTCAAGAGGTGAGGTGAACAGAAAATCCAGTGTTGCTGCAATTTAGCGAAGGGGCAATGACCCAGACACCGGAGAATTTCAAAATGTCCGGGAAAACTGGGGAAATTTCAGGGAAACCTCAAGGAAACCTCGGGAAAAGCGATGGTTTCGGTGTAGAAAAGAGCCCCTGTCAAGAAGCCAGGCTCGGAGCGACTCAAAGGACTCAGCCCCCAGCGTAGCCGGGGTCGGCAGTGCCTGGCTGACCCGGCTGTGGCCATACATTCAAAAGACCAAAGAGCAATGGATCCTCTGTTTCGTGCATATGCTCAATCATGTAAATGAGTACAGCCACATATGTACTACATATTGTATAAATACACTGTGTACGCTGATAAAGTTTGTTGTAATATGCATTGCAAAATTATATGTATATGTTTTATACAACTATATAATATAATTAATCACCTTTGTGCTGTGCTGTCGTGCAGTTCATGCAGGCTCCTTTGCACCAGTGGGATATCCCAAGAAGTGAACCACATATCACTTAAACAACCCTTGCTGGGCGGACACCCGCCTTGAAGGGGAGCGGGGTGCGGGGGTCTCCCAATTCCATGGATCTGTCTTGCCCACAAAGACAGAAATCCCACTGCTGCACCCTCCCCGAATTTCATTTGGGAGCAGGCATGGTTTCTGTGAGCCTCCGTTGCTTCAAGCAACGGAGAACGTCACCCAGAGTAAACAGCGGTCGAAGCCGGATCCAGACGCGTCCAATCTGCACCAGCTCTTGGCCCAAAGTCCCCACAGGACTTGACAGTGCACATCCCTCCCACAGGCCGATATTTCAATTAAGCTCCCCACTCCCACAGGCTGCGTGTGGGGGGTGCCGAGGGGGAGACAAGAGAAATTCACCCAGGTGGCGTTGTCAAACCAACTCGTCAAAAGGAAGCCCAGACCTCATAAAAGCGGAGACATCTGCCATTGTTTCCCTCAAACGGGTTTCTTGGCTTCCTAAATGGATTAGTGTAATACCAGAAGTCAGGCGCATGATCCATCCGCATGACAACGTTGCCACTTTAAAGGGGGGTCTTTGGGTATCACAGACAATGGCAACAAAACCCCAGTCCAGACCATTTGGAGTCTTGGTCGTTCAGGGAACCCGCCCAAAAGCAAACCATCTGCAAGACATCTGTGAGTCAAAGCTGCTTCTGTGGGCCATGCTCATGGCCTGAACCTTCTCCTGCCTGTCTGATCTCACAAAAGGGCTCATGACCATTCTCAAGAACCAATGGCTCTTTCACCATGGAACGTCGCATCCCATCTGTGAATTACAAGTGAAATACGAAACTATATCAATCCGCCAACCCGACCAACACAAGGACAACCCTGGGCACTTGCAGACTCGAGTTGGCAGACTTTGAATGGCTTCTACCCTTGGGTGCACAGCGATTGGAACGCATCTTCACTGGTCCCCGCCTCAAAGTGTCGATATTCCACAACCTGACCCCCACCAAAGCAAAAGAATCTGACCCTCCCCCCCCCCGCGCACCGTGGTTGGCCAAGAAGGCGACGACCTTCTGCTTGGCGTCCGTGGTGAGGCGCTGGTTCTCGGTAACGAGACATGCAAAACCGGAGAAAGGGCCGGCGATGGCATGACATGGCTATGGGAGGGAATATGCCGTTAAGGCCGTGAACATAAGCATCACCCACGAAAAGGAAAATCAGCCACAATGGGTCCCAAAAGTGATGCACAAACTGGCTTCAAAGGAAATAACATAGGAACCCTTGTGGTACAGCCGAAACGGCTAGAATGATGTGTGGACCGAAGTATGTCATGATTCATGACGATGGGACGACGAGGACCATTGCTCAGCCCAGGAGTGGCAATGTTTGATTCTGGTAGTCCATGTCCCATTCAGAGATCTGCCACTCGAGAACCCAGATTTAGCAGAATCCCTACTTCATTTTCCTCAAGACCAAGGTAATTTGAAAGCACAACCGAAAATCCTAGCGAAATAAATGAAGCAAACAAATACAACAAGAATCATTCAGACAAGAAACAAACCCAAAAACCGAGACACAAAACTAATGCCAGGGGCGCCAAACATGGAAAATAGCACTCGTGTCTGCTGTCTTCTTTGAGCACGCCAGCTGGCATCCCTGATCTGTAGCCTTCACAAACACTACCTGAATGAATTGCAATAGCTCATCGACCCATATTCAAGGTTCCCGTGCAAGAAAGCTTCATCATGCGTGAGCTCACAAACCCATTTGTTAGCTGCAAATTCCCCCAGAGTTACCCCTATTGTGCCGATGCTTGCACATATGTCGGAAGATACACACCCAGTTGCAGTTGAACACCAAATTGCTCATTCAGGCGAGCATAATTACCATCACCAGTGCCCATTTGTTCTGCCATTTGCGGGCTGTCGCTGAGCATATTTCCTTCGTACTCGTGTTTCCACCTCAGCTTTTGCCGAGCAAAACACGCGGCTTTTAGCTTCCAGCACACATCTCAGGTTAAGTCGCCTGAAAATATCACAAAACTTATGTTCAGCTGCCCAAAGGACCCGGAAATAAAAGGTTAGGCTTTTGGGCCCATGACTAACGATGGAGCAAAAGGGGAAATCACTGGTCAAAAGTTCAGCTGGCTGTGGGTCAAAAATGGGTACCAAAAATGGAACCCTGGTAAATGGAACCCAGGACGAAAATCTGGGGTCTCCTGGTGGTTTAATTTTGACCCACACCCAGCTTTGGGCAAGTGAGGCAAGTGAGAATGTCGTGTGAGAGTTCCCAGACGCAAGACGCTCGCGGCTTTTCGGAGAATCACCCATCCGAGCGGTGGTTCAGGCGAGTGAGAAGCTGCTCGTGGCTGCGCGCAATGCACAACCTGTGGGCTCAGGACGGGTCTTCGGATCTTTGATCTGGGTGGTTTGGGGGCTATTCCCCACATAAACCACCATTTGGGGTGAGGTCGTGTGAGGTCCTTATAATTCACCCAGGTTGATCATACTGAGTTCGGTTCGTTTGCAAGGCTCTCGAGGTTTTTGGTTCTCCAGGAAACGTTCTCCTTGATCCTTCTCGTCTCTACGACTCCATCGGCGATGTTTTGAGGCCCTTTTTCACCTTTGATGACTTGCCCTTCTCGCAGTGGCAGCAAAGGTCAACTCCCAGGGGCCCAAAGCTTTTCGGGTTGAACCCACCCAGGGGTCCAAAGGTCTACTCCCAGGGGTCCATGGCATAAATTGCAGGGAACCCACCCAGAGGATTAGGAGATTTTAGAGGGAACCCACTGGACCCGACCCGCGAGCGTTCGGGGCCCCACCAGAGCTGCCCGTGTGAGGCTCGGTGCGAAATTCACAAACGACCAGGCAACACGTCTGCAGGGTTCAGTTGCAAGTTTGCATGCGGGATAAAACATGGAATAGATGTTCTCCACCCCTCAATTGTTGTTGTTGGTTGATTTGTTGTTTTCCGCTGAAAGGAACTTCATGGGTGAGGTCGCCAAGATCGCGATAGTTTACCCAGAAACATGGGTTCATATATTCAACCTCTGAGCGGAATCCCTTCTGCAAAGTTTGACAGAAGGAACCCCAAGACGGTGCCGTTCTCAAAAGGAGCTCCCACGCTCAAACCGTTATTGCCGAAAGGATCTTCCGGCATTTTGTTGGTTCCATCTCTCAACCCGAGGAGAGCATACACTGCAACAAACGGAGGGACCCTCCCATCTCTGGCCGAGGAAATGTATCAGAGAAAAGGCGAAGGAAGGAAAAAAAAAGGAAGGAAGGAAGGAAGGAAGGAAGGAAGGAAGGAAGGAAGGAAGGAAGGAAGGAAGGAAGGAAGGAAGAAAAGAAAAGAAGAAAAAAAAGGAAGAAAGAGAGAGACACAGACACAGACACAGACACAGACAGAGACACAGACAGAGACAGAGACAGAGACAGAGACAGAGACAGAGAGAGAGAGAAAGAAAGAGAAAGAAGAAAAAAAAGAGGAAGAGAGAGACTTGTCCCTTTGACTTCTGCGGCTCTTGGGCAGGGTTGTGAGCGGGCCATACTTTCATTTGGTGCACCCACGCTGCCAAGGTGTTTGAAGGCCTTCAAGCTCCCTTCGACCACAAAACCCCTGACACACATGTCCAACAGCACCTGCTTTGCTCATCCTGGGAAACTGGGGAAGCTGCTTACTGCCAAAGCCAGTTTTCTGCCTTTTGAACACCATCCAAGAGGAACACCGTCCAGCGGCCCAAATTTTAGGCGACACCTTCAGCAGGGGAACGCCCTTAACAAATAGCTGGTGGACATACAGAAAAATCCCAGGAAAATGGTGTAAAGGGTCTCTCGTTCTTTTCAAACAGCTGCTTGGGCTTTTGGCTGGGTTCCTGAAAAAAATCGTACCCCTGGAAAGAAAGGAGACTAGGTCCTGTAGAGAGGTTAGAATGAGGGCACCCTTTCTTCTGTAGTCTATTTCAGTAGGGGAACCCTCCCCCCAAAAAGAAACAGTAAAAGGGCACTACTGCGGGACCTAGCGTCCCCTAGCCTGCGTCCCATGGTCACTCCCCACCGAACCCCCGCGGCGAAAAATCGACGAACGAGGCCGCGCCCGAAGCTGCACACCGCCGCCAGCCAGCGCCGCGAGAGGAAGCTCTGCCACCAGGGCAGGTCCTCGAAAACGCGTGCTGAAATTCCCGACCGGGCCGGTCTTTTTTCGGGGGACCTGTCTTGGCGGTGTTGAAGGGAAACCAAAGAGTTCACTACCATCTTGGGGCGCCCCCACAAAAAAAGACACACCACCCTTGGCACTCCCATCCGACATGGAAGTGCATGCAACCCCCGTAGAACAGGACCCTTTCCGCTCGGAAAGGCTCCTGACTTCCATATTTGGGTGGGAGGGTATCAAAGGTCTTCTGGATCCTGACCCCGAACTCGAAACCCCATATTGATCAGCCCCATTTTACTAATATGGGGGTGTCCCTGGGTTTAGTGGGGAATCGGACTACTTGTTGAAGGGCCCTCACCCCCACTATGAATAAACTGGTTGGCTCATGAAAAACGGAGCAAAAACGCTACGGATCTCCCTTGCAATGCATCTTAGGGGATGGGGACATCAACCATTTGTGTGCAGTCCACTAGCAAATTGTGGGAAAAGATTCTTCCAAGAACAGGCAAAACCACTGGGAACACCTTCATGCGGTGGGCATCCCTTTAGCTTTTTTTACATATTCCAGAAGGGGGGGTGCACGAATCAGCTTTATTCCTTCCAATAGCCTTTGTTCAATTATGAACGTCGCTAAACCCTTCCCATCATCCAGCCCTCACAAATTGCTACTTGACGGACCTCAACGTATTGCCCCAAACACAAAAATCCTGCCACCTGGGCAAGTTCGCTTTTATCCCCAGATCAGGTTGCCATGGTGCATATGCATCCCTGCCAGAATGGCTCTTCTGTCAGATAGCTATGCTAAACAGTGCGCTAGGGTGGATGGAACTCTCCTGAAAAGTGACAAAAGAAACCAAACAAGTCCCATCATTGATACATGCTGAGTTGCAAAATCGTTGCAAATTGTGTGGGTGCAATGAATTGAAGGGAAGCTCAATCAAGGATTATCAAAGCATTCAGCAAAATCAGGAAAGCGGAATACGCTCCGCTCAAAATGAGTATGGCTGCGGCATATAGCCTCAATGCAAGGTGCCATGATGCGTCTGGCACCATGGTAGCATAAGGGGACCCTGCCTGGGGTAATTGCTCGTGATCAACAGAAAAAAAACAGCACAAACTGCATGGGCTCACGCCGTGCTTCTATTTGTGCACGGTTCGCATGGCCTGACTTCTACTTCGAAATGATAGACATGCTGTCGTCAGAATTGCGTTAGTATGGGAAAGCTGATGATGGTGACTCGCGACACGCTCAAACAAAAAACTGACAACAACCAAACAAACAAGCACACACACAAACACAAACAAACAAACAAACAAACAAACAAACAAACAAACAAACAAACAAACACACACACAAACACACACACACACACACACACACACACACACACACACACACACACACACACACACACACACACACACACACACACACACCCACGCAGGCACGCAGGCACGCAGGCACGCAGGCACGCAGGCACGCAGGCACGCAGGCACCCACGCAAACAAAGAAACCAAAACACACAAACCCAAACAACACAACACAACGCAACACAAAACAAACAAACAAACAAACAAACAAACAAACAAAACAAACAAAACAAACAAAACAAACAAAACAAACAAACAAACAAACAAACAAACACAAACAAACAAACAAACAAACAAACAAACAAACAAACAAACAAACAAACAAACAAACAAACAAACAAACAAACAAACAAACAAACAAACAAACAAACAAACAAACAAACAAACAAACAAACAAACAAACAAACAAACAAACAACAAACAAACAAACAAACAAACAAACAAACAAACAAACAAACAAACAAACAAACAAACAAACAAACAAAACAACAAACAAACAAAGCAACAAACAAACAAACTGCACAAAACAACAACACAACACAACATAGCACAAACAAGAGAACAAACAAGCAAGCAAGCAGGAAACAACAAACCAAGATGTCAGATACTGGCAAACACGTGCCGACATCTCACGAAACCGAAACTGCGGGCCGAGCAGCAATTTCCCAGTGCACCAAATCCTCTCGCAGCCAGCCCGGCACGAGCTTCCTCGCGCGTGGGGCTGCGTCTGTGAACATGCGTCTGCGTGTGTCTCAGTTTACCCTTTTTAGGGTGGTTTACAAGGAAGTTTACCATTTGTTTGTTTTCTTCTTTTTTTTCAAGAAGACATGCAAATCATCGAAACTCAACCAGAAACCAGGACTCCATAGGGAGCTTTGTGGGTAAGTTCGCTTTAGCTGGGTATGCGTTTGACAGCTGTTCCTTTAAAGTAAATGGAAGCTCAGGCATAGGTTTTCCTTGAGAGTGGGTCAAAGCATGGTGAAAGCAGGGAAACCTTGGTTGCAACCTTGTCCAAACATCCGCAATCATCCTTGCTTAAACCCATCGAACTGTTTCAATTCTCGGAGATGTGTCTTTGCTAACTGTTTTAGCCACCCTCGCACTTCGCCTAGCCAATTTTGAGCCCAGCCCTGTCCTTGAGAAGTAGGAGAAGTGCGCATGGAGCCACAGCCTGAGTCTTCAACTGAGCCGCACTCGCGTGGCAAATGCGTATGCAAAAAATAGGGAAGTGCCCAATAAATGGTGTCCTCGTGGTTAAACCCAAAAAAAGCGGCCAGAGCAGCGGCCTCAAAAAACAGAGCCAAATTGGGTGGCTCCCCCATTTCACCTCAAAGGATGTGAAATGCTGCCTGAACAAATGCGAACCAGTGGTAGTATCAGCATTGTCGGCCCTTGCTCGGCCTTGGCTCAAATGTAAAAGTATCATCATGTTGACAACCCAGCCCCCAGTGTGCAAATGTTGCCAGCCCAGGCTGCACCCTATGCTCCTTTCCTTTTCAAAGTCCAAAGTTGTCCAAAATCAACTAGCCAAACGTGCCGCCTCAATCAAGAGCAAAACAAAAGGGGACAAATCCTTTGTTGGTTCCCCCCCCCTCCGTGATGTGAACGTCGAATTGCTCTGCAGGATCACATTACTCTCCGGCTGAGATAGGCCTCCATGCTTCATCAAGAGCAAAACAAAAGGGGAAAGGTCCTTTATTGGGTTCCCCCCCCCCTCCGTGATGTGAACGTCGAATTGCTCTGCAGGATCACATTACCCTCCGGCTATCTGAGGGAGGACATATTCTCCCAACACCCCAAGGTTCCACAGCGTTGCTCAGCCCCTGGACTTTGGAAGACTGTTTGGAATGCCCATTCCGAGGGTAGACAACAGTTTGGATTTGTTGAGCCCATCCCCTCAGGAAGTGTGGTTCAAAATATGTTACCCCGGGTGACTTTAAACATTGCATGGCGGCTGCCAATCAAAATGGGTTTCCTTCTGGTGAGGATGTTAAAAGGGTTTGGATGTCCAGTGGAATCCCGAAGTTTGGGTGCCTGAGGCGGGCACCGCGAAGCGTTTACAAGTACTCCTCATTGCCAGCAATGTCATGAAGGATGATTGGGCGAAATGTCCAACGCATGTCAAGCAAGTGTTTGGCCATTTGCCTACAGCATTGGCCCGCGGTTCTGTGCTGCAAGCATCGGTTTCGTTCTGTGAAAACAGTGCCTGGCCGCCATTTTTCTGAGCTCCGCAGAGGCCTGGTTCGAGGGGGGGCCGGGTTCGTCGTGCTGTGGTGCTTGGTCGGTGAACGGAATTGCCCCCCCATCTCCCACCCCCCAACCCCAAAAGAGAAAGGTCTCTTTAGGCTGAACAAACGTGTTGACTGGCGGTGGATTGAGGGTCTCTCCTATTTTGACGCACACCCACACTGGGGTGGTCAAAACCTCGCTTCGACCCTTCGACCGTTCCACCGCGTTGCATGGACCACTCGCCGAGGAAGAGGAGCAACAGCAGCAGCGCCACCTCGCCCGAAAGAGGAAATGCGGAGTGACGTTGATCCCAACATGGCCATGGGTCAAAATCCATGACCCGTACCCCCAGTGAACGGGACCCACTCCCCACCAAAATAGGTTCTAAAATGGGTGGTGAATTCACCTACCAACCAAAATGGGATCCCATTGGTTTTGACCAGCCACATCTTCCCCAAACTGGGTGGTTGAAAATAGCGGATACCCCAATCCTGATCCGTTTCCTCTTAAACGCACAGCCTGAAGGTTTCTAAAGGGTTTCTTCAGGGCGGGTTAGGGTGGGTTTTGCTGTGGGTAGGGTTGGAATAGGGTAGCTTTAGGGTGGTTTGGGGATGAGTGGGTTTCGGGTGTTTTAGGATGAGTTTGGGGGCCTAAGGTGCGTTCAGGGTTGGTTCAGGGTTGGTTTCGGGTTTGCTCACCGTTGGTTTAGGGTTTGTTTGGGGCTGGCTTAGGGTGGGGGGCTGGTTTAGGGTGGGTTTAGGGTTGGCTTAGAGTTGTTTGGGGATGGTTTGGTGCTGGTTTAGAGTGAGTCTACAGTTGGTTTGGGTTTGGTTTGGGGTGCATAAAGGGTCGGTATAGGGTTTGCTGAGTTTGGTTTAGTGCTAGTCTGATGTGGGTTTGGGCTGGTTTAGGGTGGGTTTCGGGTAGGTATAGTGCTACTTTGGGGTGCATGGTTGGTTTTGGGTGGGTTTGGGGTTCGGGTCGTGTTGCTTTAGGATAAGTTTACGGCTGGTTTAGGGTGTGTTAAGGGACGGTGTGTTAGCAAAAGCCAAAAAAAGACAGCCTGGAGCAATCTTGCGGCCTTGGCATCACACACAGCCTGTTTCGAAAGGCACAAGCCAGACACAGGGGACAACATAGCGAAACCATGTGCTTTTTGCGTGTACCCTTTAAGTAACTAATTTCAAGCAGTGTCAAGCATCCCTTTCCCCCCCCCCCCAAACCCACAACATGCCCTCTGCAGCCCACTAAAAGCTGCGCCTGCTGGCGATTCTGCCAGCGGGAGCCGGCCCGATCAAAAATGAAGGGGCCCGCATCGAACCTGAGACGTTGCAAGACAAATCGTGGATGTGGCTCCGAAATTACAGAGCTGCTACGCAGGGTGTTGGTCTTTTGCTTCCAAGGGGCCCAAAAAACAGGCGCCATTCATTTGAGCCACCAAGTGTCTTGGTGCTCAAAGGGCATGAGAAATGGAGTCTCACCCCGGCTGCAACCATCACAACCTTTGTGGTTTCCTTAAAGAGGACCTGCGGAGCGACAGCGAGGGGTTCAAAAAACCTCAGGCCCCGTTTAAAGGACAAATTGGTCGGAGAAAAGCTCAGGTCCTGTCAGGTTCCAATGGGGTAGCCAGTATACTTCTGGTGTAGCTATTGCTCGCCTGCTGCAACAGCTTGTGACTCTTGCTTGCTTGGGGAAATACACTAAGCATCCCCAGAAAACATCGAGGTTTGATTGATCCAACTCAGATGGAACTTACCAGGAGTTGCCCTATGCCCAACTTGTGGAATGCCCGCAGTATGTGGAGCTGAGCCATGGCATGCAGTCGCCGAAACCCGAAGCTCGGGGAAGGAAGAGCCCTACCATCTCCTACTGAGAAGTGTTCTTGGTTTGTCCAAAAGAAAAACCCAAAGGGCGCTGTTTCATCACGTGGCCCTATCCTTGGGGAAACATGCGGCAAACTGATCCAAACGTCGGTACTTGTGGCCCCCTTGATGAAAAGAAACAGGGAAACCTGGTTTCTCGACCCACCTGAGCGCGGTCAAAATATGCTGGTGCCTCACTGGAAACTGGAGACTGAGAGACCCACATTGTTTCTTGTGAGACGTGTATGAAAAATCGAGAGCCACTCATGTCCATCCAAAATTGACTTTAGACGACTGAATTTTTGACCAAGCCTCACCTGAGGTCATGAATCTGGGTCACAGTTACGATTCCTTGACCATTTTCCTTGCAAGGGGATCCTCAAATCAGCTGGCAAGAGTGCCTTGTTCACCTCAAAGAAGATCTGGTCAAAGGTGGAACAACTCTTGGGTGTCAAAAAAAAGCTGTGGGTGTCCTTTTGGTGTCCCAAAAGGCGAGACTTTGGGTACCTTCTCTCTGCCAAACCGCACCGAGAAGCAGCACGTCGGTGACCAGCGCGGAGGCCAGGGCAAAGCAGCTGACCAAAGAGGCGACGTGAGACAGCAGCAAGGTCTTGTCCCGCAACTGGCGGTTTGTTTTTAAATGACAAGGAGCTGTCACTGGATGTGCGGCTCTTTCTCTTGTTTATTATTATTTATTTATTTATTTTTGTTGGGGGGGGTGGGGGAGGTGGGCTTGATTCCTTGTCCATTCTTTGCAAATGTCAAGAAAACATGGGCAAATTCGCAGGCAAACATGCTCCAAAAGAACCTGCCAAGGGTTGCTGCAGATTTCAGAGTTGATCATGCTTTGTGAACGGCAAAAAAGGAGCAATCCAGGTTTTCATAGCCAAGTTGGAACCTCACCCCTTCCGGGTGCCACTATCAGTGGCTTACGTCGCCAAATCTGCAGCTGTAGCAATACTCCCTTAGGACTTCCCAGTGTCAGCAACTTGGTTCGCTCCAAAGACCAGCCAAAGCGCTGAGGATTCAACCGGGGCCGAATGTCAAGGGGTTGCCAAACAAAAAGGACCGCCCATCCCCTTCTTGGCTTCCTTTCGGTTAGGACTGGTGCTTGGACATCTCCGCACATCACAAAAGCCGCTGGTGCGGCCATCCCCTGCTGTGCTCAGCCCTCAAACACGACCACTCAGAGATTATGGATGATTTGGCCGTGACTCCAGCCCATTCACGAAGATACTTGGTCATTTGGGCCTGTCTCAAAATGGACACTAAAACCCCCAAAACCCCTGTTTCGGACAGTCTGTCCCGGATGGGGTCCCTCAATCTGAGGCACGCCCATGTTATGCCCAGGAAAGCCGTGTATCACCATATCCCGGCCTCCGTGTGTTGGAAACCCAAGACCGCCATGTAGACCTCGCAAGCGAGAGACCAGGGGCGAGCGAGCAGCTCTCAGCCAAGGGCATGGCTGACACGTTCAAGCGTTTGCTCTTCTTGTTGTTTTTGGGGGGAGGCTCTCTTTCAGGTTGGTTTAAAGAAACATGAAATGCAAAAATAAGAGAAGAAGAAAAAAAAGAAAACGTATGTTTGATCCCCCATGTTGGCACCCCTTAACCTTTTTGACCAAACGAGGAGTGGACCTGCAGCTTGGAATCCGGTGAGGATACCTACCTTAATTGCCTTCATTGCCGGACCTACGAAAACCTTTTTACCCTTTCGGCGTGGCAATCAAGGGAAAAACGATTCTCCTCAGGTTGAACATAGGTTTCGTATCGTTCAAAGCTCCTAGCTGGTGAAGCAATGGTTGGAGTGAAGGGATCCAGATCGCCGCGGAAAAACACGGGTCCCAGGACGGCGTCCGAAACTTTGCAGCACAAGGCTAGGGGTAGTTTAAACCAAAATGGATTCAACCAAAATGGAGTCAGGGGAAATGGATTCAGGGGAAAAGAAACGAGAGAGAACAACTGTTTTCTGAAACCTGGACAGCCGCCCATGAAACAATCACGCGTCGCTAGTGTGGCGTTGTTGTTCCTTTTCTGTTCAGCCCATGTTACCCTATATTTGAGGCTTGGATAAAAATGCGAAAAGCACCCGTGAAAATTTGCAACATGCACCTGCCAGGTAAGCACACTGAAAACACACATAATAGGTTGATTCCTAACATTGCAAGCGCGCATGAAACTGCGCAGCTTTTACTATCCTAGAAACATGACAAGTGCTTCAAGGACCCTTCTATGGCTTGATTCCTGAAAATCCAACAAATCCATCATTTGAGGCTTCCCCAAAGCACCTAGCAGTACCATTGACGCTCGGCAAGCTCGCCTTGAGGCATTTGAGCATGCCCAGGCGTTGCAGCAAGGCAGCCCACAGCCCGTTCATCAGTGTGCGGAAGCCTGGCGGTGCTTAAGCCAAGGAAACAGCACCCCCCCGCCCGCCCCGGCGAGTGGTCGAAGGTCAAAAATGTGCGTTGTACAATTCTGACGAATTTCGCACCTGTTCAGTGACCCCGACCAATTCTCGACAATCTTGAGTCATGAGAGGTTGAGAGTTCACAAACCGGACAACGGGCCTCCCGTTTCGGACAAATGCCAAGGTCAACACAACACTGCAAGATTCCGCCATGGGAGTTTCTTGGCTCTAAATGTTCCCGGTTGCCATCCTCGACCAAGTTAGCCCTTGACACATGACCCGTGAAAGAACAGCACGAAACAAACATCGCCACCAAAAGAGGATGCCCCTTCTGTACGGAACCACGAGTCTCTGGCACATGCCTCTAGCCCACCCTTCGGGTCCAGAAAAAGCCTTCTAGCCTTCTAGCCTTTTGGAGCGCGCGCGATAAAACAAAAAACAAAAACGGGTACCCTTCCCTTCCTCTGCCATGTGCCATGGCCACTTGAGCTTCAGAGCAGGCTTCCCTTGGATGCGCCTGGGTGCGCCTTGACGGACTTCTGAAAGAGCTTAAAGACCTCGACAAGTCGACATTGAATGGGTGGCAAGAATATGGGGGGTCCCAAAACTGGTGGGTTTTTTCCGTGAGGCTTCCCTCTCAACCAAGGTGAAAAGGGTACCCTCCAAGACCATATATCCAAACTGCGAAGTTGGCTCTAAGAGAAGGTGATCAATTCCAAACAGCTGGTACCTTCAGCTTCCACTCTGAATCTGCGCCCAAAAAGGTTTCGTCCCCTCCAACAAATGGAAACGACAGGAGACGTCCAAGCCGGCACAGCTGCGAGACGCCCGTTCGAACGCAAAAAGGGCGCTGTCACTAGCGGCAAGTCAAATCGAGAACAACGCGCAGTGTTCTGAGTATCGGTTTTTGAAGGGGCTTCAGCTGTTGTACATTTACCCTGCGTGTTTTACAAGAACTCTTGCTTACGAGTTGCACATGCGAGTGCCAAGACGTGTCGACGCGGTGCAGCCACTGTGCCAAAGGCTTGCTGGCAAAGATCTTATAAACCCGTTAGGTCGATGACTTCTTCCAAAATCTGTCCGCTACTAAAGTATATTGAATGGATCTACGTCAGGGCTGCGCTTTTAATGAGGTCGCGTTGTGAGTTTGCCCCGCCTTGCCTGCCCTCGAAGGAAAGACCGGTGCTGCTCATCTAGGGGTGTTCCCTGGGTCGCAAGGCTGCCCCAACAGCGGCCTGTTCGGACCCTCTGGGTGAGTGTATTGAATCTATGGAATGTGGCAGAAGATCGACGAGAAGGAAGCTCTCTCGTCGTGCCCTGAGGGGTTTGCCTGCCTGATTCACGCCATGAACATGCAACATGGCGACGTAAAGCACCCTTGACAAATGACCCGGAATGGTTCAAAATAACACGGTTTTATCCCGGAAATGTGCCTAAATGGGGTTAGTACCCAGCGGGTGTATTCCCAGAGTGTAATACAAAAACCCTTAGAACATCATCCCGGCCAAAGGGCGAGGATAAGGCAAAACTGCAGGTTCACCGTGTCGCTCTCTAACAGCAGCATCGTCAGGAAGTACTCATTAAAACCTGGACGCCAGTGACGGACTCAGTGGCACTTGGCTCTTGCCTAGCTAGCTTTTCTGTCAATGGCTTCAACTAAGTTCATACTGTTGGAAAAGCATCAGACTCTGGACAACTGTGCGCCCAAACCCACCATCCCATTTATATGCGTGTCTCGCATCTTCGAGAGCAGTCGGTTCAAGCATCGGTTTCGGTTTCTGTCCTTGTTGATGAAACTCACCCCGCTCGGCCCAAGAGACCCTGAAATCGCACAGCCAGGAAGCTGCTCGGATACAGGAGACTCAATGTAATCCCTAAGAAAGGAAGCTGATCGGCAACCGGAGCTGCATATTACACGTCTGTTGCATGTACGCGTACGTGTGTATATATATATATATATATATATTATGTATCTACATACATATTCACATACGTATACATATCTTCAGGGGTTGGTTGTCGTCAAAGGAAAAGGCAAAAGGCAACCAACCATTTTAGATTGCTGGGTGCCAAACTTGGGATTTGGTAAGTTCAAACATATCCATCCCTTTCTGGATTTAACACCGAAATCATTTTGGAGCTCCTCATTCTGAGGCAAACTCACCTCAACACCCTGGGCACAATATACCCACTCAAAAGCGGGGTAAAGCGTTGCCCAAGGTGCAAAGTGTGCTCCAAGCAGCTAGGGCGACTTAGCACTGTACAGTGAATAAACTCAGACTTGAACTGCTACAAAATCTGACAATAGGGAAAGGTTGAAAATCACTTGTCAACTCGCAAACATGGAACCCACCAAAGGGGCCGTTTGGAGGAAACGGTCTTCCAGGACCCCCCCTTTTTCAGGTTCCATGTTAGTGGATGAGAGGTACTCCAAACCATGCGAGGGCCAAGAAACGAATGTTTTGGGGGTCCACAGAAACACAACTTGTTTCGTGGCTAGGAGGACCGCCAAATGGTTTGAGCAAAGTACATGACACATCCGCCAGCGTACATTTCTCGCACGCACTTTGGCCGGAATGTCACCAGACCTCCAGCTGTGAAGAGCTCACATGCTGGAACGCAGGGGCTGGACCAAAGTTACCAACAGTTTCCCCCTCTGACTCAAATTGGTCCGCTTTCCGCCTTCGAATCCTTCCCTAACCTTGTCCCAAGCGGCTCGGGGCACCGCGCAACACAGCCAAGTCAGCCAAGCTGCCAGTCAGGATGAAGCGGAGAACGATGACCTCGGAAAGATCCGAAGCGCGGTTTCGGGTTTGGGGTGTGGGGTGTGGGGTGGAGGAGGCACATATATTCAGCTTCCCTCTTGGTTTGGATTTTGGTGTGGTTTGGATTGGTGGTTTCCCATTTAACCTCTGCAAGAACCAGAATTTCAAATCCCAAACCAATCCAAACCACCAACTAGGGGCTACCTGATATATAATCTAGGGTCAACAACACCTCATGGGAAGGGCTTTGTTTTCTTCCTAGATTCGGCGGGCCATCGGAAAGCGCTAAGATGATGCGCTTCACAGGTGCTTTGGTGTGCCCCGCCCGGAGGACGGCCATCGATTTGGCAAGCAAAAACGCGGAGGGAGGTGACTGAGGTGTTAGCAATGGCTGAAACCTTTGCGCGGGAGTTTGCATTAGCTAACAAGTTTGCACCTGTTTTACACCAGCGCCATCAACATCCCCAGCAACGTGTTCAACCCCCCAGCATCACCAAAACCTTGGTTTAGACTCAGTTTGGGGTGGGTACAAGTAGGGTGCGTTTGGGTTTAGTGCTGGTTTAGGGTGGGCTTAGGGTTGAGTTTAGGTGGGTTTATGCTTGGTTTAAAGTTGGTTTGGGTTTGGTTTGGTGATGGTGAAGGGCGAGTTTAGGGGCCCCGTTTTCACAGGCAAAGCAGCAGAACCGGCAACTCTCAAAACCAGAATTTGGCTTTGACTCCTTGAAACAAGTGAATGAAACAACTTTATGTTGGGGAACACACGCTCATGTTCCAAAAGCTCAAAGGTAGAAGCTCAAATGGATTCTACAAGACCCGGAAGCTTACACTAAGGCTGGCTATGTTTAAACAAAAGAGCTCGTGATCATGGGAGACTGATAACGAGCATTCAGCCCCTTCATACATGCAGGCTTACACAGATTTCTGAGCCACATGGAGATGCACCACAATAAGGACCGAAGTGTTGGCTTCCCTGTTTTCCCTTTAGAGCAGCCAGAAATTGAAATATGCTGCTCTGAAAACATGCGCGCACCCATATGCTTTGGTCACGGAGCCCAAACCTGCCGATGCCTTTGAGTCGCCATGGTCAGCGGCTCGGGGGTGGAAGATGGCTAAGTCAGAAAGACTGTCGACATGGTTTCGCCCTTGGATCTTCTCACGCGTGGTTGCTTCCAAAGGTAATGTTTGAACCACCCAAAAACGACCATACAAGAATCCCTGTTTCACAATGGGATCTAAACGTCCATTTGGTGCTGGCCCCAGGAAAGTAGTGATGAATTCCTTTTAAAACCAACAAGGGAAAATATAACATATGTTTAAGCAAATGGAGGTAAAAGGGCACCCGTACCAGTCCAAAGACCACAACTTGGGGTTGGCAAGGAGGTTCGCCCCTTGCGTCCAAGCTGCATCTTCCACGCTGCGGCCGCGCATACAGCCCTTGAGCGTCAGGGAGATGATTTCGAAGACCTGCGAGATGGGCGGCGTTTTGCCGTGACACCAAAAGACCATCACCCATAGGTGGCCTTTTGGAAAAATAGATGGCCCTGGGAATGAAATAAAACCCATCCAAACCAGTGCCATCTGCTGTCTATTTTTGGCCAAACTGACCTAAAAAGGACACCTATGCCATCACCCATTTGCGGTTCTGCCTATGAGACAAAGTCAACAGAAACAAAGCATGCTACTTCTGGAATGAAAAGCAAACTGTTCTGAGCCACTTTGCTTGTTTTCCCCCAAGCCTCGAGCCCCCCACCCGGCCGACTGGTAGAGCAGCGCGCGAACCAACCGGAGATCCCGGCCGGACAAGATCGCCCCGGCCTGGCAGACGGGCGGACGGCCACGCGAATTTTCACCATGAGCACAGATGCCCCGGGGATTTCCAAGGGAGAAAAAGAGCATCTTCTCTTGGTTGCCTTTAAATTATTAAAGGGAAACCCCGCAACCCCAAGAAAAAGTGGACAAAAGGGTTGGTTGACTTTCAAAGGAAACCCGAAACACCAAAAAAAAACAAGTGGACAAACAAATGGGGGCAGCACTGAGCAACTGGCACAAGTGCTGAAATCTGCGCATTGACTGCGGGTTGGTCTAGCCAGGCTCACTCAGCCGGTTGGTGCTGAAACACATGGCGACATTGCTGGATGCCTAGTGACCGCAGCAGAAAATATACTTGGATGTCCACCCCACTTCGCACATGGTTTGACAACCCCAGCTTAGCAAGTCCTTTGACAAATCATGGTCGAAGTGTCGCTTCAGCGGGGCTGTTATCACCAGGACATTACTGTAAATATTGACCGCTCCTATAAATGTTGGCGCAGAAGAGTGTTTTTCTCAGGTGGTTTCTGTTTGGTTTCCCCTTAACACCTGTCCAAAACGGGAACCCCCATGTTGAGAACCCCAATGTTCTCTGAGGTGCCACCAAGCGCAGTGTTGCCCAGGTCCAGTCAAAGAAGAGGTTGAACACCAGGATGACCTCGGCAGGGTGCGGTGCTTTCCCCTTGTGGTCTCCAAAGGGAAAAAGGAACCTGCAGTAACTGGTGTTCTGGTGGCTCGGGGTCTAGTTGTTTGCACTTTTACCAGGCGAGCTCCCAGAGTCGCAAAGTGAGAAGTGAAGGCCAATCTTTGGGGGAGAAACCAAAGGCCCCGAAAGAAACACTCCCGGCACGGGTTCTGGATCCCCCCTCTTTGTAGAAGTCTCCCGGCAGTTTGCTGTTTTTGCTGTGCTAAACAAAGGGTCTGGAGAAAAACTGAAGCATTCGTGATGCCATCCGCTTGTGGTGCTTTTGGGGATAATCCAAACACCTCTTTTTCCCCCCTCCCCCAAGTTCCCACCCCCCAAGTGCCCCCCCCCAAGTCCCCTGAGCGCCCCGGCCCCATAGGTGCGTCCAGCCTCCCCAGAGCAGCGCGTCAGCGCCAAAAGCCTCAAGGCCCCGTCTTCGGGGTAACTCCCCATCGAGTTCCCTGGAGCCATGGTTTAAGCAACCAGCGCTGCAACAACCTCCTTTCAGCTGAGGGAAGGCCGAGGACCACTTCGGAGTTTTGGAGCTTGCAACACCAAATGCCAGGCCGGTGGATTCCATCCTTGCATTTTGGGGGATGGATTTTGGTAGCAAAGACGTGCCTCAGAATGTACTTCACTGAAATACAAATGGATTTCCTTGTTTCTGGAGCGCCCCATGCCTTCATTCACTGAAATCTGCTGAACAGGTGTTGATGTCAGTGCTCCAGCCCAGCTTGGTTGAGCCGTGAACCTCTGAATCTACACCTGTAGACTTGGGTTAAACCGCTCTCGCCGCGCAGACCTATATAGTGGCCTGGCTGGGGTTCCAAAGAGAGTTGTGACAACCAAGTGATGCCGCCAAATGATGAAACGTGCTTGGATGTCCAACCCACTCCACATTGGCAACCCTTGTTGGTAAGCTCAGGAAGAGGATTGCCAACAGGGTAAATCCTGACTACGGGACATCTCAAACAGGGATACGGTCCACTTACGAAGTGGGTGTCATCGCCCTCTAGGGCAAAATGGGTGTGCCTTCGATTCAAATCGCCGGCCGGAAAAATGATTGTCTTCCTTGACTCAACCCCAAGAGGGCGCTGCCGTCCACTAACATAGAAGGTTCCATGTTGGTGGGAAGGAGGACAACCCCAAACCGCATGTTGGGAACATACGTGAGCCAAGGTCAAAATCTGCAATTCCCAGAACCGAGGCACGGCATGCAGCCTGACAGGCGCATCACGTGAGCCCACCACACGTCGGTAACCACCTCCCATTCGGCCGAAATGGTCCCCGCGATGACGCACTAAGCCCAGCTGGTTTTGGGATTCTGGAGCCCGCTTCTGGGGGGCCGCCAACAAGGCTTGGTCTCAAAATGCCCCCCTCCCCACCACCATTTGGGGCGGTTTCCTGCTAGATCAGCTGAGGTTTCTGATGAATACGCCTGCCAGCAAGAGCAAAGCTTGTCAGCTCAGCAGGCTAGATTTGTGACTCCCTCAACAAGCTCGGGGGTTCAAAAAGGGAACCCCTTTCGGTGTGGGAACTTCCTCTTCTGGTGCTTGGCTTCCTCTTGGCATCGTCTTATGAACATGTGTCACAATTGTCGAAGGGCCTACTGTGAGACGGCAAAATATGTGCCTAAGGAAACGAGAGAACCCGGTTCCTTTTGTTTTTCTGCTTGCCAACAAGAAAACGGGTAACCTCCAAAGCAAGAAACAAACCCAAAGATGGCAAAAGAGGTCGAAGTCAAAAAAGGATTTCCTGAGACTTTCCACAAGGGGTCTGGTCAAATGCAAGCCTTGGGTTGGGATTCCCGGAATCTTGCACCACTTAAACGCAAGCCATCCTGCAGTCTAGTAGTCTATGGTTGGTCTGGCAAAATCTGGGAAACCAGGAGGCAAGCTGCGAGGAGCATTTTTTTGCTCGGTCGCCTCTCTTGACATAGCGGTGCGAACGTGATTCTGAGTCACAATCAAAACTTGGTATTAAAATGGTCTACCCAAAACCATACAAAGAATTAAGAAAGCGGCCGCAACTAACTAACCTTCATCTACCCGGGTTTTGATTGTGGCTCATTCTGATTTCAACACTCTCACGAGGCACCTCAGCGTGTTTTTTTTCTCCTGCCATCTCATCGTTTAGGGCGCTCCAGAGACTCTTCTTCTGCCATGGTTGCTCCCCCAAAACCCATCATCCCCTCATAGCCAGGGGTACAACCGGTACCAACAGAAGCCGGGAAGCCGCGCGCCTGGAAGATCCAATAGTCCAGCATGGTAAAGCATAGGCCAAGCGCCATGCAGCCCAATGCCATCCAGTCCACGCCTCGATCCACATCTGTGCACTTTGACTGGGAAGATCGACCATTTGGGCTCTCAGTTTTCTAAGAAGCCCTGCTGGTGCTCGGTTGGGAATCAGCCAGGGTGTTGGGAATGAACCTAGGGATTCCCTGAAAGGAAACAATAGGGGATGCTTTGTAGGGGTCATTCCCTCATTCCCTGCTGAGAACCAGCAATATCTCAGGTTGGGCTTGGTTTGTTTATTAGGGACCCTTTGGTGGACAACATTTAGGTTGAGATGTATGTCCACCAGCCAGTTTAGAAGCGCCCAAAACAAAACCTGGGCATGTAGAACTTCCTGTCGAACTTCCGTGTGCATGATGAGTCCGTGTTCCAGTGGCGCTGGACCAGCCTGGAAAGCCCGGAGTTTGACTACATTGTAATAAGAATAGAAAGATGAGATGGCTGTGGGTCAAAAAAAGGTACCCAAAATGGAACCCTGGCAAATGGAAACACGGACTAAAACGTGCGGTCCCCTGGTGGTATAATTTTAACCCATACCCAGATTGAAAAGAGTGTTGAGCTTTGCTGATTGGAATCGTGCTTAATTGCGCTTCTTGCGCGACCCACTCTGGATGGTGTCAAAGGCAACCCGGGAATGGCACCCATTCTGAACAGTGCCATTCCCACAAAGAAGGGGGGGGTGACCGAAGTAAGCCTAAACCATAATCCGTGGTGGGAAGTCACTGCAAGGGAAACTACCATCCAGGATTGTTGTGAAGAGCCCAGTCAAATCATCATGTGATAGGCATCCAACCCAACAAATCAGCATGCCTCCCCACAAGCCCCCCCCAACCCAAAAATGGCCGCCATTTGACCAAGCCGCGGCCACCGCGGGTTCCCCGGTCGTCCAGCTCCTGCATTGGATTCCACCATAAACTCCAAATGTGTGGAGGAATCGCTGTTGGAAAACCCCAGCCACACGGAAACTCGGGGAATCGGCGCCTTTTTGAAACCAGCTCAAAAAGTGTCAAGTCCAAAGCAATCCAAAGAGCACCTTGGCCACACACACACACACACACATCACACGACGTCGCGAGCCCAACGGCCTGGCTGGCCGGCTTTCGCTGCAGCGCGAAAGTGCACATGATCGGAACCACCAGCAGGCTGTTCAAGTCCTTGGCAGGTGCCACTTGGGTATGAATCTGTTGTGGACACCATGCAAGAATGCGAATATTGATGTCCACCCCAAACGTTTGGGGGTTCCCCACTGTGCAACTCATTGCCACATCCCTGTGCCGCCACAGCCCCGTGCTTCCAAGCAAAGCCCTACTGACGAAAGCTTGGATGCCTCCCACAACGGTGCAGTATGTAATGGCGGCAATATATCAAACGTGTCCCACAGAAAGGGATTCTTACTTAAAAATACACAAAGATACACAAAAATGGCCCCGCAGAGCCCCAGTGGTGAAAATAAATAAATAAAAATCCTCGCACCATTCTCCGCACACCCAACAAGCACGGCCACTGAAACCCCACGCCAAGCTGAGTTCACTGAACGAATTCTGTGGGAATACAAAAATTCAGCGAAATTCCGAACACCTTGAGAAGTCCACAAAAAATTGAGCACCACGCCCTTGGGCGTGGAAAAACATGGAAAGGAATCGTGCATGGCAAGCGGCCTGAGATATCAAAACACGTGTTGCGCAAGCCAAGGGGCCTGCGTGGAGCCCTTTTTCGGCCGAGCCGCGTTGCCCACGGCCCAGAAGATCATCGGCCAGCGCTTGGGCGCTTCGTGCTGCAACCGCGCGGAGCGCTCCCAGAAGAACCAGAAGAGGCGGCAGCCCATGTCCCAAGAAATGCACCACAGCCTTCGCTCGAAGGTTTGATTCCCCATTCTCTTCCAGCTGAGGCTAGCTGTGGGGTGGGTACCCTCAGATATGAGGTACAATCACCCATCCTTCTCTTTGAGATTTCCACCCATTTTCCAGGGTGGCCCATGCTTGAAGAGAATGATGCCGCAAGAGAGGGTACAGCTAGATTCGCGGCTGGGAAGTGCCTTTGGCCTGTTGGCTGAAGGAACCCCTCCAGAGAAACAAAATTAACCGCCCTTGTTCCTGACGGTTCCAATGAAACCTAAAACAGGAGTGGCTCCTTTTTGGAAGTCGGTACTTGCTTGCGTGCTGATTTTAAGTGGGAAACTACTGGGAAACAAATGCCTACAGCCCATGTTCCCAAAGGAACTCGTTGCTGGGTTCCTGATGCCGGTGCCCCCTGAAGGGTTCAATACGACCTCAAAACGATGTGAATTACTCGTTTGGCAGCCAGTGGGCACAAAATAAAAGGCAGTCTGTTTGAAAACTCAAAACGGGGCTCGGTGTGGCAATCAGGTTCTCAAATGCTGGACATCCCAAATGGCTGGATTTTCTTTTGAAACAACACTCTCAAACAGCCCCCCAAACTTTCCTGGAGCCCACGGAGATCGACACGACTGGGCAGCCGTTCATGTAAGGTCCGAAGGAATGGTATTTGTTCATGCGTTCATGGAGCAAGCAAGCAAGCAAGCAAGCAAGCAAGCAAGCAAGCAAGCAAGCAAGCAAATAGAGTTGTGTCCAGTAGTGATAATTCCATTTAAAGCCAACATGGAAAACTAACAAATATCTTTTAAGAAAACAGACAGACAGACAGACGGACAGACATACAGACAGACAGACAGGCAGGCAAGCAGGGGGACAGGCAGGCAGGCAGGCAGGCACGCAGACAGACAAACAAACAGACGGACAGAGAGAAGAAACCAAAAGGATGTCCGTGTTCTGTCGATTTCCGAGCCTGCAAGTCTAATGGCTGTGCAAATGGGCCCTGTGATACCAAAGTAGTCTTCCCACCCCCCGTACTTTAAAGGCTAAAGAGGATTCCCAAGATTCCATTGGCCAGGAAGATCAATCCCAAGAAAGGGTGATTCGCTTCAACTCTTCTAACACATGAAATCATGACTGAACTTGTTGTTCAATTACCCCACAGCTCCATTCTAATCATTCCAGCTTCATACTTTGAGGCACAACATGGCCATGACTTTAAATAAGGAACCTCCTGGAAAGTGGTGGACTGTTTCAACCCCACCAAAATGATGACCACCAGAGGCTCCCCACGTAAAATTCATGCCCATATGGCCATGGGTCAAAATCCAAATCGTACCCCAAGTGAACAGCCCGATCTCCACTAAAATAGATTCTAAAATGGGTGATGCACAAATCCCCCAAACTGGGATCCCATTGGTTTTGACAACCACAGCCAAAATGCTTCCAACAAGGCATGCAACCCTAGGCGCAAAAGACCCTGTACCCTGGTGAACATCAAAAAACGGGTGGTACATGAGTGTACAAATCCCCAAAATGGGATGAAGCCCATTGGTTTGGACAACCACGGCCATATATGACTCACCCCACTTCGGCCGACCGAAGCCCGAGACTCGAGACCCGAGACCCGACTTCCCGATGAAAGCCCAGGCGCAGCAGCAGGCAGGTGAGCAGCCGCGACACCGAGCTCAGGCGCCAGGGCAAAATCACCTCCTCGGTGCGTCCCAAATAAAACAGGGATCCGGATGCATTATACACCTGAACATTGCAACTTGTAAATGGTGGTTTCCAACTTTATTTTGGTGTTGAAAAAGCAACATGTGTCAAATGGTGGCAAAATGGAGATCTTTTCCTGTAAAAACGAGGTGGAAAGTCGATGCCACAAATGGGTGTGGGTCAAAAATTGGTACCCAAAAATAGCTTGCCCTGGTAAATGGAAAAAAGGACTCAAACCTGCGGTCCCTGGTGGTTGAATTTTGACCCATGCCACAAATCCGGTTCTGGCAATGGAGATGACCAAACCAACATGATGTACCTTCCATGCATTACTTCGGGAACTTCAGGCGACCTCTGCTCTGCAACGCCTCGCTTGACCATTTCTTCATGCCCCAGGTGCGTTGCGGCCATTCATCAGCAACCCCCCCAAGACCTAGGGAGAACTTCCAAAGGCAAAGTCGCCCAGAGATTCTGCAATCACTTCGGCTGCCAAGCATCGCTGTAGAAGCCAAAGCAACATGAGTAGATGTTGGCGATTATGTACCACGCGCTCAACAAGTGGTGTTCGGAGATGTAGTTCGAATTGAGCCTGGGCGAATGCTCGGCGAAGCCAAGTGAGATGAATGCAGTGAGCCATCGCGTTCTTGGTGAGGTCACCAATCTTTCGGTGACATGCTTTGAGTACCCATGGTGTCTCTAACTTCCAAGATGAAAGGCTCAGAGTTTGTCTGGGTGAATCATAATCTTCACCAACCTGAATAAAGGGTTGCTCAAGGAAGAAACCTTCCTGGGCAGGGCCGAAAACTGAATCCCTGTGTGAGGGCAAGCCATTTACCAGCTACTTTGGCGAGATATGTGCACGGGGATGTCCAAGAAACAAATACACCCGAAAAGCATTGGGGGCTTAAAGGGAAGAGGACACCGACCATTGATCCAATCCCTTCTTTAGGACAAGCACAATATGGGCCACAGTCAAACTGCGCAGTCGCCCAAATAGGGGCATGGGTCCCCCATATCCCGCACCCCAATTTTGCAGCTGCTGATGCTTTGACCGAACCTCATATTTCTGCACAGATTACAAAAAGTATCACAAACTGAAAGAATCGGCCCTGCACACCCCTACGAGGGAAATCTTCATCATAAGGTCTCTCACACACACACACACAATGTGACACCTTCTGTCGTTTTCACCTGCGCGGGGCCCAGAAACCCGTCCAAGGGCCGGACCGCTCAAAGCACAGGTCGCTGCAGCTGATGACGGCCTAGGTGAGCTGCTTCTGAGAACCAACTGCGGGCGTGGTTGAGAGAACCTTCTTGGAGGTTGGTTTAAAAGAGTGAGTGCAGCGGAGCGGAGCGGAGTGGAGTGGAGTGGAGTGGAGTGGAGTGGAGTGGAGTGGAGTGGGGTGGGGTGGGTGGAGTGGAGTGGAGTGGAGTGGAGTGGAGTGGAGTGGGGTGGGGTGGGGTGGGGTGCCGTGCGGTGTGGTTGGGTGGGGTGTGGGTATGGGTGTGGGTGTGGGTGTGGGTGTGGGTGTGGGTGTGGGTGTGGGTGTGGGTGTGGGTGTGGGTGTGGGTGTGGGTGTGGTGGGGCGGAGTAGAGTGGAGTGGAGTGGAGTGGAGTGGGGTGGAGTGGAGTGGAGTGGAGTGTGGTGGAGTGGAGTGGAGTGGAGTGGAGTGGAGTGGAGTGGAGTGGAGTGGAGTGGAGTGGAGTGGAGTGGAGTGGAGTGGAGTGGAGTGGAGTGGAGTGGAGTGGAGTGGAGTGGAGTGGAGTGGAGTGGAGTGGAGTGGAGTGGAGTGGAGTGGAGTGGAGTGGAGTGGAGTGGAGTGGAGTGGAGTGGAGTGGAGTGGTGGAGTGAGTGGAGTGAGTGGAGTGAGTGGAGTGAGTGGAGTGGTGGAGTGGTGGAGTGAGTGGAGTGAGTGAGTGGAGTGGAGTGGAGTGGGTGGAGTGGGTGGTGGGTGGGTGGAGTGGAGTGAGTGAGTGAGTGGTGAGTGAGTGAGTGAGTGAGTGAGTGAGTGAGTGAGTGAGTGAGTGAGTGAGTGAGTGAGTGAGAGGGAGGGAGGGAGGGAGGGAGGGAGGGAGTGAGTGAGTGAGTGAGTGAGGTGTGAGGTGAGGTGAGGTGAGGTGAGATGAGGTGAGGTGAGGTGAGGTGAGGTGAGGTGAGTGAGTTGTGAGGTGAGTTGTGAGGTGAGGTGAGGTGAGGTGAGGTGAGGTGAGGTGAGTGAGTGAGTGAGTGGTCGACCAAGGCTCCAACGAAGCCTGGCCCAGGACAACCCGCAAGCAAAACCGCAATTGGTTGAAAAAGAAACCCACAAGGGCAACCACCAGGTCGAGGGGACTATTTTGACACATCCCAAAATCCAAGATGGCTTCCACTAGCACTAGCCCCAAAGAACTCTCTCTGGGCCCGCGGGAGGTTGAATGGGATTGACCACCATGTAGCGGCATATACTCCCCGTTTTCCTCGTGGCTTGGAGGTGGAGACATCACCCTTTCGGCATCTGATCACTTGGCTGGAGCTGAAAGCTTCCCCCAACACCCACAGGTGGCCATGGGTCAAGATCCAAACTTCGTACCCCCGGTGAACATCCCAATCCCCACCAAACTAGGTCCTAACATGGGCGATGCATTCACCAGTCCCCCCAAAATGGGATCCGATCCCAAAACGGCTTTGAGCACCGCCAGGCATCTGGTGGGACTCGTGGGAGAGTCCATCGGCCTGGCAGTAGCCGCAAAACCCGAGTCTTCTGAGGCAGCTGGCCATGGCCACGATGAAGGGCAGCAGCGGTTGCCACAGGGCGCCTCAGAGTGTGGAGCCATTGCTCCAACGGCCTCCCCAAACCGACTCAACCCAAGCAGACAAGAAACCTTTCGTGGGTGTTTTTGTTCGACCCCACGGGTCGGTGAGGTCGCAGGTGAATCAAAAGACGAGAGACCTTTTTAAGAGGAGCCTTCTTCCTGGGGTAGGTTGCAAACCCAAGTGATGGACAGCATTTGCACGGGGCCCTTTGTCTGATCAGGCCTTTCCTCCGAAAATGCGGGAATGTTGACCGCAGATGAATCAACCTGCCGGAATTGCACTTGGGTTGTCTGTTGCCCAACAAATGCGCAGGATACCTCCATCTCAATGAACCCGGGTGTCACCATAAATCCTGCCCCAGTGGTGGGTCTCCCATGCCAATTCGCCTGCAGGCATCCCTTGCTCCCGCCCCTCCAAATCCAGCAGAAGGCGCGGAGCAGGGCGAAGGGCCCAAGGCTCACCTCCTCCGCACACAAGGCCTGGCTGGCCTGCGTATGGGGGGCACCATGGGGGTGGAAAGTGGACATTCAAATTTATTCAAAACAAGTGCCAAGAGGTGTGAGGATCCAAGCCAAGAGGTGAAAGGAACAACCAAGAGGTGTAGGGATTCAAACCAAGAGGTGTAAGGAAGTCATGTCCGAAGCGTGGCAACATTTGGAGGGTAACTGCCCTGCAACCTCTTTGGAGGGTCCCTGTCCAGAAAGATATGGATTAGAGAAAGATGACCGTGATGCCCTTCAACTAGGTTGTTATAGCCCCTTATTTTTATTTTTATGGGGTTAGGCCATAGGCGGCTCCTCAAGCTGGCAACCCATGCCTTCACAAGGACTTCGCAAACGAAGACTTAGCCAGCTACATCGAGCTGACCCTCGAGCAACTCGCGTACAAAAACATATTCGATCCGACCCCTTTTTGTAGAGAATTTCAACCTCTTGGCTCTAAGAGGGTTTCCACTCCCTCTCACTACCCTCGAGGAACCATGCGGCGTACCAGTCTGTAACCACTATGTAAAGGCCCGCAAGATTGCTGGGGTATCAGTGTTGGGTGTGTTTCTATCGTTGTTTGGTGGCGATATTGTCGGGTATAAACATGAAGAGTCCACATTTTCCATGGGTGGAGGTTTGGGACATGCGTCCATGCCTGCGAGCTTTGGCCGGAAGACCAGACACTTATCAATGCCCTGGAACATTTTCTTCAACTCATGTGGAAGCTGGGATGGGACCGCTCCTGAAATGGCAAGCATTCTTTCATTCATGGGACGGCACCTGGCGCCTGTGCCAAAGCTTGGTCACCATTGCATCGCTGTGCTTTTTGACATCCTTGTCAAAGTACACACTGTTGCCCCCCCCCCCCGGGCCCCACTCCGCCCCCGTAGCAGAAATGGGGGCTTGCCCATCCAATTAAGGTTCTCATCACAAGGGATGCATCAAATCAGGGCCACAGAACAACCCAAAAAAATCAGAGCTGACTACAACTCACAAGCCCAAAATCAGGAATCCCCAAGCCAGGAACCGTCACCGGCTTTCCGTCGACCCAGAAAAACCCTTGTGAGGTTGCCATGGCCGGAAGCGTTCTGACCATTGAAAGGGGCGGAGGTTGAAACGGAATCCACGAATCTGGGATACAACAAAAAGGGGCCTAATCCCAAAGACTATCTCCCCCTTAGTATCGCAGAAGTGGTTGGATAAACCCCGAGTGATCCCACAACCATGATTCAAAAGGGATCCTTTTCAATTCAGAAACCGGCGAGTTAAACATCCAAAAGTGTCAATGCAACCTGTCGTCTCTACACCCTGCCCTCTCCTTGGTCAGGTCGCCCGAATCTGCCCCAAAAAGACCACCCTCAATTCCCCTCTTCCCCGCAGCAAACTCCACGCCGCCTCCCGTTGGCGCCAACATCTGGACGGAAGCCATGATGGCGCCATGGCGTCTTTCACGCATGGAACCAAGCATTCACAACGGCGACAGGGTCAATCCGCCAATCCTGAGGTTTCGTTCCAGCAGGTTGGGGATACTTCTTGGCCGTATTGACACCAGCAAAGAAACCGAACCGGAAGCCTCTTTCAACAATCCTGACATGGCCCGAAAGCAAAGCTTTTGAATTCCGCAGCTTCAGCTGTTACAGCATCTTTGAAAACACCTGCATATCAAGCGCTGGGGCTCTTTTGCAAGGAACCGCCCCAGCAATCCGGGACATGACATTGCATACCCACAGTTTTCACTGGCTGCACCCCAGGCTCAAACCACAAACTCCCACCCTTAAGCCGTGGGCGCGTGGCTCGCGGGCGGCAAGCAAAGGGCTGATCCTCTCCCAGTGACTTTGAAAGAAACAGGGACAATCAAACGACCTTGAGCAATGAAAGATGTCCAAATCGAGGTGAACAACGTAAAGAAGAGAGGGCCCCCTTTTGAGTATGATTTTGAGTATGAAGCCTTTACTTTTCGGAGCACTAGCTATCAACGAGGCCGAAAATCGCGGACTGGAGCCTCTCCTTTGGGATGCTACGCACGTGGGATAAATCAATCATTTTCATGGTTCCATATTTGGGTGTCATTTTGAGGATACCAATTTGCTGTGGTTTTACACGGAAACCGAAAGGGGAAGTGGCTGTTGGAATTCGCATCAAAGCAGTGGAAACCGTGTTCCCCAACCCTCGTCAGCACTCCATTTGGCAAATAACCAATCGCCTCCTGGTTTGCCACGAACAAAAATCGCAGAGACCACCTCTATGGGCCATTTCGCTTCCGCCAAATAAAGATCCACCGCGTCGCCTCCCTCCCTCTCTGAGGCCCTGTCCCCCTCCACAGCCCGCAGCATGCGAGTCACCTTAGGTCCACGTGTGGCTGATGCTCGGCTTATGCAACGGTAACCCGTCATGGCCTGCCAGATTGCCCAGGAGTGCTAGCTATAGCATCTAAAACGGTTGGGCAGGCAGCATATATATTTCAAAGGGGCCCCCCCTTCATCGAAGATCACCTCACATTGAGAGAGAGAGAGAGTGAGAGTGAGAAATGGCGTGTTGAATCACTGAATCAGCTAAGATAATACCGTTGAACATAGCAAGAACACGCTTGCCTGACAGTTGAAGAAGTCTTCCGCCCAGACAATGCCAATCAACGAAATTAGGCTGGAATATCAAACCAATTCATGAAATCATTATCGGTGGCACATATTGTATCATGTGTGTGTGTGTGTTTGTTTGTTTTTTTCAAAAATTAAACCCAATGAATGTGTTCCTAAACTTTTGAACCCTCAAAATGCTTTCCGCATGTCGCTTTGCTTCGAAAGGGACGAAACAAAAGCGTTGGGAAGCGAAGCGGAACGGAGATGTCTAGCCAACCTGGCGGCCTTGGTCAACTATCAAACCATTGGAATTATTTCCAAACAGAAACTCGCTTGCTTCCCTCAGAAGCAATGGACTTGTTTTATACTCTTCCGAACTCTGCACGATCTATGTCCCTTCCTTCCCTCAGAAGCTATGGATTCGTTAAAAAATCTTCTGAATTATGCCCCTTCAAAGAAACCTGCGGTTTCCCCTCCCCACCCCCCCCCCTCCGCGGTTTCCCGCGCAGTCTCGTTGCTGGCCGCGGCGCGTTGCTGCGCTGCAAGAAGGAAGCAGCTGACCCGGAGCCGAGGGCCTAGCAAGAGCGGCGCGTAACCCGCCTAAAAAACGGGGTGCATGGTTGCTGTTCTTCCATTTGCTGAAGCCCCCTGGAAAAAAATGAAAATGTGTCCAGTAGTGATAGATTCCCTTTAAAACCAACAGGGGAAAATTATACTTGTTAATAATAATAATGGATTCTTAACAAAAATGGAAGTTTTCGGGAAAACGCTCTCGATCACAAATGAGCCAGTGCACTGAGCCTTTGTCCGAATCTCCGAGTTGGCTGTTGTTGGGATATTTCATGAGTTCCAGATGTCCCCTCCCAAATGGGCCACCGAGAAATCCGGAAATTGCCACTGAAGCTTCTCTTCTATCTGGGCCCCGCGCCGCAGTCGCAGAGTCAATGCTTTGCACCACCTCAGTCGCGGGTGGCTGACAGCGGCTTTTCAGGGCGCCAACATATTGAACGTCCCCCGAATTTGACGCATGCCCACATCTGCTCAAAGGTTGTGCAAACGTCCCAAGTGGCAGAATGGTGCAAGCTGCACAGTGGCAAACTAAAAAACGGACCCAGAACTTTTGGTCCATTCTGTTGTTTGGGTGCAGCTGAAAAGCGAGACACGGAAGCATCTGGATTGTCCCGCCTCCTCCTCCTCAGTGACTTCCTTCACAAAGACACCGTGCTCCTGCGGGCATTCACTGGCTGGGCCGGCGCCCAACGAAGAAAAAAAATGTATGTAAGCTAACCAAACGGCACCACACATGCAAGCGATAACTCTTTTATCCAAGCAATGTGTTGGTGCCAGGGACTCATCTTCCCCTGTCAGATGTCTAAGGCTGGGTGGGCCCCATGGGCCACCCACCACAAACTCTCAAAAACTGAAGAACGGGTGTGCAGACTGATAGCGCCCGCCCCTGGGCCGGGGCCCGGGGCACCCAGGCCACAGGGGGGTCTGCCACCAGGGGAAGTGAGTCACCCACCGGCTCCGGTCACGGGAGCATGGGTGGGCCCACGCTAAGATCAAATGCATCTCCATTCAGGAGACGCGGGAGAAAAATGAACTCCTCGCAGAGTTCCTGTTTAGGGACTCTGTGCAAAGGGTCGAATCCAGAGAAATCTGGGTGCGTCAGCTCATCGGCCCACTGGTTGAATTCCCGGGGCACGTGGTTGGCCGCCAGCGAGCAGCCATGGGTGTGGAGCAGGAAGACCAGCTCCATCAGGATAGCCGCGGTGTAGGGCTTCTTGGATCCAAGGTTGAGCATCGCCATGACGTTGCCCTGATTGTCACTGCCCACCGGGAGTCGGACCCGGGAGGACAGAGGGCCTTGGTGCGTGAGGATCATGTTACAGAGGAAGAGTGTACCCAGCATTTCCAGAGCCGCAATCCTCCGCTTGGGATCCCCATTCTTGAATGCCCACGGGTACTCCTCCACGTGGATCTGCTCGTGGAACCAGTACACCTCCTTCTTTTAGGGCTCCATTTTGTTGGCGCACGAACCTCCCACAAATGAGAGTCCCTCATGAGAGGCGCTAGCATCGCTGCAACCCCACCAAGAGGACTTCGGCAAGTAAGGGGAGTACTGGACGAAGGGCGTGTTGAAGAGGAACCGCAGCATGAACGCCAGCATCCTGACCACCTTAGGGGGTTTCCCCAAGGTGGTGGTGGCCATTTTCCAGGCCCACAGCGGCTGAAGCATCGACTTCGCCAGCGGACATGCAGCAGTTAGTTGCCCATTGGATGCGGCCCAGGGCCTTCTCGATGTCCTTGGAGTGCATCGCCTGCCCTTCCACCATGATCTGCAAGACCTCCATCACCAGGATGTGTTTGTTGGCGGCCATGAGAACCTGCGGGATGTTCGGGTGGACCACGAAGCCCAGCCACGTGTTGACCTCCGCCAAATGTGTCTTCTTCCAGCTAAGCGGGGTGCCCAAGGCCAGGAGTGTTGCCAACAGCGCCACCGCCAAGTTTACTGCCCCCTCGCTGCGAAGCAGCCACAGGAAGTCATCCACAAAGACGAAGTTCCAATCCACTTGAGGGAAAAGTGCGTAGAGGACCCTGAGTAGAAGGGCTGCCAGGCGTCCCCAGTAGGATTGGGCACTGGCCATGCCGTAAGTGCCTACCTTGTTCACCCACCATTCTTCCCCCAGTGAGGCCACCTGGAACCGCCAGTCCTTCCTGAGGACCTTCCAGCCCTCGGGTGGAGGTTTGGCGACCCCCCACCCTGAAAAAGGGGGGTCCCTCCTCAGCTGCCGCATGTAGCCAATGAAGAGCTTGTACCCCATCCAGCACCGTCGGAGCCGTCGTCCTTTCCACCGTCTGGTTCCTGACCGCCCACCGAGCCATCGTAGATGGTGCGGATCTTGTCCCCTTCGTCGATGCCCGCTAGGGGGCCTGGGCAAAGATCCTCCACATTGCAGCCACAGCGCGCTGCTGCCTCTACCTTGGTGAGAGGGCCATCTACCATGCCCATGGGGACCTCCTCCAGGAATGTGCTCCTCCTCTGCTTTGAGCTCCTTCTTGAGTGGCCAGATGCCCGGCGAGGCTAGGGGTGGGTCCGTGACCCCCAGTAGGACCCCTTGTTCCAGATCGCGAGGAAACTGGTGGTCGGGGTCCTGAATGTTCAGCGCCAGGCTGTGCAAGATGTCCAGGAAGAAGGGTTGGCCTTCCGCTGGTCGGCCTGCCCCTGGCGCCAGGATCTCCCTGATATCTTCCAGCAGGTCGTCCGGGAAGGGGTGTGACCCGTCCCCCAAAGAGAGCGACTCCTGGAGTTTGTCCCCCCATGGCGACGTGAGGACACAGATCTTGGCCCATCGCTGCTGCTTTGGACAGTGGCCGAGTCCACGGGGCCAGCCGTCCAAGTGAGGGCTTCCCACCCCCGTCCCTGAGGGGGCGCTGTTTGAAGGCCATCTGGAGGTACATCACCTTGTCGGAGAGATTTTGGGTCGTGCGTGATCGGCAGGGTGGTGGGCCAATCCGAGATCTCCATGCAATGGCGTGCCCATGGCTGAAGGGGAAGAGTTTCACCCCGTAGTTCGACCTCCCTGCCCGCCGGCTGTGTTGGTGTCCGGACCTCAGGATTGTCCGAGGCCGAGACCGGACGTGAGCCCAAGGTCAGTCCCGCCAGCGCTTGTTGGCCGGCCTTCAGCCTCAGGGACTGGCGCTTGTTGTCCCCTGGCGTGCGGGGAGATGGTTCCCTCTGCCGCCTCGGGGGGGTCGTTGGGTTCACTTGGGGCACCGTGCCCCCCGGCCTCAGCGCCTCCAGGACGGGTCCCGCTCTGCAAAGGATGGCCGCTGCGAGGCCCTGCATCATCTGCTCTGGGTACCGGCTGAGGTCACTGGAGTGGAGCTTTTCCCCCCTACCACCTGGCCCAGGCGCACTCGTCGAACTTGATGAGGGAGTGGTGGAGTGCGTTCGCCCATTGAATGTAGGCCCGTGTGACCCAGATCGATGAGCACCTCGCTGCGCTCGGGCTCTTGCTGCACTCCATTGGGTCCATCGGGTGCTTCAGGAAGGAGGAGCCCACCTACGGGACCGTTCGTTGACCTAGTCCCTGGTCCAGCGAGGTCAGGTACATCTGTCGGAGCATGAGCACGCTGTCGTTGTCCGTGTCCTCCCTTACCCGGGGCTCCAGGTCCTCCAAGCCCCACAGGTCTGCTCCGCCCTGCCCCTCACCGGCGGCGGGCCTCCCGGTTTGGGGAACCATCTGAGAATGCTCCACGTTCTGCAGTTGGGGCCGGATCGCCCACTGCCCAAATGTACTCCGAGAAGGCCGGGTTGTAGGCATGGAGGTAGGCATCCAGGGCCCCCGCGTCGTCCTTCCCAGCGTACAGCAGGATGAGGGTCGGCTTCAACGACTCCGGCACCGGTCGTGGCGTCCACCTTAGTCTGGACCTCAGTCTTTCCGGGGTGTGTTGCATCCAGGAAAAGGTGGGGCTTGTCCCCCCTGGGGTTTCCGTGTGTCCTTTGTCCGACCCACTGGTCGTCTGGCCCTGGGCTTGCTGCTTGCCCTGACGGTTCTGCCCGCCCTTGGAACGCCCCTTGCCGGGCGGATCCTCACCTCTGGGTCTCTCTGGGGGTTCTTCCCACTGCCTCGGTGGCTGGATACTCCCTTTCTTCGGTGGAGGGGCTTCCGGGGCCGGTGGCACCCTGGAGAAGTCCCCTCCCACCTGCGGCCGTCCTGGCCTCCCCAACTCTGTCTGCCTTCCGCTGTGGCTCTGGTGGGATTGGCTCTCCCCCGCTGTGTGCGCTCTCGCACTGGTGGCCTGTGATCCCTTCGGAGACCAGGCAGCCACAGGGCCCATGGCACCCTGAGTGGCCTCCTGTCACTTGGGGAGGTGTGGGCATGCCTGTGGCACATGCTTCGATGGGGGGGCATCACACACCCACCCATCCTTCCTGACCAACCAGTTGTGGGATCGGCCGCATGATCCAGGGCATTTGTTGTGAAGGTGATGATCCCTGCAGTACGCCACCTTTGGGATTCTTGAACGCCCAGTGGTCTGGCCATGGGGTCGAGGAGGTGTTGGGAGACTTCCCTTTGCCGCCCTTGCCCTTCGGCTTGGAGTGGGTAGGCCCCGAGGACCAAGATCCTTTTCCCCCCTTCTTGGGCTTCTCCCACTGAGTCTGCCACACCTTGGGTGCCTTGCTCTTGCTCTTCCCCTTCGTCGGCGCCCTGTTGAGGTGCTCATAGACCTCCCGTTGCCAGAAGAGGAAGTCGCCCCTGATGTTCTTGAGGGCTTCGGAGAGAGTGGTGCCCTGGTGCACCATTTCGTGAATCTTGCGCCATGCATTGCGCTCTGCAAACAGCAAGGTGGTGTCGCTCGGGGGAGGTTTCCTGCCGGCTATGTCCTCCCCATAGAACCAGGCATACCAGTCATCCAACTCCTCCTTGGTGACCCTCAGGTTGCCAAATTGCGGCAGTGCTGCCGTGCACATCAGGAGCGTCGTCCTGAAGGTTAGGTGCAATCGTTCCAGCTGGCGCCGAGATGTAGGGTGGCTCCTCACCTCTTCTTCATCCTCCCTGTCCCAGCCGTCCACCGTGATCTTCTTGTGGGTGGATGAAGGGCGTTCCCCTTCTTCCGGGAGCGCGCTCACGATGTGTTTTGCCGGGATGTAGCCCAATTCGCCCTTGGCAATCATGCGCCATTGCTTCTTGAGGTAGCCATCACTACGCTGGAATTCCAACCTCGGCTTCGGAGCCCCATGCGTGGCCACGTAAGCATCTTCCAACTGGCGCCTGTCACACAGGACTTCCAAGGGAGCCTTTGCCGGGCCCGCATGGCCCGCCGGGTGGTCACCCTGGTTGCCCCCCCTGACCAAGTTTGCTGCCACCCGTACTGCCTGAAGGAGGCGCATTGCCGTGAAGGCCGAGGTCTGGGCGTTGAATCCATTCTCTCCATCCTGGAATCCCAGGTCCCGGGGACCATTGTCCCTGGCCGCAGCCGGGGTGTTCCAGCGATCCGCCAGGTCTTCCACCGTGACGTAGCCCGATGCGCCCAGTGCCGCTTGGATGACCCAGGGGATTTCCTTGCCCACCAGGATGGCCGCCAGTGGCTTCTGCAACTTTGCCACGTCTTCCTTGATCGCGGCTGGGACCTCCTCCGGTGGTTTGGCGGGCGCCGCAGCCATGACCTCTTACCTTGGTGTGGGTGGGTGGGTTTTCAATCAGCTTGGGTTCCAGGAACCCAGAACAATGCTTGAGCCAAAATGGCACATGCCATTGTGGTCAAGCATTCCACACACAGTTCATGTTTCCACATGCGTTTCAACATTAACAAAGTGTATGTAAGCTAACCAAACGGCACCACACAAGCAAGCGATAACTCTTTTATCCAAGCAATGTGTTGGTGCCAGGGACTCATCTTCCCCTGTCAGATGTCTACGGCTGGGTGGGCCCCATGGGCCACCCACCACAAACTCTCAAAAACTGAAGAACGGGTGTGCAGACTGATAGCGCCATTTCCGAAGGACAGTCTGGCACACCCGCCATTTCCGAAGGATGCCAGTCTGTGCTGAGGGCCCTGGCCAGAGCCCTGTCCTTGGCCTCCCCCTTCGGTCGCCAGGGCCGGGGGCACCTAGGCTCCCAAAGGTAGGGCCACCACCTCGGTCTCCGACTGGGTGTCTACCGAGTCATCCGTTTCAGAGCCCGAGTCCGCCGAGGAGTCCGAGTCCTCCTGCAGTGTGGGGACCTCCGCAGGCTCCAGTACCCAGTCCGCCGGGAAGCCATACCTCTTGAAGCAGCGTTCGCACTTGCCATAGGCCTCTGGCTCCGACATGTAGTCCAGCACGGAGAGCTCCTGGATCTTGGAGGCCGCCGGTCGCCACCCGCACCCCACAGCCGTGCCTTCCTCATTCAGCAGGTGGATTCTGGCCTGGCCGGCGTTGCCTGTGCGTTTGACCGCCGCAACAACACGAAGGGGGAAGTCTGGGGTGGTGGGAAACAGGTCCTTGGCCTTCACTGGTGTGTCCTCAGGTCCCTGTTCCACCAATGACCATGAGCGAGTCGATGGTGCGCTCCCTGAGGGTACTGTGGGGGACGCCTCCCCTTCCCCTTCGGTTTGGTCCTTGTGGCCGTCCGGTCCCGCATCGGTGATTTCCACTGCTGGCGGCGGGAGCGGGTCCGCCCAGTCCGGGTGGTTCAGGTCCTCCCTGCGTTCCCTGCCTGGCCCGAGGTTCAGGTTGGGGACCTTCTGCGCCACCTGTCCCCAAATTTCCACCACGACATTGCGCTTCTCCCGCACATAAACGTCTGCTGTGCTCTCTGTGAGCCAGTTGCCTAAGTACATGCGGCGCTCCCGGGGGATCCCCATCTGGAAAGCGCAGTCCGGAATGAACACTCGGAATGAGTGCCACGTCAGCGGCTTCACCAACCCCGGGGTCACTCCCCGACGGAGAATAGCATCCTTGAGCCATCTCAGAGCCCTTTCTGGTGTGGAAGGTCTCGGGATCAGCCCTGCGAAGTCTTTGCTCACTGTCGGGAGCAAGTAGTCCATGTCCTGGAATGCCTCCTCGGATACCAGTCGCCGGACCGTGGCCACCCAGGTGGTCCACCAGGGGATCCCCGTGAAGCTGTACTTCGGAGCAATCAAGGGGACCGGGTTGCGGTTGATTCGTGCTGCTGAGACCGTCTTGGTCTGCCAGGCCTTCAGCTCCACGGTGTTACTGGTGTGGATCAGGTCCTTGGGGTGAACATGCTGGAGGTCATTGAAACGAGCGCTGCACCCTACTTGGAACCGGGCGAAACCCAGGATGAATGCGTCCAGTGCCTCGTGTCTGCCCTTTCCGGGGCCGCCTGCGTACCGGGGCCGGTGGCACCCAGGTGATCGTAGCCAGCCCCTTCCTCCAGAGCCCATATGACCTCTTTGCTGGGGACCACCGCCTTGCGCTGCGGCCGGGTGACCGTGTCCGTGAGTGCCTCTTCCAACGAGCTCTTCTTGGACTTGAGGCGATGGAGCTCGTCTATCTTCAGCATACCGAAGGTCTTGGAATACCATTTGAGGGTGTTCCACACCTGCCGTAGCTTGCACGGGGTGACCTCCTCTTCGGCGAGCTGGTTGAGGAGAGAGCGGACATGACGTTCCTGCCAGGGAATCACCGTGAAGCCTCTCTTCCGGAGACTCTCGTAGACCAGGCAATGTTGCCTGAGTGTCCGGAACCTAGTGTCCCCCAGGAGGTCCAATGCCTCCTTGCGGAAGTCCTCTCCCAGGATGTCCTGCATGTATGCGATGTGCTCCGCAAACGGGGCAAAGTGGGCGAGGAGCCGTTCCGCCCATTTCCCGCGCATATGGAGTTCCAGCGCTCGCTGGGTCGTGGGCTCCATCTCCCTTATTTTGCCCGGGCGCCAGTGCCTCCACTTCAGAAGCTCCGGTTGCTGGAGTGGGGGTGGGTCATCTCGTGAGAACCACCTCAATTGGTCCTGGCATTCTCCAGCGGGGAAAAATCCTCGCTCGGCTTGCCATCCGCCGTCGCCAGGAGGAGGAACCATAGGCTGTCCCACAGGTCGGCCAGGTCCGCCGCGGACAGAGGCTGGGGAAGCCTGCCTGCCGCCGACGCCACCAGGCCGTTGAAGTAGTCCGTCGGGACCATGCGGTCGTCTTGTCCTACCGGAATGCCCGAGAGCTCCAGGAGATGAGAGAAGCGGACTGCCGGCTCTCCGCCCAGCTTCCTCCCCTCCTCCTCAGTGCCTTGGCGCAGGCACATCAGGACCAACAGCTCTCCGTCCGTCTGTCTCGGAAAAAAGGACTCATCGGCCAACGTGTCCCATAGGACCCTTGGAATGCAAAAGACGTGTGTAAGGCGGGCGCATAAGAAACTTGGTAGATACCCTAGCCATGATGAAAAAGGGGGTTTCGAGCCTCCTATCGAACCGCCGGGACCCAACCGCGGCACAATGCATGCATGCTCTAACCATGCAGAGTGCAGAGTGCAGATGGCGCAGGCAGGCCACACGCATCCCGACAAGTCCCCCCCCAAAGTCCCGAGATTTTAACCGGGAACGGGGGGGGGAGCGCGACCCAAAACCAACCCCCCACAAACCCCCCAAAAGCACGGAGGGGGGAGACCGACCAGGCGGGGGATTCCCCAAAAACCCCCAGGGAACCTCAAGGAAACCAAGAGTCGGCCGCAGCCCCTTTTTCCGAACCGTAACTGAGATGGCCCGTCCTTGGGGCAGCTAATGCCTGTGGCCTCATGGTCGAGGAGATCAAGCTGCCGTGACGTGGCTCCCCTGTCATGACAACAGAATGGAATAAGAGAGGAAACAGTGGTGAACACCGAACCCAATAAGGAAAACCCTTTTCCCTTCCCCCCCCCCGGAGACGGGGCCAAAGGCACCCAAGTCCCGGGAGGAAGAAGTCAACCGACTCCCACATCCGACAGGGTTGTGAGACAAAACCTAGCGGCTCCCTCCCTTCAGGATCGCCTCCTTCGCCACCGAGTGGATTGCCGCCAGCCCCGACTTCTCCGGGTTGCTCAGGATGACCGACCACAAGGCCGTGGAGACATCCCCCAGGCCGTTCGAGGAGCTGAAGCGCATGCGGGGGGTGCTCGCGTCGCCCAGGACCAGCCGCTCATTTCTGGGAGGCTCCGTTGGCTCCACTCTCTTGTAGAACTCCATCCGATCGCGGATCCACTGATTGTACAGCTGCTCCGGGGGCTCGTCCATCACCAACTGCAAGCAGGTGGCCTTGTCCCTGTGCCACCCCGTGATCTGGAGCAGCCTGGTCCCCCCGCGGCTCGCCTTCCAGAAGCCCTTGCAAAATCTGCACATATAGCCCCCCGTGGTCTTGAACTTTTCCTTGCTCACCACTTCCCAGGCACTGATGCTTGGCAAGACCAAGCCACACTCCACGGAGCCCCAAAACACAATGCTTCGCCTCCTTGGAGAAGTGCTTGTTGATGTACTTTCGGCCCGCAACCGCCGTGACCGTGGCCGTGGTGATGGGCGGGTACCTCCTGGCGCCCTGGTCTGGGGTGCGGAGCGTGGTGTCTGCCCCCCCCAGGATCTTGGCCTTTGGGTCCGCCTCCTTGGCCGCTCCCCCCCGGGGCCAACGGCACCCAAGGGGGGGGAACAACCCAGCTGCCGGATGAGGTCCTGGGAGTAGCCCAACCTGTCAGGGCCTGGTCGACCCAGTCGTGGACCACGTTGCAGCGCCAATTGACCTTGACCTCCACCATTGACGACTTGCTCAGGCCCGCCACCAACTTGGTGTAGACCGAGTCGAAGGCCCTCAGCGAGGCCAGCGGGAGGGTGATACGTTCGTCGCAAATTGCCCTGAACCGCATCGCCTCCTTACTGTCATGGATGGGGGCCACCGGCATCTCCATCACGGGCAACGGGCAGTTCACAATGAAGTTCTTTGCCGCCAGGAATGTCCCCATCTCCTTAAAGATGTAGCTCCACTCCTCTTTGCTGCGCGGCTTGGGGATGCCCAGGCTCTCCAGATCTGGAGAATGTTGCCCATCCACTTGTCCGAGGTCGATCCCTCCGCATTGCGGCCCCGGCTGCGTCTTCACGATCAACGGGAAGGTGGTCCAGGCCGAGTAGATATACTTGAATGTGAACCTGTGGGCGTACACTCCTGTCAGGCTTGGCAGGTCCCACGTTCTCGTCTGTCGGGTCCAGAACACCCCATCACCCTTCGCCCAGAAGATACCCACCACCTGCTCAGGTGCCGGGCGCTCGCCCCGGTTCGAGTCCTGCGCTCAAGGGCCAGGAGCTCCTCCGGCGCGAGCTTAAACTGCTGGTCAGCGCCCCGGGGGATCTCACCGCTTGCGTGCTTCTTCCAAACCCCCCCAAACATCCGGAGCTCTCCCTGGTGCCGCTTCATTGCCCAGAGGATAAGGGACAACTTGCCTTCCTCAGAGTCCAGGTCTTGCTGGGACATGGGCTGGTCCTTGCCGGGGACCTTGTTGGGGGGGGGCCGGTGCCTCCAGCTCGGGCATCTCCTCCAGCAGTGCCTCCTGGTGCCACGGGTGCGACGCTCTGAGCATCTTGATGTAGGGGACATACTTCTCCTTGATGTCCCCCACCGGGGGAATGTCGTCGGGGTCATCCAGCTCCAGGGGGCAGAACAGGCCCCTCTCCAGGGCCTTCCTGAGATCGTCCGGCCACGCCGGCAAGGGCTTGAGTCCTGGGTTCGCTTGTTTGCCGCCTGAGCCTCCTGAATGGAGCCCATCGCCTCAGCCAATGCCTGGCTGGCGTCCTTCCCCTCCAGGTACTGGTCTCTCAGCTTAGCCTTGAAACGCTCCAGGTTGACCTTTCTGAGGGCACGGGCTCCCTCGTTGGCCACCTCATCTGACGGCAGGGCCTGCATGCCCTCCTGGAGGGGCGCCAGGATCGCCATCTCCTCCGTGACCAACTCCTTGCGCCGCCGCCTGGCCGAGGCCTCTTCCGGAGTCGGTTCCCGCTGCTCCCGCAAGGCCCTATGCAGCTCCTCCTTCTTCCTGATCGCCTGGTCCACCTGGGGATGGTAGAGCTCGAAGCTCTGAGCCTCCGCCTCCTTCAGGGACCGCTGCACTTTGACCTTGATCTCCTGCCTTTCCCGGACCTTCAACGCCTCGTCGTCCGCCTCCATGGACATGCCTGCCGGATGTCCACCCGCCTGTTCAGCGGGACCGCATCTGCCATTGTGATCTCATCTGCCGAGTCCGTTTTTGGAGGGGCTCTCCCCAAGACCGTGCCGTCCACCAAGTTGCGGTCGGCCTGTGCCAGGGTACCACCGGGGCCAACGGCACCCAGGCTTCCCCATTCCCGCTGCTGGATCCAGGTCGGCTTGCCCTCCAAGATGAGCAGGTTGTAGGTGATGCCGTCCGCCTCATAGGTGGCCGAGGGTGCCTGGAAGGGGGCGAACTCCTTGCCGGGGCAGACCCAGCACTGCTTGGCCGCCTCTGGCCACCCCGTTCCGCATGCCTTGCACATGAACTTGTAGTCTGAATGACCTGCGTCGAGCCTGTTCATGCGCTGGGTGCCGATACACGCCCTGTTCCTCTGGAACTGCGAAGCCCAGACCTCCTCCTGGCGGAGCTGGATCTTCATCGGGACGTACGCCTCCAAGATGCGGATCACCAGGTCCTCCGTGAGGTTCTTCCCAACAAACTTGTGGAACAGGGAGACCGCCTCCTCCATCGTGATGTCTCTCAGCAAGGTGGCCGCCGACGCTGGAAGGACTGGAAACAGGTCTGGGAGGTCCACAGCTTGAAGTACCCGGGTTTTCCGTCCACCGGCACCAAGGTGACAGGTTTATTGGCCTGTGACGTAGTCTTCTGCGAAGCCGCCACGAAGCCCTTCAGTCTCTTCATGGGTGGCGTCTGCGCCTCCTCCGGTGGTGTGGCCCGCTCCGTGCCGTCCGCATCCCCCATGTCCTTGTCGCGCTCATCGGCGGGGCCAGGGGCACCCAGGCCGGGAGTCGGTGTGGCAAATGCCACTCGGAGACGCTCCAGTGCACTGGAGAGGTCCTTCATCACATCGGTCGCCGAAGCTGACGGGGGGGCCTCGGGCTCGTCCAAAACCAAGCCGGCCGCCACTGCCGCCTCCCGTGTGCGAATGTCCTGGGCCTCCTGGCTGGCCATTTCAACCTCCTCCACGGTGAGTGTCTGGTCCTCAATCAACTCAAAGGAAGTTGCCGAGGTTGCCGAGGAAGCCATTGCTTGGTCGGGGTTAAGTTCGAAAATGCAAAAGATCAGAGTTTTTCAATCAGCTTGGGTTCCAGGAACCCAGAACAATGCTTGAGCCAAAATGGCACATGCCATTGTGGTCAAGCATTCCACACACAGTTCATGTTTCCACATGCGTTTCAACATTAACAAAACATGCCGTTTCCTGGGAGGCAAAAATGGGGGCGGGTGTAGAGATGGGAAGAACCAACCAGCATATGTGTTTTGGCCTCCGCCAATACATGGCGGAGAGGCGTCCATTTGTTTTGGGTACCCCGAGCCCCTCAAATGCCATGCACATCCTAAAGGAGGGTGCTTGATCCTCAGGTGGTTGCTCCAAATAAATCTAACGCATCATGCAGGCCCCAAATATAAAGATGGAGTCAAGCATTATATTTGGAGTCAAGCAAAGCGATATCATCCACAATTGTCATGGGAGACTGTCCACCGGCTCACAAGCGTCCATGCTCTTCCCTTGAAACCTTCCTCTGGCATTTGCATCTGACATTTTTGGGGGGAGGGGGGTCTGTACATTCGTCACCAACTGGAGGCAGCAAAACACTGTGCGTTCATCGTCGTTTTCAATGAGAACTCCGCATCACTAGGTTATGAGCCCATGGCTAGCGAATCCATGACCAATGGAAAGACCAACGGCTAGGGCCCACAGCCCCACTCAGAACTCATGTTGACATCAGCCTGGCCTCACCTCCCCCCCCACCTTTTCCTATTGCCCGATCTCCATCCACCCCTGCGGCCAGTGACCCATCCCAGTCCTTCCCCCGCTGAGATTCAGCGCTCTTGAGGGTCTCTTCCTCCGCGATGCGGTCATCCTGGCCGCGGAAGTGCATGCACGTTCTTGCGTTTGATGGACAAACTCCTGCACCAGGGGGGGGAGTGGATGGGATGCGATGGTTCAGCTATGTGGTTGATGTTTTTTGGTGGCTGCACATAGGTGTCCTTGTGGGAAAAAAACATCCATTCTCTACCAAAACAACCAGAAAGGACACCTATGCTCCTGCACCAGCTGGGATGGAC
Source organism: Effrenium voratum (assembly GCA_963377175.1). Classification (NCBI taxonomy): domain Eukaryota; class Dinophyceae; order Suessiales; family Symbiodiniaceae; genus Effrenium; species Effrenium voratum. Next base: position 339,531 of record CAUJNA010000713.1, on the reverse strand, counting down.
GAAACCCTGCAGTTTGAATGGACGAAACCTGTTTAAACCCTAATTAGACTGAGATGAGCCGCCTGCCAACCAGTGGCAGATTTTCCCCGCTCACCGACCCGCATGCAAGCATCATATCTTCCGGTTCGGTTTTTTTGCCACAGGGCGGGCACACACACACACACACACACTCACCCCAGAAACTGAAGATTGAAACTACACAGCTCACATGCAATTCAAACGCCTTGTCTGGTGGTTTGACTTGGTAGCTTTGATGATCGGGGGCGGTTTCCCATTCCCATGTACCCTGCAAAAAGCCAGGGGTCAAATCCCAACACCACCAATCCAAGCCTCCAATCGGGGGGTGTTCATCTGAAATGTCTGTCTGGCCATATTACGGGACTGAAGGGCGCTGAAGGGCGGACCTCATGTGCCATATACGCCTCTGGGCCCATGCCGAAGCTCACCTATCATACTTGAGCGCATGGGCGCTTTGGGGAGTTCCGTCACAAAAAATGATGGAGCTTCCCCAACCCTTTGCTCAAACATATTTAAAGCCACCATTGCTGCAACCACCTTCCTTTTGGATTCTGGGCCCTGGTTGTCCCAGAAGCTCACGGGAAGAAAGGGCACCATTTTTGGGCTAGCCGATTTTCAAGGGTTTCACCCATCAAAAAATAGAAACAAATGAAGCAACCTGGATTCTTCAAACACTGCCTACCCAAATAGAGGACTGCTCCTTTTGCTTTGCCCTCAAACCCACCGGAAAAATAATGTTCCCCTCCAAAAAAGTTTGTTTAGAGACACCCAAAGCAAAGCTGCTCCTCTTCTCCTTTACCCTCCACACCGACCCACCCGAGAAAAGAAGAAACAAAAAGGACGAGGGGGCGCCCTCCAAACCGACCCGACCCCACCCCCGACCCCTTCCCCGACCCCTCCCCCCCCCCCCCCAAACCGCCCAACCGACCCCCCCCCCCCAACGGCCGTCCACGTCGAGCTTGCGCGCTCGCTCCGCGCCTTGAGCTTCTTGAGCTCCTGCTCCAGCGAGGTGATCTCCGACTCCTTCTTGTCGATGTCCGCCTCGCGGTTTCGCGCACGAAAACAAAGATACCCGGAGAAGACCCAAAAAAACGACGTCTTTCAACACGGCCCACACCAGACCCGTTTTCCCTTCCTTCCTTCTCGGGGCGAAGACTCAGCGCCGGTTCCTGCCTGCGAGATGGGGCTGGTCTCCGCCTGCTGGATGTTCTTCTCCAGCTCGGCGATGGTCTTCTTGCCTCAAGCAGTGGCTTTGGGACCCGGGTGGACCAAAAAAAATGCTAAACCAAACCAAACCCAGGGGGGGAAAAAAACCGAGGAGACCTTGCTCTTTTCAAAGGGAAGCCATTTGACATCTAGGTGACGGCCGCAAAACATGGAACACTTTGGGCCGGACCTTTTCAACGGAAAAGCTAGGAGAACAAAGGGGCAAACCCTTTCAGGTCAGCCCACAAGTCAGGAACCCCTGTCTTGTTGGGTGCTTGAAAGGGGTTGGAGGCACTCCTCGTTGGTTTGCTTGAAAGCGGGGGGGTTGCTTGAAAGAGGAGTTAAATATCATGTGCAATTCAGCACCCAATTCTGCCAATGAGGGTCAAGGGTAAAACTGAACCCAGCTAAAGGGCGCCAAACCTCTTTTAGGCAAGACACTTCCAACCTGGTTGTCCATGTTATCCCCTTCTCTACATATGATGACGGTAAATATTGACCTACCATTGCTCACCTGGGTTGGCATACAGCAAGCCGAGGGGCAGTAACACCCGAACTTCTCGTACTGCTCAGACCTCAGCTAAGGAGACTTGGAGCCTATCTCTCTTGAGACAGAACCACATGCAGGAGCCGTTTGCAGATCCAGCCCTCGAAGAGCATACAGAAGGAGTACAGAACGAGGATTCTCAACGACGCAACGAGCCGTTAAAAGCTTTCCACTACCACGTCAAGAAATCACCGGTGTGGAATCCTCCGGTGAAGCGTCCATCATGTCTTGCTGGCATGCGCATGCACACCGCCTTGAAAAAAACAAAAACAACTCCCAGTCAAAGTCCGGTCACGCAAAATGAGCCTACAGACCTTCACTGCGCTGTTGCGCCTCTTGCATCAGCCCGCGAGATGAGGAGATGTCTCAAGTTTCGGGGACCCCTCGACAAGACTGGCAGCCTTAAAGGAAAGTTCATGACCGCAAAGGAAACTCCCCGTGAGGCAACTCATCTGCAAGACGGATTTCTTTTGTGAAGCAAAACGCTTCTCCGACTTGCAAGTGGCGCAGGACAGCTCTTGAACATTCTGAGAGGGATTCCAATCATGTCTTTGTAAGTCAGTTTGGACGAAACTGGGTGGCACTGGTGTCAGTTTGGTGTACCTGCGCCATGGACTGTTCCAGAGGGATAACCCCACCCATGTCTGTCTGCTGAGTGGGTCCATCCCGATTTGCTAATGAGACTTGGATGGTCACACGTCTCTTCCAGGACCATTGTAGTCAGAACCTTCACTCATGCATGCATGCATGCATGCATGCATTCATGTAGGTAGGTAGGTAGGTAGGTAGGTAGGTATGAATGTATTTATGTATGTATGAATGTATGTATGTATGTATGAATGTATGAATCAATGAATGAATGAATGTATGTATGTATGAATGTATGTATGAATGTGTGTATCAATGTGTGTATGTATCAATGTATGTATGTATATATGTATGTATGTATGTATGCATGCATGTATGAATGTATGTATGTATGAATGTATGTATGTATGAATGTATGTACGTATGTATGTCTGTATGAATGTATGAATGTATGTATGTGTGTATGTCTGTATGTATGTATGAATGTATGTATGTATGAATGTATGTATGTATGTGTGTATGTATTTATGTATGTATGTGTGCATGCATGCATGCATGCATGCATGTATGTATGTATGTATGTATGTATGTATGTATGTATGTATGTATGTATGTATGTATGTATGTATGTATGTATGTATGTATGTATGTATGTATGTATGTATGTATGTATGTATGTATGTATGTATGTATGTATGTATGTATGTATGTATGTATGTATGTATGTATGTATGTATGTATGTATGTATGTATGTATGTATGTATGTATGTATGTATGTATGTATGTATGTATGTATGTATGTATGTATGCTTTATGTATGTATGTATGTATGAATGAACGTGTGTATGTATGTATGTATGTATGTATGCATGCATGTATGTATGTATGTATGTATCAATGTATGCATGTATATATGTGTGCATGCATGCATGTATGAATGTATGCATGTGTGTGTGTGTGTGCATGCATGCATGCATGCATGTATGTATGTATGTATGTATGTATGTATGCATGTATGTATGTATGTATGTATGTATGTATGAAATATTGAATGTATGTATATGTGTATGTATGTATGTATGTATGAATGTATGTATGTATGAATGCATGTATATATGTATTCATGAATGAATGAATGTATGTATGTATGTATGTATGAATGTATGTATGAATGTGTGTATCAATGTATGTATGTATGTATGAATGTATGTATGTATATATGTATGTATGGATGTATGTATGTATGCATGCATGTATGAATGCATGTATGTATGAATGGATGTATGGCTTTATGTATGTATGTATGCATGAATGAACGTGTATATGTATGTATGCATGCATGCATGCATGCATGCATGCATGTATGTATGTATGTATGTATGTATGTATGTATCAATGTATGCATGCATGCATGCATGCATGTATGTAGGTAGGTAGGTTTGTATGTGTGTGCATGCGTGCCTGCCTGCCTGCCTGCCTGCCTGCCTGCCTGCCTGCCTGCCTGTCTGTCTGTCTGTCTGTCTCTCTGTCTGTCTGTATGTCTGTCGTTCTGTCTATGCGTGTATCTAGGTCTGTATGCATGCATGCATGCATGCATTCATGCATGCATTCATGCATCTATGTTTCACTGTATTTGTGTATGTAAGTACGTATTCATGTACGTGTGTATGTGTATGCGTGTATGCATGCATGCAGGTCTGTATACATGTAGATGGATGGATGGATGGATGGATGGATGGATGGATGGATGGATGGATGGATGGATGGATGGATGGATGGATGGATGGATGGATGGATGGATGGATGGATGGATGGATGGATGGCATGTGTGTCTTCCATGTATCTATGTATCTAGGTATCTCTGCATCGATGCATCTATGCATTCATGTATCAGATTGTTGTATCTGTGCATCTGTAAATGTAAGTACGCATGTACGTACGTATTTGGGTATGTGTCAAACTAGGGGCGCCCCTACAAATGGGGTAGCACTTCTGAATCGCATTAAACCAAGCTGCAAAGGGTACCTTCAAAAGATCACATGCCCAGAGGGAAATATCGTCTGGAGCCATTAGGAGCCCTGCACCCCTCAGGCGTGGCTGGTGGACAGAACCCCCCACTTGCCACCTCTGCTATTGCCCCCCAGCCAAAAAAAGACTTGTGTGATCTTGGCCCGACTTTGCCGAGCCTTGGAATGTAAAAAAATAAAATAACTTCAACCAAAATCCCAGCCTCCCGGGGATCTCGAAACGGCTTGGAGCCGGAAAAAGGTCCAGCGAGCGCCTCGAAGCTGGGGCTCGCGGCTCCGTCTTGGCCTCGGCCTCGATCTTGTCGGCCATCTTCTCCATCATGGACACGACCTGGCGCCACGCATCTGCCCCACTCCACATCCCCACCCCAAAATGGTATTAGTGTTGACCGCCCACACTCCACATCCCCACTTATCGTTAGAGTATGATGTCTTAAAACAAAACAAAAAAAACTCCTGTAGGCGGGCCATTTTCCAGCAGCTTCCTGCCAATGGCAGCTAACAGAACAAAAACAAACTTCACATAAGCATATGGCCATGAGTCAAAACCCAAATCGTACCCCTAGTGAACGGGACCCAATCCAACCACTAAAATAGGTTCCAAAATGGGTGGTGAATTCACCTACCCCAAAATCGTTTAATTTTTACCCACAGCCACATCTGCCCACACTCCACATCCCCACTTATCGTTAGGGTATGATGTCATAAGGGACCTAACTCCTGTAGGCGAGCCATTTTCCCTGTAAAACCAGGCAAACGCTAAGCACAGAGAGCTCAGAGAGAACATGGGGAGAGCAAGGAGAAGACAAAGGGAACTTAGATGGTTCCAAACATGATCTGGTTGAAACTTGCTACCACCTGTATAAGCTTCCACGGCCCCCTCTAAAGTTTGTGTGGATGCTGGCCGCATCGCTAAGTACCAGGTCATTGATTCATCGGATGTATCAGCCTATCATGACCTATCCAAACTTCTCGCATGCCATCAAACAAGACAAAGCTGCAACATTGGCCTGCAGCGGCGACTGGTGGGCGACTAAAGTGCGAGGACAAGATTTCTTGCCAAAAGGACGGGCAAAAAACAATCACAAAAAGCTCACTGCTAATAGCCATGAGAACTGATCCGTCCAGGTCCACCCTGTGGCTGGTTTCAAAATGTTGGCAGCAGTTCCCTTAACAACCTTTCCAAGAACAAATCTTTATTTATGAAACGGGCCCGAGTCCCGCCTCGGAAAAGGACCAAGCCGCCCTTCTTTGTCCCTCGTTCACGCCTTGCGGATCGGGTTGCCGTTGGAGTCCGAGCGGGTAGTGATGGCCAGGCCTCGCAAGATACGCCGGAACAGACCGAGAACAGAGCACAGTCCATTCCTTCAGAATCCTTCCCACTGAAAAACGGGTGATCACAGCTTGGGAGCCCTAAGAAAAAAGGTGCCAAGACTCAAGACCAAGAATCAAAACTCTGCTGGTTTGGGGGGCGGGGGGTTTTCCGGACATCAACCAGGAACCCGCCCATGGAAGAGTCCCCATTGGCACCGAGCCGCCGGATCGAAAGTCAGCCCTGTGATACCACACCGCGGCACTGGAAAGGATTCCCTTACGACCGAGCGCCTGTGTCCCGCAACCCTGCGCTTCATTCAGGTTCCCGGCCAGGGGCTGCCAACGCAGCAAGGGCCTAGTGAACCGCTGGCGCGCAATGCGAAATTGCTGTGCTTGTTGCTTTCTTTCAATCAGACGGCTGGCAACAACGACGTGCTCCCTCTCGGAAGTATGATGATTCTGTAGTGGTCCAGCCCCACTGAGTGTCTGAATTGACACTGAACCTGATTTTGGCCTCCATGCTGATTTATGTTGTCTATACTGTACTGATGTGGCTGCTCGTTGAATGCGTTTGCTCTTCCATGGCTGCCACATGCTGAGCGAGTGTCAGTCAGCTGAAGTATGTTGTCTGTACCGTACTGATGACATGTATTGCGGCTGCCATGGCTGCCCCACAAGGCAGCAGAAGTCAGTTTCATCACAAACTACTGAGACAGCATCAACTTGCTGACCTTGAAAGTACGCCCTGCTCTGATTCTTCCATTCAAGTTGTCACTGTCCCGTGATACAACTCAGCCTGTGAGTCCAGGGATCGATTGGCAGTTTCCAGCCCAGGCGCGCCAGGCAATCATGGCGATCACTCCACCCCCCTGGCCCCGTTCCCTTCTGAGCAAAGCTTTCAGTTGCTGAGAAAACACCCAGCAAAAAAATGAGACAAGATGTCCAGTTGAAATCGATTCCCTAAATGAAAAACCAACAGGGGGAAATACAACAAAAATAGTCATTTCAGCAAATGAAACCAAAGCAAACAATGCTTCGTCAGGGCCCTGGCCATCACAGACTTCATTGCGAAGGGCATGACCTCGCGGCAAAGGTCTCTCTCGGGTTTAGAGCCTGCGCCAGTGAGTGACTAGGGTTGGGGCGATTCAAGCCCTTGTTTCAAGAATGGTTGCAATCACTATGTCAACAACCTCCTTTTGACCTCCCTTCAAAGAGCAGGGGTGACTCATGAAACAGATCTTGCCCACCCCGGACCAAGATGAGCTTCCTGCCCTCTCAGTCTCCCACCATCTCCCATAAGCCAAAGAGCCCAAGTGGTTCCTTCCCAAGCGCTTGGCTTCGCTGCTCAAGCTTCTCCTTCCCAAACTGGCGGGTCCCCCGGAAAAAAAAAAAAAAAAAAAAAAAAAAAAAAAAAACGGCTGGAGCCCTCCTGGGTTCTTCTTGATGGAACTCGAAACTCGTCGCGCTCGAGGCCCCGGGCGAGTGGAGCTCGAGACTCGCGGCGAGAAAAGGAGTCGGCCACCCCAGCTGGAGCCGAAAGGCCAACCAGCGCTTGCTGCTTGCTGCAAGCCACGAGATGAGAAGAATAAAACAAAATGAAAACCAAAGGAAACCAAACCAATCCTCCAACCTTGTGGGTTTTGTCATCTGTGAAAGGCTTGGAGTACTGGGGCAGGTGTCACATGGAGGGCATGGGGATCACGTTTGGGCAAACATCCCCCCCGAATGCGCAAGGTGTGTACAATGAAGCCAAAATTAAGCAGCGCGGACACATATAGTATGTGCCAAAGCAACCAATGGTTCAATCTGCCTACGTCTGTGAATTTTCTGGTATGGGAGAGTAGTTGCAATTTGTGGTTTAGGCTTCAACGACAAGAGAAATGGGCGGTGTGAATGCGAGATTCATCGACATTCACACTTAAGAGGGCTCTGACAACAAACAACCAACTATCCACCCACATTGCTTTTTGGGTGGCAGGACGGCCATCAATCTTCAGGGGGGATCTTGTACTCTTTGATTTCGTGTTTATGGACCCCTGGTCACGGCGCGCATAGGAGGGTCTGACAATGGCTTGGGACCTGGGTAGACAATGCAAGAGCACTTGGTTAAACATTTACATACGCGTAATGAAATGAACATATGTATCTCGAAAGACTGCATAATATGTTGCAATGCATTCTCCAGTCAGAGTTCTAGACTATAGATGTGACATGTTCAGGCTGGTACGCAATTATCAGATCGGAAATTACTTCCAAGAATTGACCAGAAATGGCCTTACATATGGGCAGTTCTACAATAACACAGCAAGCTGTTTTGATTGTTGAGTAAGGCAACGTTAGCTGCATCCCGATTGTGAATGAATGCGAGAAGATGCATCGACGCAAACAGCAAATCACCGTTCTCGCTGGTCTTGTGCTATCCTCTTTCTCCCTCTGTGTCCGAAAGCCCAATGACATGAAATATTGCTATCACTTGGGGGTTCATCAAAGGGTCCTTTACATGGAATGACCATTAGGGAAAATGGTCATTTTAGGGCCAGGATACATATTGACCAACCCCCACTTTGACTCATCAGAGCAACCTTCCTCCCCCCCTGGCGAAGCGGGTTTCCAAGGGCACCCCTCGAAGATCTCCTCGCCCCCAGCAGAAGTCTGCACCGAGGCCGACCACCTGCCACAGGCAACAGGGGCACGCTCTCTATGTCTCAGGTAGCCCTAAACGGGGGTGGGGGATCCATAAACGATCAGTGCCTAAAACCCGTCAACTTTGGCTTCTAAGATGGCTACGGTTTCAAGGGTTTCCATATATTCCGTGCTATAACCCCCATGAGCCACCAACACTAGGACCACCTACTAAAACGGCCAAGAGGGCCTTTCGCGCCGCTCAAATCAGCTTCACTTTCGGGGTGTGGTAGGTGACCTGACTGGGGTTATGCATCCCACCAAAACTGGCCCCTTTAGGAACCACACGCCCAATCACCCGATCGCTCTGGAAAATGACGGCTTCCTGTGATGCAACAAAAGTGGGCTATCATTATAACGGTCTGCGATGGGCTTTGGATCACAGAAAATGCCACCAGAACCAGCTGTGTCGCAACCGTGCCCCCGGTACGTGTTCAGTGTTGAGCTGTATCCTTAAATGCTGCCGTAGCAAGCCAAATAAATGCCCAACATCATCTCGGAGAAAAAATGAAGAGGAAGCGGCTCTTCAGCCGCCCCGCAACTGTCCAAGCACTGCGCTTTTTGTTCACCTTCCAGCGACACTGAAACCGAGCTCCATTTCACCTGGCGCTGCCAATCCAAAACAGCAAGGTGTCATTTCACCTCAGCCAAGCACTCGTTGTGTGTGTGTGTGTTTTGTTTTTTCTCGACGGTCTTCACGAAAACATGCTTACTCAAGGTTTGGCATTTTTTTTCCTAGCTGGCCGTCGTCGAGCGCACAGCTGTGACCAAGAGCCGTCAAACAAAAGCAAAAAGTCATTGGCAATGACCATGCAGAGTTCTTGTGTGACCAAGAACAGCAGGACAAACGTGAGCGGCGCTGCGGGGGCACGTTTGAGCATGTGCTCTACCATTTGGCAGGCATGTGAACAGTGCTGCGCGGGCGCGCTTCAGCGTGTGTGCACATCATGTTGCAGGCACGCCAACAGCGCTGCGCAGGGTCCGCCTGAGCGTGTGGCTGGCGCTCGCCGAGCTTCTGCCTGCATGATTTTCAGACGCATCGCACAAATCGCATGAAATTGTAACACAGTTGCACGGCGGCTCATCAGGCGCGTGCGCAAAAAGAACGCGGACAAACTACAATACGCTGCTCCCCTGTTCTATTATCGCCCATTGCTCATGTAGCATGGCTCCAAACACTAGGTCGTCTGCCCTTCAGAACGTGGGGTTCGACCCAACAAAAGCAAAGGGAAGGAAAAATAACTAAATTGAGCTGATCATCAATAACAAAAGCCAAGAAATTAGGCAAAAGAAAAAGCAGCAGCCCGCGCATCAACTCCATAGCACTCCGAAGCTCTGATAAATACTGCGAAAAATCCCAAGGAGATAGCCCGCCATGAACATTCAAGCAATATCCACGTCCTGAGCGCCCTATTCAACGCTTCCAACTGGCAACGTGCGGCGCCAAACATAGTCAGGGCGTCCCAATACAGAAGTGCAAACAAGTCTGAGAGAGTTGCCCTCAGCCTCGGTTTGATCCAGATGATCAGCATCTTACACATTCAAGCCTTTGGATCATGCTGCGACATACTCTTGTTCAAGAGACGCCAGCGGCTGCTGCTGCATCAGACTCCATCACCAAAGTCAAAGGGAAAGGTCACTCTCTCCCCAAAGATGTCTTCCAGTTCGTGCTCGAAACTCGGAATGCGTTTCCTGAAACACCGGTCGGTCCGGGGCATCGGTTCGCATCCGGGATGAGTGCCGAGAAAAAGGAGTCAGCACGCGATACAACCAGTCAGTAGCTTAAGCGCATTCTCATCGGTTGACTCTTGTGCGGCCTGCGCGCAACAGCGCCTTTCCGCCGTCCGTCTTGGACTTCAAGCTGTCGGGCGCCGAGGACGGAAATGGCCGAACCCCCCCCCCCTGCACCCTAAACAACGCCGAGCACTCCCAAATCCGAAGACGCAGGGCCAAACCCTACGACTTTCACAGCCCGCAAAGAACACCAAGCCTCCAAAACCCAAGTTCCTTCCGTCCCTCCAGCAACACCCCCAACCGCCCCCCCCTCCCCGGCCGCCTCCTGCCCCGAAGCTGCTCCACTCCCCAGCCCTCCACCCGCTGGTCCCGAAGCTCCGCACCTGGGCCCGGAGTGCCGTTTCCGGACGCCGTGGGGTTCCACTCGAAAACCGTGTAGCGGAGAATGGTTGATGCCCCATCCCCAAAAAAAAGATCCGTTGCCAGGGCGATCCGAGATCCGCTTCTCTGTTTTTTGTTGTTTTTTGTTTGCATGGTTTCCCTGAGAATGTTGAACCCATATTATTCAACCCAGTTGATTCATAGGGGGGCCTATCCAAAAGTGGTCTGATTCCCCAGCATTTCACCCAGTTGGACATCCCCCCAAATAATAGACTGGGTTGATTCATTTGGGGTCATTACAAGGGACCTGCTGGTAGGTCCCGCTGGGCTTGGCTAGTCTCGGTTGCCCGAGACGTTGCTGGAGCTTTGGGGCCCAGATGTGCCTAGGCGACCTTGACCTACGGAGCACGTTCTTTGGAAACCCTCAGCCGCCTCATCACTGGTTGCCCCCGAGAGCGCGACCCTTCTTGGCAATATTCAATGGCTCTGCCCATTGAAAAGGGGCACGGTTGCAATGCGCGGCACCCGTGAGTTGTTGGGGTCAGAGCTGCGCAGAAGAAAGGCAGCCCGGGCAGAAAGCAGTGCGGAAAGCAGTCCAGAAAGTACGTGAAGCAATCGCTCACATTCGATTCCACGGAAGGAGTGTGCTCCAGGCCTTCAAACATTATATATCGGGAAACCATCGTCAAGAGTTCAACGCAAGTCAAACCACACTTCGCGGCTTCAACAATGCACCTTTTGGAAAGAGCTTCACTGCTGGAACCGGGGGCAAGCGGATTCTTACCTAGGACACGGAATCTTGGAAGCGCGTGCGCAGCACCTTTGGCCAAATTTCAGATTTGGCCAACCTTTTATTTCTCAGCTGAGCATGCTTGAAACCATATGCATTGTATCAGTGTTGTCTACCGTTCCTCACTTGGCAAGTTCACGGCACAAACCGCTTGTGTCTGCAGGGTTGACACATTTAAGTCGGACAATACAACCCAACAAGGCAAAGAAACACACATGACAAACCAACAAAGAAATACCCGGCAAAACCAAAAAACAAAGCTTGAGACTAACACCAGAGATTGTTCTCCAGAGTTTTGTTGTTTGGTCTGTGTTTTGGTGCTGCTGGTGTTTTGCCCAGTGATTTGAGCTTGTTCAGTGTTATCAGTATTTTGCAGTGTGCGGGTGTTCGTGGCTTTTTGCTGGTTGTTTGCTCTTTTGCGTGTTCGCTTGATTCCAGTGGGATCGCGTTCACATGACGTTTATGATCATGCCTCCTCATGTTTGAAGCCTGAAATGCCATGCGTTCAATATTGGTGTGCTACTTCTGACAACGTCAAGAACAAATGTATGTAGGTCTACTCTGGAATACATTCGGATAATTCAAACAATAAGCAAACCAGATACCTGCATTCTAACTTTGACACGTATCAAAGATCATTGAATTGATTCTTTACTTAAGCAAGTGTTTAGCAACCAGCTTAGCAAGCGAACAAGGGCAGAAAGGCAGTGGCTCTGTGTTTTGTCCAATGGTGAGACGGCGTGTCCTTCAGGGAACAGGTGTGCCCTGAAACAAAACAAATCCTGGAAGAGGAACATAAACCAAAACCCTTGGGAAGGTCGCGGTTTGACTTGCCCCCATGTACATGTCAATGCGTTTGACGCCATGTGAGTCCCGCCCGCGTGTGGCTCAAATCCCATTAAGGCCCGTCGGCTGCGGCCTTTTGACAGCGACTCTCCTGACAAGGGGAGAAAGAAGGAAACCGAGTCAAACCTCTGCAACGTGATTTGAATTTGTGTTAAACGACTTGTGAACATTGCTGGCATTGGTCAGCATTCGAGACTGGTGAAAGCAGATCACTTGCCTGGCTTACGGCTTGCTGCCTCGGCTGGCTGGGCCTTGCCGCAGAGGAATCCCGACATATCTGGACAAGATTCAAAGCCCTGTACCCCGGGTGAACATCAAAATAGGTGGCAAATGGATGCTCCCCCACCCCAAAATGGGATCGCCATAGGTTGTGCCCAATGGCTGTATCTACCCAAAATGGCCCCTTGGTAAATGGAAACAAGAGCTAAACCTTGCGTAACCCTAGCTCCTGCATTTTGAGCCACCGCCACATCTGGGTCCACAAGATGCGCGCGGGACTTGGCGCAAACTCAGACCAGTCAACCCCCCAACGTCTGGGGGCCCCGTGCTGCTGGGCGTGTAGCTCTCGCAGGCCTGAGGCTGACTTTGGCTTGCGGGATTCCACGGGGTCAATCCTCAGGATTGAAGACTGGAGCACCATTTCCACGAACCCATTGGTTGGTCCTCCAGTCTTGGAGGTTAGAATAAGGGCGCCCGATTTTTTTCTGTAGTCTATTTTAGTAGGGGAACCGGGCAAAAGGGCACTACTGGGAGACCTAGCATTGGTTTGTCTCTCGAGGGAAGCCCAACAAAATTAGCGGCTTCTCATTGAGAACCCGCCCAAAGCCCAACTGGAGCTGGCCACCTGAAATTGGCGCTGTGACCCCATAGCTCTCGCTGGAGCAAAAAATGAACAAGCCCACGTCTCACTTCCTGAGTGAATGGCCGAAAGGTCTGGACTTCTTTTCAATCACCACTAATATGGTCTTCCCAAAAAGTATAATAAAGTCTGGGAACTCAGGAAGTGAGGCCAAAAGTTTTGTCGTGTGGCAAACACGATCGCCTCACTTTCCCGAAGGAGTAGCCAAGCGAGGGCCGCAACGCGGGGCGCCATGAGGGCAACTGCGCGCAGTTGGACTCGCACGAATGATCCACCTGGCATTCCAAACATCTTTGTTTCTGAAGCTCATGACTGTATCCTGGGTAAAAAGCATGCGTTTCTCTGGCTAGGGATTTCAAGCAGCACGTGCTCATCCAGTCTGCGCACTGATGTGGTGCCGTTCTTCTTTATGTCCAGTCAATGTCGCCATGCATTGAGCACACTTAACATGCAGGTAGCACACATCCCTGGAAAGCACTGAGACTAGAAAAAGGAGTGCTCGTGTCTTTTGAGCTCTGGCGCCCCTCCCCAAGCTAAGAGCCAAGGCGTTCCAGCGTCTACTTTCAAGACCTGAGCCTTTCCGCATGTTTTGCTGCGATCGTGTACCGTGTTTTTGCTCAACCCCAAACGGGCAATCCAAAGGACAGCGGACACAAAATCAAATTGTGCCGAACTACCTCCATCCTGTTCATGAGAGGCGAAAATATGTTTGTTGACCTCAAATCATTCTGAAAAGCCATACAAGGCTTCCACAGAACACTGAAATTGGGTCATGTTCAGCTCAAAACAGGGAACCCCCGCAACTGCTGCTTTTTGGTGGCTTGCTTGTAAAACCAAAACAAGACTGACAAAATAGGCCCCCTCTGGTTTGCCCGACAAAGGTGTCCTTTCATGTCAGGGGCCCAAGCCGAATTTGTCAACTCTGCATGACAGTTTCAGAGTGAACTCCCCTTTTAGATGAGCTCAAGGGAAACCAAAAGGGGCAGTTGGACAGATGGGCTCTCTGAAAGGTTCCCCCAACATTCACCTGACTTGGCACGCCAGCGTAAATCTGGCGATTGCAGGAAGGAGAAGAAGCACCACCTGGCTGTTAATGGCAACAACTTGTGATGCCTTCCCCGTGACAAGTCCTTCACCAAGAAGGGGAGGTGCCCGGGTACCTCATTCACACAACCCACAGGAAGTATTGAGGCAAAGGCACAAAGCTCAGGGCAGCTTCAGACCGTTGGCAATACACAATGAACTATAGAGCTACTGCAACTCACCAACACGAATTAATGAATCCCCTAGGGTGCCTTCATGCCTGGGAGTTTGCCCAATCTCGCCAAAATTAGAATAGCCGCATGTGTGCCAGGGCTGTTGTTGGCTCAGTCAATCAGAAGGCCGCCCCGTCCAGGGTCTGTGTCAAAATAGGCGAACGATTGATACGGCAGATGCCCTATAGCAAGTAAGCCAACCGCACTTAACCACAAACCATTAGGTCCTTGTTCACTTGCTTGCAATATTTGGACCCATCCGCAGTCCTTTCTCACAAAGCCGCATTTTGCAAAGCTTAGAGGAAGCCCGCGAGCTCATGGTACGTGGTTTCTTTTTCTCGCGTTGAAATCAAGGCTTCTCTTTGCAACGCTGCAACATTGTGGCCTCTTTGTCCGTGAAACTGCAACTTGCGCAGCCTGTTTCCCTCTGGTGAAACGACCTGAAACCGCATCCCGGAATTGGAGTGCGAAAGCATCAGTCCCACGTCCCGAAGCGCCTGACAGAATCCCAGAGAAATGCGCGCCAAAAGGCTGGATGCGTGCCTTGAGTTCCTGTAGGAAGCAGAAGTGATGTGCTATCCAGCAACAAGTGTGCGAAAATAATACAGACGGTCCATTTGTGTTGCCATTATCAACGTAAGCCGCTAGCTGTTGATGAATGGACTTTGATAACCATGAAGCCTGGCAAACAACTGAAGTTTCAAAAGCACGGAACTCCAGTCATGACGACTTGAATAATGCCCCTCCTCTTTTGCGGATCGAAACAAACGGCCGCGAAAAAGATAGGCCGTGCAGCAAGAATATGGTGGCACAAATGGAAAGCTTGCTCGCTGTGGCTCTTGTCTGCCAGCCGCAAATACGCGGGCCTCTTCCAAACAGGTCTTCGTTGTTGAGCAGTTCAACCCTTCGCCCGAGCCCAATGGATTTCTCTCGATGCGCGCGGAAAGTCTGGTACCCCATTCCCCCCACTAGAAGCAGGTTGGAATCTCGAGATCTACGCTTGGGGTGAGGACTTTGAGGCCCCTAGGAGCGCTCCAGCCCACAGGCTCTCTTGCCCATAAGGTTCACTTGACATCCGAAAAAAGCAGCCCCCCCGAAAGGATCAGGCCCCACCACGGCCGAGGGCTCAAGGTCTCTGCAAAAATTGGCGCCTAATCTTGAGGGGATGCTGGGTGCCCAAAGGAAACCTCCATGTGGCCCCCAAGGTTGCAAACCAAACTTTGTGAGGTCACTAGGACTTGCCCAGAAGATGCCCATGTCCATCGCTTTAAAGCCGGGCCGGCAACTCGCACTTTCTGCAAGACGGCTCGTGGAAGCAACAAGCCTGATTCAGCCTCCCTTAAAAAGCCCGCTAAGAGGAGACCCTATCAGTGATGTTTGGATTGAAGCTTAAAAGTACTCACCTCAGATTTGACACTGTAAAGGGGTCCTTTAACCGCCTGCCAAAGCAATTTCCCAAAAAACCACCCTCCCCCTCCGGTAGGGACAAAATTGGCACTTGACTTCGTTCAAGCGGAGCCCCTGAAAAACCAAATGTACGAAACGGGCATCAAATTCTGTTTTTTTAGGTGGTGTTCAGGTACTTGGGCGGTACTTTTCAGGATTCGGGTACGTCAAAGGATTCAAAACAACGGTACATGGGCCGCAAAGGCCCCACTGAGAGCCGCAAAGCCCCAGCCCCAGAGCCCCACAAGCCTTCCTGAGCCCCCTGGCCCCAGCGAGAGGAAGCGCCGAGCACGGAAGACCAGTTGACCCATGCGGCAGGTCGCCAGGAGCCGCTTGTGCCTGGAGCCGACTCAAGGTGTGGTCCCCTTTTGAGAGGTTTGTACCCTCTTTGACCAGTTGTCCTTTTCGCAGGGACGGTGTGTGCCACAAAAAAGGTTGATGGCTCGCCCTGTTTACCCGTCAAATTGTGAGAATGGCAATGGAACATGCACTGGCTGCTGCAATTCATCAGCCTAGATCATGGGTAAACATGTTCATCATGGGTGAGCCTTACCCCAGGTGAACTGAGTGCGAAATGTCTTTGGCAAGCGTAGCACTGCGCAAGCACAAAGAGCTTTGTGTATCCTGTACTCGCTGTGTTCCTTCAACACGTCTAAGCATGTCCATTCCAATTCAAACAAACAACATATAAAGTTGCGCTTCGACTCCAACATTTAAAATCAAAACACAAAAGAAACACAAAAGTGCGAAACCTCACGTTGTGCCTTCAGGCATCAACCGTCACAATCAGGGTGGCAGAAGGTAAACATTGCCAAAACCCGACTTCCTCAGGCATGGCTCGTGGCTCAAGAACATTCGTGCACAGGGGTCTCTTGCAAGTAGGAAAATTGAAGGGACACATTGCAACTTGGCATTTTGTTGGCTTCCTTCCGAAGAGCAGCGAACCACCCCACTCACCACCAATGTGCGCGGGACCACTCAAACGAGGAACTTAGGAATGGAGACGAGCGCTGGCTCCAGCTTGCGTTTGCAGGATCTCTGAGTTTGCAAAGGGATTCACCATAGGAGACGAATCTCAACTTTATTTTTTACACCTGCAGTGGGTCCGCCTCAAAAGTTCGGGCCCGCCGGCTGTCGTGTTTCCTTTCCGGTGCCCTTTGCGAAAAAAAAATCCAAAGGGGAGCCGTCAAGCGGCAAGAACTTCCATGCCGACCCCCGGCCTGATGTACTTGAGACATCTCGTCAGCTTGCACTTGCGCTCCGGCCCTTCGCAGACGCGTTCACGTCGCGAGCACGAGCAGTCCATACAAGCTATAGCATTCACTTTAGGCCCGGCTGAAGTGAGTTAGTTGCCCGGTATTTGAAACTTTTTCCGGCAGCGCATGTTTCGCTGGAAAAATCTCAGAATTTGGCCAACCTGTGTCAACATCTGTTGTTTCTCTCTTCAAACGTGTAACTCCCCTTCAAGGGGTCCGTGGCATGGCCCGAATCATGGGGACGTGTTGAACGTTAGTGGCACCTGGGCACAAGGAAGCCCCTCACACGCTGCGATGAACGACCCGGTCACGATCCTCTTTTGGGTTTGGGGGGTCCAAAACAGCGGCCCGTGACACCCCAAATGCTCCCTGTTCGAACTTCACAAACTCTTCAAGAAAACTGAGCAGTTCATCTCTTGAAGCTTATCTACACAGCGTTTGGTTCAGAAACCAAGCGAAAAATCTGATGTTGAGGAGTTGGGTTGCAAATAAGAGACAAACATAAAGCTAAGTCACCCAAAAAGGGAAACTACAAGGACCCTTAAATCCCCGAAGTGATGATGTTCAAGTGAGGTACTTTGCTTCCCTCAACCGCTGACGGCAATTGTTTTATCGATTCACTGCCAAATCGCGCGAAACCATCTACGGGTGCGGTCCGCGGTATTACACCCACAGGTAGGCTCAGCCAACGAACGTTGCGAAACAATCATCATCCTTCGAGCAAAGGTAAACAATGACCAACTCTTGACCCAGTACATGTCTCGCTTCCTGACTGGATAAGTTCCAAGGATAGGGCCCCGAACTTGCTTGCCAACGCAATGAATGGTTTGCGCCAAAAAAGTGGACAGCTGATAGAACGAGCCTAAAGGGGGTGAAATAGATTCCCATCAAAAAATGGACTTGTGAAGCATGATTTGCCTAGAAGAGGGTTCCTTCCTTCCACATCTTGACTCAACCTTCCCTATATTTCCTCGTTCAACATCAGCCTACTAAAAGGACATGCACTTCAAATTGGCGCACATGAAGCCACCCTTTCAAGTGAAATACACCCGAAGAAGCTGCCACTCGTAAACCAAACGGAACAAGAGGACGTCTTGAACCACAAAGCATAACCTAGAAACATGCTGGGATTCTTACGCCCACACGAAACCCACACAAAACCCACACAAAAACCCAAAACCCATTAAAAACCCAAACCCACACAACTCCCACACCCTACACACACACACACACAAAAAAAAACCCACCCAAGACCGAAACCACGCAAAACCCACCCAAAGTCCGCACACAACCACCCCAAATCCACAAAACACACGGACAAATTAGGATCATATCACCCATGAAAGAAGCAAATGAATGCCGGCCTCAAAGAAACATGTCCCCACTCATTCCGGCGCCAGCAGAAGTTGGCAGGATGAGCCGGAGGCTCTAAAGTATGTGGGAAACCACCTTAAATTTCGCTGCCGCCCCGGTAGGGCGCTTTTCGTGCCTCGGCGCCTCAGCAAGTACTGTAGCCTGGCAAGTGACCCAACTCCAACGCCATCCGGAGGGGGACGGGGGCGTTGGAATGTCTGGAACAATGTCGCATATCTAGCAGGCAGCAGAAGGATCCAAAAAAACCAAGGCTGCCCATTTCTGAAGAACCCTAAGTTCCTTGTGGGGGGGGACCGTGGGGGTCTGAACCGGCAACCTGCTCGGAACCCCACAAGGGCCACCCCCATGACTGCGCTTTGACCTCCTCGCGAAAAAGGGAGCTTCTGCTGGGCACATACCCCAGGTTGGTTGGGACGACACTCGAAACCCCCCATCATCAATTAAAGGTTGCTCTAAGAGGGGCCTGAAAAACTAAGTGCCATTTGATCAGTTGGTTACAACCCGTCTTTGCCTCTATCAGATTCGCCCAGCCCGGTCCCCGCACATCCGGAAGCTTGCAACGGCCACCCGGCTTGCTGTGGCGCCCGGCATAGGAATCAACTCTGTGCGAATGCTTTGCAGCGCCTCGGGGCAGCAGAGGCTGAGAGTTTCGCGTCTGAAAAAAATAGCTCGGAGCTAAGGTTGGCGACCATGAACTTGTTGATGTACAAATGTCAACATATGAATATGCATAATGTGCATGTATATATATATATATAATATGTATGTACTACTATAGCCTTGTGAAACAATACATCCCAAAGGTGTTGTTGCCTGCAACAGTGCGTGCAAGGAACAACTCACAGCTCCGAACCTGTCGATCCTCTGCCCTGAACAGGGGTCCCTATATTTCGCCTTTCAACATCCTCCGCCCTAAAAAGTGATGTGTAAAGCCGCCAAAAGGGGAAATAGAGGGACCGCTGCTGAATACGAAAGACTCTGAGTTGAGGCCGCTTGAGAACGTCAAAACTCGCCCCAAAGAAACACAAATAGGCTGCTGCAGAAGAACATGGCACCAATCCCAAAACATTGGGATGTTCTCTCTTGAGGTCCTTTGTTGGGTCTTTTTTCAAAGGAAGTCCAAGGTGGGGAAACCAAAGCTCATTGGAGTTTGGCTCCCTTAAGACCATGTGAGCCGCGGCAAAATATGGAGGGGGTTACCCCAAAGGATATGAGAGAACTTGTTGGAAAGAGAATCGGGCTCTCATGTGTCCCTCTGAATCGAGTCCGAACCTCATAAATAAATCAACCGCTAGCTGCTCCTGGCATCAGCTTCTGTCCTAGCCGTTTCCTTACACCGAGCAAGGAGCTCGCTGCAAGAATGCCACCATGTTTTGTATCCACCTGCGGTTTGGGGGAAATAGAGCCTGTCCTTCGCAACAGGCAAACAAGCTGCATCTCGTGACCGGTCGCCCGCCCATTCAAAACATCTTCTCAGTAGGGGTGATTCATTGGTGTATTGAAATGCTTGTTGAAGCTCCCATCTTCGTGATGTCCACGACAAATTAGCTTGCCTGACGTCTCACGGAATCCTCACTGGAACACAAAGAACACATCGATGGTTGCGAGGATTGTGGAAATTTCGACCCTTGCGACGCCACAGAAAACATCCCAGCCCATCGCTTCAAAGTGGGACCTTATATCCGGTTTCCCATTCGAAACGTCCCGAGTTCACCGTGTTTAAGCCTCTGACCCGGATCGCCACGTCCACCGGCTTCCTGGCAAGAGGAAGCCATGGATCGCTGCCAGGCGGTGTGCATCACATGTCTGAGAATCAAAGGCCCCAGCGTCCCTTGCCTCATGGGACATTTGGGCTGCCCAAAGGACAAACCGCAGAATCTGGGGGTTCATGTGCAGGTATGGCCATGGGTCCCAATCCAACCACTAAAATAGGTTCTAAAGTGGGTGGTGAATTCACCTACCCCGAAATGGGATCCCATTGGTTTTGACCCACAGCCATATGTGCCCCCTGGGAAAATGTACATTACCCCACCAGCCCGCAGGCTCGCTCCCTGGCCGCAGCTCCTTTTTGTGCCCATCCGCGAACACTTTGCGCGGGGAAGGCGTTTGCAGCGGGGCATGGACGCCTGGCGAGCCGTTGCCATCCAAGCCTCAAGGGAAGCCTTTGCTTCCGTCTCGCATGGGGGTGGGTCAAAAAATAAAAACCACCAGTGGACCACAGGTTTTAGCCATTGTTTCCATTTACCGGGGCGCCATTTGGGGTACCTATTTTTGACCCATAGCCACATGGAAACTATCAGCAGTTGCTTTTTTGATGCAAATGTTCCGCCAGGATGCCCAGTCAGGTTCCATGTTGGTGGATGGGAGTTATTTCCCATTGGCTTCTTCAACCAGCGCCAAACAAGGGGGGGAGCCCCGCATTTCTCCAGCTTACCTGCTGAATCATATAACCAACCATGAAACCATGAGATGACAAAGGCCAACAAATGGTTGTGCTCGGTCAGAAATCTCCGAGCTCGTTTTTTCGTAACCATTGCAGTCTCATGACTCACCTGCATCTCTCAGCTTTAGACCCCGAAATGGCTCGATGCTTGGGGCCAAAAGGCCCCAAATCTGGGCCTTGGACAGCGGATTCGGGTAAATTGGACTGAAGCCAAACGACCCCATGTGTTAACCAAGATCTAACCTAGCAAAGGGCCGAAGTCACTAGAACGGGGTGAGGAGCTTCAAACCCCTTCTGTACATCCTTCTCCAAAAAATAAGACTGACAAACTGTGCGGATGTGTTTCGCTTCTTTCGCCTTTTAGTCCAGACGTCTGGTGCATCGCGTGATTCGAGTGAGCCTCACCACCAGATGCCACACTCCTGGAGACTCGGTGCGACGGCCTCGGGGCAAGAGTTGGCATGTGTTGGCCAATCCGCTTTTCCAGCCTGCGAAACCACAAAGGACCCCTGCCAAGCCAAGGATTGAGGATTCTTGGATGCTTCCTACTCTGCAGCCCATACGTTTTCAGTGGCTTCTCTTTTGCGCGGAGTACTGTCGGCCCCGGATTGATGAACCGTGACCACCTACGTGTCCCAAACTTTTTCAGTGGTGTCTCTCTTGCGCGGCAGTACTGTCGGCCCCGGATTGATGAACCCCCAAAGCCTGATCCGGATCCCTTCTGAAATGGCTTGCACCCTTCGCCCTTCAAGTTCAGGAAATCCGGACTCAACATCGTGGTCTTTCTAGAGGCCCCCGGGAAAGCGGTTCTTCCGGTCCCAGTCCCAACAAGATCTCAGGCCCTCGAGCGAGAGCTCGAGAGCCCTGGTTCCGGTCCCGGGTGACCCTAGGCCTAAGAAGGCCTAAGAAGGCCACTCCGAAAGGTGTGACTTCCAAAAAAGAACGAAGAGATGCGGGTGTTTGCTTGTTTCGAATCACCAGTTGGCTCTCACTTGCCTGAGTTTCAAGCAAACTTGCAGTGAAACCCAGAGAAATGGTTGGGGCACAAATCCCCATGAAACCAGTTGGCCCTCACTTGCATGAGGAGAGTCCAAAACAGCTGGGGCTCAAAAAATCGGTGCCCAAAATAGAACCCCGGTAAAGAAAAAGGAAACAAAGACAAAAACCTGCAGTCCAATTCCTGGATGAATTTTGAGCCATACCCAAGGAGGAGAGTCTGGTCTCATTATTTTACCATGGTCAAAGTCACCCCCTAAGTGGTGGGAATTAACCCCATTTCTGACTTTGATAACCCCCAGAAACCGTCAAAATAATGACCCCTGAGAGTCAAAAGAGTCCAACCCCCGCCTTCATGGCCGCCAGGGACAAGGCGATCGACTTGCTGCGCTGCGTCAACAGGAGCCCGCAGGACTGCAACAACACCTGCCGCGCCGTGACTCGTGTTTTCTGGGGTCATATATGCTAGTCAACCCTAAAGTCTTGAATGAGTTCGGGGAAAACTGTTTTTTCTGCAGGGCAACCTTTCAACACTTTCCAAGAGGTCGGTTTGTCGTGGAAGCTGAGGGGGACCGACCCCTGCCTTCACGGCTCATGGGCGTCGCTTTCTTGACGCCACCCTTTTCTAAGGGGCTGGTTTCAGTGGAAACTGTCCACTCTAAGGTTGGGTGTGCCTCAAAAGGGGACCCTAAAATCATGAAATTGGCCACTCCCGTCGGCCACAAGGTGCGCCCTTGGCCCTTCATTGGTCAAACCACGAACACCAAGAGGAAACCAGACATTTTGCCGATTCCCCATTTGGGTATGAATTTCATTTCGGCACGCTTTGAAGATGTATGTCCACCAACCACTTTTCGGGAGGTTCCCCATTAAAATTCCTTACCCCCAATTTTTCAGGCGGGTTGCGGAAAAAACGGTACCCAAGGGAACACCACCGTGGGGCCCCGAGATTTTGAGGCCCAACACCACGGGCGTCTCCAAACTCCGCCGGGCCCGCTGAGCCCAGGTCCTCAAAGATCGGCCGAATGGGTCCGACGGCGGTCTCGGGCTTCGTTTTGGGGGGGGTGGTGTCGTTTCCCATTTGGCAAATCATTTGGCAGATGATTTTCCGGATGTCACTTTAATGGCCCGGTACCATTTTATCAGGTTATGATGCCAAACTAAATGTGGGGGTGTGGGCTACCATTGAACCATGATCGTAGGACAAAGATGTGTAATTGGGCAGCACATGATAATCATTCGCCAATTATTGAAATAAGGCATACGTGAGAAAGAAACCCCGAGCAACTCTTATCGTTTCTCAGGCAGGGGAATTGAAACTCCAACTTTCCCCTCGTGTGTGTCTTTCTACGCTGGCCTTCAGCATGCCTCGCTCCGTTTCCCAGCCGAACATCTGGGCTCTAGCCCAAAGTCAGGCGAATTCGCTTGCCGCTCCCTTCCCCATTGCTGTCCTTCACCTCCACCTCCACCGCATTCCTGCAAGCAAAAGGGATGCCCTTCTTATCAAGTTTTTTTGGGGGGGGCTCCTTACAAAAGCGTTCAAAGGGCTCCAATCATTCTGGCGTTGAGCCGCTGGGCTGACATGGTCACAGGTCCTTCTGAGACAAGGGCCCAAAGTGGGTGCCAGGGATTCCTCTGCCATTCAACCCTGGCCGCGTTTTGGCTCCTGCGTTCGGGCCCGCCTTTTCAAGGGGATGCCAAATCGGAGGCCTCTGTCTGGTCCTAAAAGTGGGCTTTCCCGGAAAAGAACCACAAATCCCTGGCATAAGTGGACAGCTTTTCTCAGCCAGTTTCGCTCTCTTCAACGATCATGGAAGTGCACAGAAGGGTTTGGAAGACTCGCATCCTTCTCCAAAAGGCTCCTTATAGCCGGGTTTCTCTGACCCAAGCTGAGCACTCATCTTCCCCCTGAAGTCCTGATTTCAGCACATGCACATACTTGGGGACACCAGATCCAGTCCTCTGATGTCAATGGGGGGCAAACGTAACATCCAAGCCATGAAATCCATTGATGCGTTTGATGCCTTTGCTTCCGCCAACCTATGCGCACTCCAACCAACATTGGCGCAGGGGGGCAAAAACTCGTGCAAACTTGGCCAATGAGGGCAGCCATTTTGGAGAGGTGAGCTCCCCAACATAACGGCCGGTCTCCGGCGCTCAAGAGGCCGAAGGCCTTAGTCTCAATCGAGTCGCAAACAAAAAAATATCAATTCACTCTGGTGAAGAATCAGACGAGCCTTTGCCGCACCTGTTGACGGTTGCTTGTGGTCACTGTACCCGCTCTTTTGGGAGGGTTACTCATTCGTGTCCCAATTTTGTGGTAGTGTAGACCGAACCACCAAGCGTTGAAGGCACCTCTGCATTGGTCTCACGGGACAACCCCTGGAGATGGACAAAAAATTACCACCCAACCACACCCCCAAGGCCGAAACCGAGAAAAGAAAAAAAACATCGGCGAGTTGTCGCGAACCCTACGACACGTCGATACCCCGAGATCCGGTTGATCCGGCTCCGGGCCGAAAAATCCCGCGCCTGGTCACCTTCAGCACCTGGAACCCTGGCAGCGCGCCCAACACCTTGCAGGCGCTCTCCGGCTGCAGCCTGGCGGCGCTCCCAGCGCGCTGAGCCGGGAACGTGGTACAGTTCCCGAAGGAAACCCCCGCATTTTGACATACACCCCTGAATGGGCCCAACGAAATCGCTGCACAAAACACAGAAAACAACAAAGAGTTTTACATGTTGTTGCGCTTGCATTTTGAAAAGGGTGCGGAGTTTGTTTGGGAAGCTATGATGTTTCTTCTTTGGATGCTTTTCGTTTTTTCGTCATGTGCAAACAGATTCTGTAAATTACATCATTTTGTCACGAAATGCGTGCATTCTGCACTAGCTCGTCAGCTCGTCAACATCCCTAGTTGTTTTCAACATCCCCAGCTTCTCACCCACGAAATTGCCGTATTTTACACTAGCTTGTCACCATCCTTAGTTGTTCCCGAATGCGTAGCAGAAGCTCCCCTTTTCGAAGTTGGGGGTCACGGGGGTTAGGAGGTGACCAGAATCTGTGCGCTTTACGTGCAAAGTTCGTGGCAGGCGCAGCACTGTTGGGTGCAGATTTCGTGGCAGGCGCAGCACATTGAGTAGGTCGAATCGTTCTCGCCGCGGCGCTGTGCGCATTTTGAGAGCGTGAACCCTCTGCACACGTTGACAGCTTTTCTCAGTCAAACCGTAAAACAACGGCTTCGCAGGCGGGATAAAAAAAACAAAAACAAAAGCTAACCCTCCATCAAATCAGTCGTCCCGTCATGCCGATGCTCTGCTCAAAGGATCTGGAAATCCCATCTGCCGATCCTGCAAGGAAGGGTTTGGAACACTCACATCCTTGTAGCCAGTTTCCTTGGCCCCAGCCACCCATCTGTCCAGTGATGACGTCTTGACTTCAGCACATGCACATCTTTGCTGTGCCTTTGCGCCCCATAAAGGGCAAACCAACATGACACCAGAGATTACAATCATTTGGATGGGACACCATTGACGCATATCCACAATGTGACCAAACTGATTCATATTGACTGCTCCAGTATTGGTGTCAAGGGTTGCGAACATCCAAGCCAGTCAGCCCCCGCCTGAAAGGCAAATTCGCGGCCAACTGCACGTTGCGGACCTCGCGGCGACGCATTTATTCGTACATGTTCGTTTTGGAGAAGCACATGGGGTTCTGGCAGAAATGCAAAAGGAAGCAAACAAATATTTACCCAGTTGCCCAAGGGATGTCGCCTTGCCTTTGCCGACGCTCTGTCTGACAAGAGCGAATCTTGGAGGTCCAAAGCCTCCCTGAGTTGTTTTGGTGTTTGTTTCTTTCTTTGTTGGTTCCTTCTTGGAACACGCAAACAAGTCAATCGTCTCGCCCCTCCGAGTGCTGGGATCGCGTCCAAATTCGGGCAGGCTCTGGTTCTTGGCAGCATAGGAAACCCCCAGAATGGTTGCGCATCTCTGCAGACCACAAGCTGGTGTTCCCATTTCACTGCAGCCAAGCATGTGTTTTCCATGGGTCAGCCTCAAGAAAGAAAGGTTCAGCACCTTGATTCAAGGACTCAGACACACGAACCCGACGCACAGAAAACAACAACTTGCAAACGGATGATCACCGAAAAGGAAACAAGGATCACGGCAAAACATGCTGGCGGAAACAGGGACGGAAACAAAGATGACAACATCCGACTTCAACTTGATTGTCTCTTTTTTTGAGGCCCCCCCCCCAAAAAAAGTGACTTTCCTTCGATTCTGGGTTCCCTTGAAAACCACCAAAAAAGGGGGCCCACCCCCTCAACAAAAAGAACACACTCATTTGTTCTGACTTTGACGGGAAGCCTCTGCGTTAGGGAAAGAGCCGCTTCCACCACCGCAGATCGAAGCGATTTTCTCTCGCCGGGCCGTGTAGCGCTTGAAGGTCACCGCCGCGCAGTGGCACTTCCGCACCATGCCTCCGCAATCGATTCGGGGGAAGGAGGTGGCAGACGCGTTTGCTTGCGTTGGTCACCCTGGGACCAAGATATAACGTCACAATATCGAAGTGAAGCAAGAAAAACCATGAAGCATAATATCGAAGTGAAGCAAGAAACACCATGAAGCATAATATCAAAGTGAAGCAAGAAAAAACATAAAGCATAATATCGAACAAGAACAAAAAAAAACATGCATTAAGGAGAAAAAACACTTTAAGCGATGGACTGTCTGCAATCAGCGGCATTTGCGCACATTACTAATATGTTTACGATGAATTGCACTTATCTTCCTAGTAACTGGTCCTAGTAGTCAAACTTTGAGATCCCTAACCTTAAGGCCTTCAGAGCGGGTCCCCCAGTTCCAACTAGTCTTCCAATGCATCGTATCGTAGTTTTCAAGTACACAGGAAGATGGCGTCCATTCCCCGACAGCCATCACTGTGACCATGCCCAAATACCCTGCGCCGCCAGCCCCCAACGCATGACGCGCAGCATTCAAGCAAGTAGGAACACCTGGGCGCCTGTCTTTGATGCTTTCGCCAAACTGTCCATGGCGCATTGCGATGGTTCTCCGCTGCAGATCCAGATTCGATCTCCTTTCCGTAGCAGTCTCCATTCTTGTGCTGTAAACCGAGGCACTCTGCATGGAACGTGGCACAGGGTACGCTTTCAGATGCCAAGGACGCACTTTGCAAAGTTAAACCACGGCTTGCTCTTGACATTGCAAGGGGTAAAGCGAGCTGCAAGTCGACCCTCAGTTAATACCCCTCCCCCGCCTTCCCCTCCCCAGGCGAATCGGGGAAAAAAAAAAACAAGTCCCCATTCACTCCCTTTTAAAAAGCTCAAGATCTAAGATCATTCACACATTCCTCGGCTGTTTGGGGGTTCCACGGAACCGAAAACCAAGCGGCTTCCCTTCCGCAGCCCATTTTCCGAGTCCAACCCAAACCTTCCGCCCTCCCTCTCTAGGCCCCCGGGCGCGCCAGCTTCTTCGCCGCCATCCGCGCCTGGCAGAGCTGGGACGAACTCCTTGGCACCTCGTTGGGCACAGACCCTACGTAGCTTTCAGCTGACAAGGAACGTCTTTGCGGAAAATCACAACCAACACATAGTCTGCTGGAACATCTTTCTTACAGTCACTTGATCTGAAACGGAATGTGCACTGCCCCCCACAAAAGCTCGAGAACTAAAAATGAAAGAAAAGAGGCTGAAAAATACGACAATTCCAAACTCCAAACAACTCGAAAGATTGTAAACATGAAAATTCAAAAATGCTCTGAGAAGGGGAAAAAAAGGGAAAAAAAAGCTGGTGCAAAAACAAAACAAACGCTCTAAGCACTTGAACATTCGGAAACTCCGAAAAACTATATTCAACAAACACGTGCACGCAAAAACTCCGGAAATCCAACAAATTGAACACCAACAAACTCGAAAATCGAAGAATGCGACAATTCTGACAAACAGCAATGGCGCGAAACGTTCGAAAGTACGAAAAATCGGAAGACGTCAACAAAAAAAAAAAACACGGCTTCGCCGCGAACACACAAACTCAAAAAATCAAACAAATCAACCAACAAAGGGCGAGAAACATTCCGAAAGCAACTCGAAAACTCGAAAACACACAAAAACAGTCTGGAGAAAAGTCGTAATGTCGCCAAGAATCCGATCTTGAAAATGCACATCAAATACATGCAAACAACAAAAACTACGGTTTTGGCTCTTGAGTTCTCTCTGTTCTTGCCGTGTTAAGTGGTCTTCTCGTTTGGAGCTTCTCGTTTTCCTGGCCGAAAAGCCGCGCGGAGCAATCTGGCCCCTGGTCCATCGCCTTGGGCTGCCCTTTGGGGAGTCCCCCGGGGCGATCGAGCGGTGGAATCCTCCGGAACTTCCCGCCTCCTCCTCAGCGAGGCCCGAGCTGTGCATGGACACGCGCCCGCTCTGGTGGAGGATGGCCTGGGGTCCATTCATGTGCGTCAAACCAATCTGGAGAAGGAGATCCACAAGAGAATAAGGATTCGTTTAGGCTCGGTACCCTTTTGGAAAAGAAAGCAACGCAACCCAGCTTTTGGGAGGAGGTCACATTGGGAGAAAACGCGCCTTCCAGAAAACTCAATGCCCGGCAACCCCAAAAAAGCCCACCCCCCAACCCAGTAGGGCAGGGGCATCCACCTGTTAGCTGTTAGCCGCTGACGCATGTAGCCCTTCTCTGGAGTAGGTCTGTGCATGTGTCTCTGTGTATACGCACGCACGCGTGTGGGCGTGTATAAAATGTGCGTACATATAACTCTAATATTTAGTGTATGCATGCATGCGCGTACATGCGTATGTGTGTAGGGTTAGATGTCTACGCATGTTATGTATATATATATATGTATATATATATATATATATATATATGTATATATATATGTATATGTACACATGCATAGGCATATGCCTATGTGTATGTATATGTATATGTATGTATGTATGTATGTATGTATGTATGTATGTATGTATGTATGTATGTGTGTATGTATGTATGTATGTATGTATGTATGTATGTATGCATGCATGCATGCATGCATGTATATATATATGTTTGTGTGTATGTATGTGTGTATGTATGCGTGTATGTATGTGTGTATGTATGTATGTGTGTATGTGTGTATGTATGTATGTATGTATGTATGTATGTATGTATGTATGTATGTATGTATGTATGTATGTATGTATGTATGTATGTATGTATGTATGTATGTATGTATGTATGTATGTATGTGTGTGAATGTGTGTATGGATGTCTGGATGTATGGATGTAGCGTGTATGTGTGTATGAATGTAGGCGAGTATGCATGTATGCATGTATGAGAGTATGCATGTACGCATGTATGCATGTATGCATGTACGCATGTGTGCATGCATGCATGTATGCATGGATGTATGGACGTATGGATGTATGGATGTATGGATGCATGTATACATGTATGCATGTATGCATGTGTGCATGTATGTATGGATGTATGGATGTATGGATGTATGCATGCATGCATGTATGTATGCATGTATGTATGTATGCAGGTAGGTAGGTAGGTAGGTAGGTAGCAATGTATACGCGCCAGTATGCGCCACTCTGATGGTCTAAGGCGTTGCCCCGGTTTGGATAGCAAGTGGCCCTGCCTAACCGAGAGTTCAAGGCTGCAGCTTGACGCGGCATCCTACATGTTCAAGCAAAGCTGTCAGAGCTTGACACCGTCCGTCATATATGTTCAGCTCCTCAAACTACCATCCTTCAACCCAAGTAAGAAGACTTTGTCCTGGGCGGTGGCTCTGCCTTCCTTGTGAGGTTGCCACCATTTGTGCAAAATAACAGCCGCGGCCAATACTTGATGGTTTTGGGTGAGTGAATGCCCTGGATTTTCGTAGATGACAGCAAATATTGACCAACCCGTTGCTCATGTTTTTGCTCACTTGTTCGTCCCCAAACCGAGCCCGAAGAGTTTCGTGGCGCACATCAGTCATCTCTACAGCAGCACGCCAGCCCTCCCCCAAAACTAAGGAACACCAACGCGGCTTCCAATCTAAGGGACATCGCCAGCACCTACAATGAAAACTCACTCTAAACGGGCCTTTGCACAAAGGTGGCGTTCGACCTGCGCGTGAAATCACCGAGGATAAGGACATCCATGCCCCAAGCGCCCGTTTGCAACGCTGTCACAAGGGGAAGAACCCGCGCAAGGGAACCACGTCAAGCCGAGGCGCACCGTACCGCGGGTTGAAGCTCCTCACGTGCAGCGTTGAACCACGCCGCTCCGCATTGGGCGCCTTGCATCGCACGGAAAACGCGTGAGCGCAAACTGGCCTTGTGAAAATCCAGGCCTAAACGCGGAACTCCAGTGTTCCACCAACGCTCTCAGCAAACCTGAGCTAAACACAAACTTCAGCTGAGCTCTAAAGAGCTGGACTTCGTGCCACGTGAGTGATTCATCCAACTATCCAGCGGACTTCTGTTTTCTCATGTAAGTTGAATAAGTAAGTAAACACATGTAAGCTACATATATACATATATAATTATATATATATATTCGAAGTAAACACCTGAAACATGGAATTTTGTATGGTTTTAACTCCCCGTGCTCCTTTCACTCGACTTGGGACATCTCTCGCGCCTGGAGCGCCAGTTGCGCGAGGTCCAGGGAGATGCCCAGCTCGAAGTTGGCCATCAGCTGCCTGACGTCAGCTCCGTCCGGCGAGCGAGCGAGCCGACCCAGCGGTGTCCCCAACCAACAAGCCCTGCCGCAGGAAGAGTTCGAAGCTTGCCAGTCAACAACTCCAAATTTTGGGACAGCGAGAAAATCAAACTCTCGCAATCCGCCTTTTGGTGCTGTTCAAAAGGGAAGCTTGAAGGGAACCGGCTTTGATGTCTTCTGTGGTTCCCTTCATTCAAAAGGCACCTCCAAAAAAGAAACACTCAACAGCATCTGCCGCAACAACACACTCGAAACCCTCCCCCGGAACAAAAACAACAAAAACGCACCTTGTTGGGCTAATCAAGGAGGGCAAAGTCAAAACCTGGTCTTCAGTCGAAAGAAAAAATGTTACTTTTTCTCAACCCATGAGCCAAGTTTGTTTTCCGGCCCCCCCCCCCAAAAAAAAATGACGAAAAAACGAAACAACGACACTCAAACCCCTTTCCCAACACCCTCTGCCGCACTAAAAGCAATCGGATGTTGAAGCGAAGTTCCCCCCCCCCAACCCCCCACCCCACCCCACCCCCTCCCCACCCCACCCCCCGCGCCTCACCCGCACCCCGCGGAGCTGCGCCGCCTCCGCCGCCCGCGCCGCCGGGGCGCCCCCGGCGCTCGCCGCCGCCTGGGCGCGCAGCGCCTCCTCGCGGCCCAAGGTGATCTGCACCGCCGCCTCCGCGGCCGAAGGCAACGGGCCACGGGCGGGGGGGGGGTGAAATATATGTCGGGGGGGAGGGAGGGGAAAGGGGGGGAAGGGGGGGGGAGGAGTGGCGGGGGTAAGGACCGCTATTTGTCCATGTTGTTTCCTATACTATCTCTTCTTTTCTTTTCTATTTTTTTTTGGGGGGGGCGGGGGGGTGATCCATATTCCATTTGGGGCTCCAGTTTTGACCATGGGGTTCTGTTCCTATTTAGTTGCTTTTTAGGGGGTGTCCCCAATGGGCATCCCATGTAAAGGACCTTTTGATCAACCCCCATGTAGGTCTCTGAGCAAGTGCTGGACTTGCTGGTTCAATAGGGGAATGAGACATGGAATGAGGTTTCCTTTGTTGGAGGGGTCTCTATGAGAATCTTTCCAACCAATGGAGACTGGTGGGATAAAAGTCAAACGGAGCGTATCCCTTTACAATCTGTGCAGCGAGACCCTCTCATTGATAAGCAGGTCATCTTGGATGGCACATGCACGTTCAAACATGGCAGTAAACCCGCTGTGGGGTTGTTGGGGGTTCCCAACCCTACAGTGCATGAGCCCTCTGGCTTGCAAACTGCTGTTGGAAGATGCCCTCAAAAGCCCCCGCCTCTCGCATTTTTCATGGTATTTTGAGGATGTCGCTTAGATGTCGCGTAGAGTAACAGGCGATTGAACTTCCGATGGTCCAAAGTGACACGTCGACGTGTCCCCAGCCTCAGGTTGCAGAGCGATCGCTGTTGCCAGCTCCTCGTCCTCGCAGCGGTTTTTAGATGCGGGACCGCGAGTCGTCGTGTTTATTTTTTTTCCACTTGGCCATGGGTCAAAATCCAAATCGTACCCTCAGTGAAAATCCCAATCCCCACAAAAATAGACTAATAGACTACAACGGGTGGTGCAACTACCAAAATGGTACCATTGGTTTTGACCCACAGCCACTTCAACAACCCGACAAGAGACAGGAAAAGCAAGCACACCCCCGTGAGGGCGTGAGAAGGGGGGAAGTTGACCAGACAAATGCATTTTGTCATGGGCTAGGGAATGCCAAAAGGGCGATCTCTGTCAACGGACCAGCGCACATTCGTCGGTTCTTCACAAGCCCTCATTTGACGGATAGGTTCATCACTGCTCTTTGTGGAACTGATTGAAGATGCTGTACTAATGTCCAAACTCATCAATGAGAGGAGTCCCAAAAATGCCCAAAAGACATCAACCATTTGTGGGGTTCCCGCATTTTGGGACACACCCGTGTATTGATGAAAACCCCAAACTCTTCAACCTCCGGTCTCGTTTTTCGGCTTGCTTTTTTCCAACGCAATGCCAGAGTCTGGGATTACTACTTTTCAACCAGAAACTCAGCCCCCCCGGAAGTTTCGCGACATGCCGCCAGCAGGGGAACCCTTCTGGCTCCGAGCCGTTAGTGGGAAATGGCTCCTTCTGCATGTGGCCACCGGACCTCTTTCTGTCATACCATTTAGTGGCTCATCCCATCCCGCGACGACTTAAGACTTCGGCATGAGAATTTGCTTGGCGACTCGCAGAAGCTGGCCCTAGCACCACAACCATGCGCTTCTGGCCGCTGCCCCCGTAAAAGTGTTTTCGCGAAGTGCGAGCTAGTTGTGCACGGCTGTCGTTTTCGGAGAGAAAGTTGAGAAAGGTGAATGCGAAATGCGTGCATATCAAGTTGGAGGTATCTTGTTTGGGGAACATGGTCTTGGTTGGCTTCGAAGAGACGCCAAAAGCCAGCTGACCCGGTTGGGGGGTCCCTTATTGTGAGACACCCCCATTTGCACTTGTTACTTAAGTCGCGTGTTTCAGGGCTGACCCGTTTGGGGGTTCCCTTATTGTCAAGAACAACCAATATCAACAAAAAAAAGAGTATTGATGTTGTTATCCGCTTGCTATCTTGAAGAAGGAGGGGCAAGGCAGCAGCTTCCCTTGCACCCCTCCTTGGCAGCCTCCAGCGGTGCAGCCTGAGGCCGGAAACCGCAAGGGGAAGCTGTCTTAAGCTATTGAAATGGAAGACTCTGGCTGCCGCATTTAGGGAACCAGAAAGCTGAAGTAACTTCAAGCTAGATTCCCCCTTGGTGAGTTGTCTAAGGCAAGCAAGAAGAACACCAGTCATTGCGGCTAGCACGACTGTCTTAGAAAAATAAGAAAAGCAAAACACATGGGAGAAGAGTGTCAAACATGGCCATCCTCGTGGTTTTCCTCTAAACCTGAAACACAACGGGCACCAGCTCCAAACAACGCACGCGACCCGACCCGGCCTCCGGAGACTCCAGCTCCACATCCTCCTCTGCCAGGCACCTCGGGCCGCTTGGCTTCTCACGACAGCCGCCCGCTCGGTTTCACCAACCCAGAGCCGGGTGGCCATGGGCCAAAATCCAAATCGTAGCCCCAGTGAACATCCGATTCAATCCAACCACTAAAATAGGTCCTAAAATGGGCGCTGAATTCACCTACCCTAAAATGATACCATTGGTTTTGACCCAGAGCCAGGCTGGTCTCTCTTCATGAACCTGCTGGTTGCTGACTGACCATGACACTGCCCCTTACCGCTCTTGCCTATGTCGCTTTGCTCATACGCTGCAAGCTTTTTAGCTTCAAGGCGCCAAAGAATGGAACAGAGGTCCTGGAAGTTCTACCCTTGAACTACGCATTGGATCTGGCCCGGACCTACTCTGGATGGCCATGGCCTTGCTGCTACTCCGGATGGCCATGGCCTTGCTGAAAGCTGAACCCAATTTCCGGATGCCGGCGCCAGCCTTTGGCCCTTGATCAGACTAGGGTGATGAAGCTTCTGAAGTTTGATGTTGACGGGAATAATAAACCCCTCCTATTATTATCCTGTTATTAGTAGGGGGTGTTGCCCTCCAACAGTGAGGGCAACACCCACTAAAAGGGGACACCCCCTATTAATCAACGAGGGGGTGATTGATCCAGGGTTGGCGTTACCAAATGGCAGTGTGCTACGGATATCTACCTGACATTGCCCTGCAAAACACTGATGTTACCAACGTGTTTTACCGCTCTCGAGTCACCGAAAGGCCGGCCGAATACCCCCCCCCAACCCCCCAACACCCCCCCCCTCACCCAGCCGCCATGGGCCCATTCCCATCACCGAAACCGGGTCAACCACCTCAGACCCAAAGAGCCCGGGACTCCGGCAGCTGATTCCACAGCGTCGACTCGTCCATCGCGGCGGAGGGCGTCGCTGTTTGGTGTTGGTACCCATGTGGCCATGGGGCATAACCTACGACTCCATTTTGGGGTGGATGAACATCCATTTGCCACCTATTTTGATGTTCACCAGGGGTACAGGGTTTTGACCAGCCACTCAGTTTTGCTTGCAGGGATAAACCCGACGAAAAGCCGCGGGCTTGTCCGAGGCTGCCCCATACGACAAACCCCTTGCCAAAAGAAATGCGTTCAAAGCAAGCCCCAAGAAGGGTCACTGTTTGGAGACATACCAAACAAAGCAGCAAGACTGTGGGTGTTTCAACTGGCTGCTGGGGTGAAGCTGTCCGGAGGCATGGTAAGGTGTTGCATGGCCTCAATTCATGAACCAAGCGGACTATGTTGTCCTTTCCCCTTCAACATTAACTACAAAGGGCCGTAGGATCGGTGTCTAACTGCAGTAAAGTCCTACTTTTTCTTTTCAATACTTCTGAGTTTGTTTCTGGAGCATGTGGGGCGATTTCCGACCCAGTCTCAGGCGAGGGTTCACAGGTTAACACCTCGCGCAGCCCAAGCTGCGGCCAAGCGGGCGATGGAGGTCGGCAAACGGGACACACCAGTGAGAGTTGCAGCCACTGGTGGGGAAGGCCGGCCTTCACGAACATTTGTTCAGTTTCATCTAGGTCCGCCAGTTTTGGAGGTTAGAATAAGGGTACCAACTTTTTTCTGTAGTCCATTTTAGTAAGGGATTCCTCCCCCCAAAAAGGGTAAAAGGGCACTACTGGGGGACCTAGTCATTGTTAAGAGTTCCCTGCCACAGTTGACAAATCCAACCTCATTCAGCCTTCGAACTGGCTCAAACTGGCTCAGGATCTGCTACTTGAATCTGGTGTCACTGAGTCACCTCACGCAGAAACCGACCATCAAACTGACCGGGCTGTGCCTAAGATGCCAGCCATTTCAGGCAACCATTTCGTTGATTCATGCTGGTCGCAGTTGCCCGATCACCACCCCCGCACACGCAGATCCCTCATCCACTGAAAAGGTGCCAAGATGTCGTAGTTCCTAGGCTATCACCCCTTCAAGCCAGTCGCAACCATCCTGAGGTGACCTGGCTCCTGAACTGGGAAGTTCCCTTGCTTGGTCACTGGTGGCCCAATGGAAAAAACAACGTGCCTTGTTGTTGGTTGATTTGGAAGAGGCCACGAAACCATCCGAATCATTATCCAGTAGAATCCATCGATGTTTCAGTTCACTCACTCGGATTTCCTAGCGTTCTTGGGACACTTTTGGGACCTGCATGGACACGGGTCCCAAGGACTGCCTGTTTTTGACCAGACACCTGGGTCTGCTATCCTCCTGTTCCAACGGACCTGACGTGACACAGCCGTCGAGTCCCAAGGCCTCACATGCTGGGCGCGCCGGGACAGCGCCTCCGCGCCTGAGCGGGAGCACCGAGAACCCAAAACGCATCGGAGCCCCTTGGGTGTCTCTCGAATTTGTTCGGGCGCGGCTCAAAAGTTCAAAGAGCTGGGGGTACGCAGGTTTTAGTCGTTGGTTCCATTTAGACAAATGCCAAGGTACCATGTTGGTACATTTTTCTGAGCCACCGCCAAACCAGGAAATGGACCCAAAAAAGGTGTTTTCCTGAAGGTGTCTTTTCAAACCGGCCAAGCGCCTAACGATGGCTGAGGGTCGGCCAAATCCGAATGCAAACCAAAAATAGCAGACCAGGGGTAACATAAAATCGGGAGGTCCCTTGGTGTCCCTTTAAACCAACCCAGAAAAGGGACCCGCCAAAGACAAGACAGCCCCACGAATAGGTGGTCAACACTTTGACTAGTTTACGCGAGACAAACTGGTCGAGAAACTTGGTATCTCAAGCAAGGGATAACGCTCACACACACTCACACACACATACACACTCACACACACACACACTCTCACACACACACACTATATCCACATTCGGCGTTGTGCTTGGTATGCGTGGAACTGCGGAACCCCATCATGTCCGTCCAAGTTCACCCTACTAAATTTGGAGCAATGAATCTCAGCCCCCCAAATGCTTTTTTCAAGAAAACCTGCCCCAAAAGGCACATCTACACGACCCGCTGCTCCATCCGGCCTTCAAAAGCCACCAGCTTGTGGCAAACATGCAACTGCATCCCTTTCCGCTGCAGTCTTTCAACTGGTCTCATAAGTTCACATTCTCATTCTCGCTCCAGCATAGTCTCCCCGAAACGGACATTCTGGGGCAAGCACGATTTGCTTGGATGTATTCAAGTGCGGGGGAATCTCTCCCACTCGCGGAGTTGATTCTTGATCATGCAAACAGAAGAAAAGTAGTAGTTGATAATTTTCTCTCGCTGCGAAACCCCACCTTTGAAAGAAAATGAAGGGGCCTCTACCTCAAAAAGGTGGTGTCCTTTTCCCTGAAGACCAGCCACAGTGGTCCGTTGATTTCTGAAACGTTAAACCATAGCTGGGAGATTGTTAGGATATGTCAGACATCCGTCTAAACGCTAAGATCCCCAAGAGTGCCAACTCCTCAGCACCTGAGGCCCCGGCCCTGCAATGCCAGCACGGAGCCATTGGTCGCCGCGCGCCGGGCGACAGTTCCGGCCCTGGAGTCAAACAGCTTCCCTCCAGGAAACCAGCGGCAAGGACTACTTGTTCAGGAGGTTCTGGCTGGATCTGGATCTCGAGAACTGCACAAATTGAACCCCTTTGCTGTATTTCATGATATATGGTGGTTGATCTAAATTCCTTTGTCTCGAAACGGCCATTCTTCGCGAATATAAAAGTTACTTTCGCGAATCTTTCGCGGATTCATCGCCGTGCTCTTTTCATTTCTCGAGTCGGAGAATCGCAGCTTTTAAGTGCCAGCGTTGTAAGCGAAATGACGATTTCCCAACTCCAGCTGTAAAGTCGCAACTTTTCATCACAGGGGTAGAACATGACATGCGCCGGCTGGAAAGTCGCAGCTTTTCGTTCGCCGTGCAGCTCCAAGCTTGAAGTCGCAGATTTCCAGTACCAAGCTAGTATACTGGCTAGATCGGCGCTCAGACTATACCTCCCCTTGCAATCAAAGCCTGCGCTTTCGCGCAGGCTTTCGCGGATCTTTCGCGAACTTTCGCGAAAAATCACCCACGTTTCAGAGCGGAAAGCCACCGACTAACACCCACAGACACACATACACAGGCTTGGAGCACTAACCAGCCAAGCAGGGTATCAAACTGTAGCCTCACCAGGCTTAATCAGCGCAACATCAACAAAGTGTTTTAATCAGAATAGAAGGAAGGCTCAGCAGAAAAGATGAACGGTTCCACATATCATTGATTAACCAGATACAGTTACGCAAAACTTTCGCGAGAAAAAAAGTTACTTTCGCAACTCCATCGCGAATCTTTCGCGGAGCTACCTCAACCAACACCGATGGTCACCGAATACTAAACTCCTTGCAAGGACCTTTAGAACGACTCCCATATTTTCGAGTAGATCCCAGGCGTCATCCCAAAAACCCAGTAGTAGAACCAACTGCTAAAATGGGCCGGCCTTTTGGGTGCTCATCCTGGTTGACTTTCGGAGCCGGACTGGAAGGCCGAGCTTCTGCTTCACACGACTGCAGAATCACTCAGCTGTGTTAGAGCAAGCGCTGATATACGCCGGGATGCCCCGGGTTACATTAAACGCTTTGATCAGCTTCTGGCAACCTGAACTAGTGTATTGTACGCAACTGCTTCAGCTTCCCCATCCGGCAACATGCCATGCGTTGTCAGGCACGAGAAAAACAAGCAGCTCTGCTCCGAAAATGGGAAGCAAACAGGGGGAGTCCAATTAAACCAGGTAGGAGAACCAGGAACCACCTAACATTTAAAATGGACAACGGGGTGATCAAATGGCCCTTGATTCGGAAAACCAAAGGCCCTAGCTGCCCTAGCTGCAAGGAAAGCTTCGTCCAACAGAGTTTTTGGTAGACACAAAAAGTGTCAAGTCCAGAAACTCGGGAAGCAATCCACCCCTCGAAAAGTGACGCCCACCCAAACAGGCCACCCTTCTTGCATGAAAACCAACAAGCGACTCCTTCATTCCAAATCCTCGTTCCAGAGTTTTGGCGCCAAAGGTCGCAAGCAACACTTCAAAAAGCGGATGCCAAGCATGGGTTTTCATCTGACTGTCCCCAGAATGCCCTTCAAGACACTGGGAACTTCCATACACGCCGCCAAACTTGGCTGATGTCAGCCTT
This sequence comes from Effrenium voratum, assembly GCA_963377175.1. Taxonomy (NCBI): domain Eukaryota; class Dinophyceae; order Suessiales; family Symbiodiniaceae; genus Effrenium; species Effrenium voratum. The sequence goes on along the minus strand of CAUJNA010000713.1, from coordinate 300,928 downwards.
GCTCGTCTGAAAAGCCAAGGCTGACTCAAGTTTCTTCATTTGGGTGTGTTGTTTGATGGCAAGGTGTCTGCGTTTGAAGAAAACCCACTTTGGAGCAAGCCGCAGGCAGATCCCAGCGGTTTTCTCGGTCCATCGCTTCCCACGAGGTCGGTCGCGCCTGTCCGCCCGGCACAAGGAGTGCACCGCCAGCGAGGAGAACACGAAACCCGTGGTGGGCCCGGCCAGGAGGACTCGGCGCAACCGCAAGGCGAGACGAATGGCGCACAGAACTGCGGCCCGGAACAGATCCCCAAGCGCAAGGAAGCCCCATTCAACCAACCAACCAACCAACCAACCAACCAACCAACCAACCAACCAACAAACCAACCAACCAAACAACCAACCAACAAACCAACCAACCAAACAACCAACCAACCAACCAACCAACCAACCAACCAACCAACCCACCCGCCCGCCCGCCCGCCCGCCCACCCACCCACCCGGCAACCAACCAACCAACCAACCAACCAACCAACCAACCAACCAACCAACCAACCAACCAACAAACCAACAAAACCAACAAACCAACAAAACCAACAAACCAACAAACCAACAAACCAACAAACCAACCAACCAACCAACCAACCAACCAACAAACCAACAAACCAACCAACCAACAGACCAACCAACCAACCAACCAACCAACCTACCCACCCACCCACCCACCCACCCACCCACCCACCCACCCACCCACCCACCCACCCACCCACCCACCCACCCGGCAACCAACCAACCAACCAACCAACCGAACAACCAACCAACCAACCAACCAACCAACCAACCAACCAACCAACCAACCAACCAACCAACCAACCAACCAACCAACCAACCAATTAACCAATTCACACAAATATCCAATTAACCAACCAACCAAACAACCAACCAACAAGCAACCCAGGAAGCAACTAAGCAAGCGACCGAGCAACCAAGCAACCCAAACCCACCACCCCACCCACCCAACAACCAACCAAACAAAACGCCCCACCCATCCGCCCAGTCACGTGGGGTGTGCTCAGGCCCGAGCCCCCGCCCCCGGCGCCAAAGAAGGCGGCGAAGACCACGGCACGGGCGCCGGCACCGGCGCCGCCTGCCGCCACTCTGAAGAAGGCGGGACCCATGGTCACGGTCATAAGATCCTGTTTGGAATATAGATGGCCCTGCTAGATGGAATAAACCAATCTAAACCAGTGCCATCTATGTCTAATCAAGCTAACCTAAAAAGGACGCCTATGGTCATGCACCCCCTCTCCCTGGGGTGGTCGTGGGTGGCTTCAGGTTGGTCAAAGTTGGTTAAAAAGCAAAATACATAAGGGGATGGCTGGAAACCACCAAGAAACGTGTTCTATCGGAGCCTCTTGTTGTGGGTGCTCCTTTTGCGGTCATCAAATGCGGTGTTCTCGGTGCCACCCACTGTTCCACAGCCTGCTGGTGGTGCGTCCGCAGCCACCTCTGCCATCTTCAAACCTCAGCAAAGCAAGCAACAAGAAAGAAAGGAAGGAAGGAAGAAAGGAAGCAAGGAAGGAAGGAAGGAAATCAAATATGGTAGCATTCAGGCTTGTCCAGCGCACAGATTTGGGGTGGTAGAATCAAAGGGAAGAAAAGAAAGAAAGGAAAGAAAGGAAAGAAAGGAAAAACAAGAAAAGAAAAGAAGGGACAGAAAGAGAAAAGAAAGAAAGAGAAAAGAAAGAAAGAAGAAAAGAAAGAAGAAAAGAAAGAAGAAAAGAAAGAAGAAAAGAAAGAAAGAAAGAAAGAAAGAAAGAAAGAAAGAAAGAAAGAAAGAAAGAAAGAAAGAAAGAAAGAAAGAAAGAAAGAAAGAAAGAAAGAAAGAAAGAAAAGAAAGAAAGAAGAAAAGAAAGAAGAAAAGAAAGAAAGAAAGAAAGAAAGAAAGAAAGAAAGAAAGAAAGAAAGAAAGAAAGAAAGAAAGAAAGAAAGAAAGAAAGAAAGAAAGAAAGAAAGAAAGAAAGAAAGAAAGAAAGAAAGAAAGAAAGAAAGAAAGAAAGAAAGAAAGAAAGAAAGAAAGAAAGAAAGAAAGAAAGAAAGAAAGAAAGAAAGAAAGAAAGAAAGAAAGAGAAAAACATAAAGAGAAGAAAGATAAGATAAGAAGAAAGAGAAAGAGATAAGAAAGAGAAGAAATGAAAGATAAGACACATAGTGAAGAAAGGAAAGACAGAAAGTTTTGAAAGAAGATAGATAAGAAAGATCAGACAGGAAAGAAAAGAAAAAGAGAAGAAGAAGCAAAAGAAGAAAAGAGAGAGAAAAGAAAGAGAGAGAAAAGAAAGAGAGAGAGAAAGAGAAAAGAAAGAGAGAGAAAAGAAAGAGAGAAGAGAAAAGAAAGAGAGAGAAAAGAGAGAGAAAAGAAAGAGAGAGAAAAGAAAGAAAGAGAGAAAAGAAAGAAAAAGAAAGAAAGAGAAAGAAAGAGAAAAGAAAGAAAGAGAAAAGAAAGAAAGAAGAAAAGAAAGAAAGAAAGAGAAAAACATAAAGAGAAGAAAGATAAGATAAGAAGAAAGAGAAAGAGATAAGAAAGAGAAGAAATGAAAGATAAGACACATAGTGAAGAAAGGAAAGACAGAAAGTTTTGAAAGAAGATAGATAAGAAAGATCAGACAGGAAAGAAAAGAAAAAGAGAAGAAGAAGCAAAAGAAGAAAAGAGAGAGAAAAGAAAGAGAGAGAAAAGAAAGAGAGAGAGAAAGAGAAAAGAAAGAGAGAGAAAAGAAAGAGAGAAGAGAAAAGAAAGAGAGAGAAAAGAGAGAGAAAAGAAAGAGAGAGAAAAGAAAGAAAGAGAGAAAAGAAAGAAAAAGAAAGAAAGAGAAAGAAAGAGAAAAGAAAGAAAGAGAAAAGAAAGAAAGAAGAAAAGAAAGAAAGAAGAAAAGAAAGAAAGAAGAAAAGAAAGGAAAGAGACAAGAAAGGAAAGAGACAAGAAAAGACAAGAAAGAAAAAAGAAAAGAAAGAAAAGAAAGATGCGCCAGAGAGGGAGAATCGAACTCCTGCCTGTCCCCAGACCCCGTGGACTGAAGCCACGTCCAGGCACCAGCCTGACTCACCCTGGCCTGCTGATAATCCTGGGGCCCTTAAACTTTGACTTTCTTCTGGAAAGGTGAGAACTAGGCGCATGGCTTGAAAAGAGATGTTGTGCTTGCCCAGGCTCACTTGCAAACGGCAGCAGGATGGCATCAAGCTTTCACTCGTTTTTTTGCTGCATTGCCAAAGCAGTCGCACTCACCGTTTTGCTGCTTGCCACTTCATGGGTCGGCCCTAGCTGTGTCCAAAGATCGGATTTTTGCGCTTGGGAAGCAGATAATCCACGACTGAGTGATGCTTGTTGAGTCTTCCCAAACCTTCGCATCCGATCTTTCGGCTACTTTGGGGGCAGCGGGCCGCCCCAGAGCCTCTCCTGCTTCGCCTTGAGCACAAAGAAGTCCTCGCCTGACAGCAGCTGACCACTCCCAATTGTTTTTCAAGTCAACCCAGGCGTAAAAAAAAAGAAGAGTGTGCCCGTCTCTAGTTTGACAGATTATGCCCCAATTCCGTGTGTCGGACAACAATAGGGGCACCCCCCAAAATGGGGCTGTCCAGAGAAGCCTTTTGATGTCCCACCCTAAAAGTGACAGGTCCCGAGCCTCGAAAGGGATGTGACTTGGTCCAGGTCTTCTGCACTTATCGCTGCGGTGCCCAGCCATCAAGATGTGGCCACCCAAAAATCCGAGCACCCGCACGGGTCGCGGGCGACAGCCTCACGCGGTTGCCACCCACCCTGAGGCAGGCGAGGCGTGATTGGACAACTTGGGTGCGATTTGGCAGCCTCTTTTCAGGATTCTTGGGCTTTCTGGCCAGCTGCAATATTGCATAAGACGCCTTCTAGAACCATTGAAACGAAGGCAACGGACAGGTCCATTGCGATCTCCCAATGGCCCAATGTACAGCTTCCAACAGATGTTGACACCTGACGCTGCTTAACTCCTAACTGCCGCGTTTCGGGGGTTCGTCAAGGGTCCCGCTCCCAACAGCAACATCCTCCCCCGCAGAAACTGGCCGGGGGAAATAGGGGGGTTCGAGCAAGCAACTGGTAGACCTTGCTACCAGTTCCATTTGAGTCAGAATCAACATCTGGTATGCAAATGGTCCACCCAAAACCATGTCAGGAATCAACAGGGCGGATTACTGCACCCATTTCTGGTTGGGACCATCCCTTCATTTACCAGCCAGGTTTTGAGCCACGTGGCTCATTTGGGATGAGCTTTTGGCCCGCTCTCCGCCTGCCGTTCTGCTTCTCCTGCAAGGCCTTGGCGCAGTCACCTCAGGAGCTGCGAGCTTCACCGAGCCAGTCGGCCGCTTTCTCAAGACACCCGCTCTATTTGGCTGCGAGTCAACAATGGGTACCCAAAATGGGTTGCCCTGGTAAATCAAAACCAACGACTAAAACCTGCGGTCCAATTCCCACACCCATTTCCGTATTGTGCTTTACTTGCCGTTTCTGAGAAGGTTGTCACATGCTTCCAGTCTTGCGTCGAACATGTGACTGTGGCTCAAAAAAAAACGGTACCCAAAAGGAACCTGGTAATTGGAAACATGGAAACCAAAACCTGGAAGTTTGCCCCTGCGATCGTATTTTGAGCCACACCCATGTTTCTCGCCCAGGCTTCCAGGCTTCCTCGCTCCCAGCTTTTTGAAACCCGAGTTGGGCGGGGCTCGAGCAAACGTGTACTTGCAATCAACAGCGAGCTCCCCGAAAAATACGCTTTCGGAGCGAAAAACCGCGAAAGCTCTTCGCTTGAGTGTCCAATTCTTGTGGCCTGATACCGGACTTGAGGTGTTTTGGCATGGCTGACAGCGCAAGTGCGATGTTGCCGGTGTTTTCGTGTGCACCGTCGGCAAGTGCAGCCCCACCGTGGGAAGACAGGGAGAATGTTTGGAAAAGTACAGCAGAAGCTGACAACATGGAAGCTGACAGAAGCGTTTTGACAACATGTCCATCATGCGGACAAGCTGGGTTGGTCAAAGGGGGCGGGAGGATCCATACCCGACCCGTTATCCGTAATGGGATACCACTAAAGCAGGAGAAACCACGATTCTCTGGCGTAAGGATCAAGGATCGAGGTTGAACAAGGGGTTGGTTCACCATTCTTTTCCACCCTCGTTCTTTCGAACACCAGCCCTTTTCCCCGGGGTTTCTGGAGGATATCTCCAGAAAAAAGGCTCCCTACTCCAGGGCTGTGGGGAATGACCACTTCTGCGATACAACAGAAAGGGCTTCCCAAAGACTATTTTCTTCATATAAAGGGGGATTCCCTTGTATCACAGAAGTGGGGAGAAACCCCTTGATCCCACAATCCTGATCCCTACAAAGAGTGGGGGGAGGGTTTCCCCGAGACCGGCCGCACGATGCGCAGGGAATCCACGCCTAGCCTTCCCTCGGGCCCCGGGCCAAAGCTATTGAACTCGACGATGGCCTGCGGCGCTGGTGCCCAGCCCCAAACAAATCCGTCGGATTGATCCCTACCGGAGAAACAGACGGAGGAAAGGCCGGTTTTGTTTTTTTTGAAATGGAGGTTTAAAGGGAAACCGCAACTTTGGGCAGGTATAGGCGTGCCATCAAACATTTGCGGATGTCCGGTGTCAGTTGAAAGAATGAAGCGGCCCACGGGTGTCACGCTTTTCGGATGTTGTGCCTGGCCCGCGTGGGGAGGTTGCTGTAAAGCTGAAGGGCATGTTGGGGGAGCGGGGGTCCACCATTCTAACACACCCATGGCTCAGCTGCTTGAATTACCCCGAATCTGATCCAAGCGAAAAGCCACATGAGTTTCTGACCATTTGGTATGCGACTCAGAACGAGGCAGGAACCCCTTTTTGTGCCGATGGAAACCAGGATTTGCCAACCAAATTTCGAGGCGAGTACATTTGACGCATCTCCTTGGGCACCGAGAGGCGGATCTTCTTGAGTATGTCTCATTTTTCTTGTTGTGGTCTTTACCTGCATTTGATTGGGTGCTTTCGCTTGGTGTGAGGTCCTGGGGTATCTGCTTGCTTGCCAGGGACTTGTTGATCCTATGAAAACACGTCGCGTTCGGCAGCTGTCCGGTTGAGCGGGTAGTGGCACGGGAAGAGGTGCCATTCCATCAAATCTGCGTGGATTAGCACCATTCACCCAGTTGAATTTTACGGGAATGGTTGAAAACAACCGCGCTTGCGAGGTCGCTATAACTTGCCCAAATCTGATACAACCACGGCGCTGGTCGAAATTTCAAGGCAGCCCGGCCCTACATGCGGAGCCAGGGCCGCGTTGACGACGTGGGTATGGGTCAAAACTAAATCACCATGGAAACTGCAGGTTTTAGTCCTTGGTTCCATTTACCAGGGCACCCCATTTTGGGTACCCATCGTTATCGTTGACCCACAGCCACATGGCGCAGGAGTGCCACACCGTACCCCTCCAAGAATCCAAGTTAACAGCTTCGGGCTTGGGGAAGACGACGGAACGTCCTTTTGAGACAGCCCCCTCCGCTCCACACATGGTTTGACAGTTCAGAGGCTACGTCGCTGAAAAAGTCGGGTTCATATGAAAATTAGGTCAAAATCCAAATCGTACCCCCGGTGAACATCCGCTTCAATCCCCACTGTAGGTTCCAAAATGGGTGGTGAATTCACAAACCCCCACCCAAACTGGGATCCCATTGGCACCTACCCACCAAACTGGGCTCCCAAAACGGTTTTGACCAAACCACGGCCATGTCTGACTTGAGGTTCCGTGAGCCCAAACAAACTCCGTGCAGTCTGCATCGCCTCCGAGTCCAGGTCACGGATGCGGGCCTCGCGGAGTCCCGGGTCGCTGGAGTCAGGTGGGATCCCTCGAGGGCTGAAGTTGGATTCATTGGACCAGGTCCCCCAGAACCATGTAAAGAACTGAGAAGGCGGCCGCAGCTATTTATCGCTGGGATCGTCCCTTACTAACCTTCGTCTAGCCAGGTTTTGATTGTGACTCACCTGGCGTTGCCAACTCAATCGAGAGGTCCAGGATCCCCCTTTTCTGTTTGGGGGGGGGGGGGAGGCCAAGCATGGCGGGAGTGATAGCCTCTGAACCTGGTGGATTCATTGAACAGGCGCTTCCCCGCAGTGAAGGGTTCCAGCAAACAAAAAATCGCCCCGTAAACGCAACGCAGCCTTTCGCCTGTGCCCTCAGCCTTCGCCAACAAGAAATTGCCTTCTTAGATTCCAGATCAGCAAGCCCTCTCTGAGGGTGTCTTTATTTAAGGGCCGCCCAACATGGTGGTTGTCCTTTTGCCTTCCTCATAAATCCAGCAAAAAGGGTTGTACCCTCACTGTGCGTGCCTCTTGAATCCAGCAAAAAGAGGGAAAACCCTCAAAAACAGACACACTCGTGGATTCAAAGGTCCCAGCTCGCTTGCTTTCCCTAAGGCGGGCACCACTCCATAGCTGATGAAGAGCTTGAAAAGGTCAGACCTCAGTGCAGCACCTCAAAGGCAACTCTCTTCAAAAAAGGCGGAAAGAAATGGTTAGCTTTAAAGCTACCAGCTACCAGAAGGCGAAACGAATACCCTGATTCCGGACATGAGCAAGCATGAGCCGACGAAGCTCACCTTGGAGAAAGCACCGAATCCACAAGACATCGCCCACAACACCAGGACCAAACCACAACAAAGGCTGCCCCTTTCCGGCCCAGGCTGCACCTCTTGACTTGCATGACTTCAAATGTCGGGGAACCAAACTCTGCCAAGTCAAAGTCCGTAGGCTTCCACACGCCAGACTTTAGAAACCAGAACAAACAAACTCTTTGTGTGCCACAAAAAAAGTCATCCCAAAGTCCAGGAACTCGGCGAGTCTGAAAACCTTTTCCGAGCGCCCGTGCTGCATCTTGGTCTGTGGGAGGTTCTGCACCCGAATGAACACGTCCGGCACCTGCTCGCTCGGTACCCAAGCAGCGCCCAGAGATGCTCCCATTCAAGCGAATCGATCGGAAGGGGAAAACCCAGTTGGCCCCCAAAGAAGGAAAACAAAACGGGTGACTGTAATAGCGGGAGTTGTTTTAGGTTTGGAAAAAAGCACTTGCTTCGAAGACAAAGAGCATACAGCATCTGGCAAAAATGTGCAAGATGCTACAAGATTCTCTACCACCTGGGTTTGTCAAGATAGGACCCTTGCAGAATGGGGTTTCCTTTTGGTTTCCCAAAAACCCACATAAATAAAACGGTGTATTTGGCGCAAACGTGATTCCTCTGCGCGTTGGACGGGTAGCAACGAAATCACAGCATGATTTCCCAGGGTCCGATGTGATAAAATGCTCGTAATATACGGGGCGAAATAATCTTCACATGCAATATCATCTTACAACATTGGCTCAAGTTGGTGGCAAATCATCACAACTCCATTCTATCCATTTCGGCCCTTACAGTACACTGACTCCAAGCGAGGGAGGGAAAATTGGGCGCTTCAGGCAAAACTAGGAACCCTTTCATGCTGCCCTAGCGGGAGTCCGCCAAAGTCTAGACATGTTGGATGGACTCTGCCAATTGTTGAGCTCTTTTTGCACTCTTTTACACCTTTCCAAGGGGGGGTCCATCAGTGCGGCATCCAAAGCAGACCCCAGAAACATGAGCCGGTCATTTCAGGCAACGCCGCAAGCTCCCGGTCCGCGCCTCAGGTGCCTCTCCTGCCGTGAGGAGAATGCGTCAAGCGAAACCCCCCCAACACACACCCCGCCCCCACACCTCAGAGGAAAGGAGTGGGCAAGCTGGCAAGGCCCATCGCCCAGTGCACTAGGCACTCCTGTTGGGTGCTTCTTTTGGGGGTCCCAATCCCCCTCTGTGGGGGGGGGGGTGTCAGGCCATGAGAAGGATGCTCTTTCTTGGGTGCCTGAGATCAGGGGCCGGAGATATTTCATGACGCTAGGTGTGTCTGGGGGCTGGGAACATGTGGCTCTCAACAGAACGGTCGATGGCCAAAAGTCGATCAAACACCTTGACGCAAGGCACGATACAAAGATGGCTACTGGCTCGGGGCCTAAAAAGCAGCTGCGGCCCCGTCTTTGAAGCAGCGGGGGCATGCTCTTGAGTGGCGTGTCGAAAAGCTTCGCAAAAATGCGAGAACGGGAATGAAGAAGCAGACAGTAGCAGCAAGGGCAGGTGCCCCAAAATCAGTGAGAACATCAGGGTCAGCCTTTTGGCGCCAAAACAGTACAGGATGAAGAGGACAGACAACAACAAAAAAAAAAACGGGGTTCGATTCGCCCCGATTCCATGTCAGCCGAAAAAGGGGGTCGGTGTATTTGGTTCCCCATTAAATTTGAAGACTGCTGCTTGTGCGAAGGAATCCATCCCGGGGACGGACAGCTGCTTGACTTTCCCACAAGTACTGATTCTTCCAACTGGGCCAGACTTAGACCCTTCACTTTTGGCCGGTCGAAATGGAAACTAAAGGAACACAACAGGCAAAAGAGTTGGCAAGGTACGCCTTTGCTTTGGCAATGACAAATCCAGAATGATGTCATGTTCGAGGTCCCTCAATTGAGAACCTGGTACTAAATACACAAAACCATGCAAAGAATCAGACGGGCGGATATCCGCACCTACTTTAATTCCGGCAACAGGGGTGTCTCTTACTATCGGGCTTCAATTGTGGCGCAACTCAACAAACCGGTACCCTTGACAAAACCGTATCCTTTTGGTTTCCCTCTCAGACCAACCTTAGGAATAACATTTAGGCCTGTGCTTGATTCCTTTCACATCTGGCCCAAAAACAAAGAACTTCCCAAAAATAGAAAAGCGGGTCTTTTCCCAGGGTGTCCATGAAAAACGATTTTGCGGTCAAACGATCCGAAACAGGGCTAACAGGCCCAAATTGCTCATCCCAAGACCAAGCCATGTGTTTCCCCCCAGAACACCACACGCCTCCCTGCCTGGCCGCGTGAAGTCCGCGCGGGGCGCCCCGATCTTCGCGAAGGCAATGGCCTTCCCGACCCGCAAGGCGCCTTTGGTTTTGCAGGTTGTTTTTCTGGGTGGGGCAAAATATGGTTTAAACACCACCTTTACAAGGGAAGAATCATCATAGCCAGGGGTTTAAACATGTTTAAATCAATGGGTGGCCCCACCCTAGTTTTTTTGGAGAAAGTGTTTTTCGCGTTTGGGTCACTGAATTTCCCCTTAAGTTGCAATTATACCGATGTCCATTGAAACGATCGCCATGTTTGGAGGTTCTAAGAAGGGAAATGGAGGAAACCCTGTCAAACCCAGATGCGGGACTAGAAAGGGCGTGTCTAGATTCTGGTCGTATTCTGTCTGGTCTTCGAGTGTGGTCCATAGTGATCACCTTAAAATGTAAGACGAGCTCGATGTTAGCGGGCCTGTTTCAGCTTTGACCTGACCCACCTCCAAGGGGGTTCGAAAGTTTGGGCTCCTAGCTTTGACAGCTTGGCATGCGCCAAGTTTGGGAAGGGATCTTGGTGTTCCTATTAGAAGTGAAGAACAGCTGTCTGTTCTTGCCGCAAGCTAACATGGAAGCTCCCAAGCCCCTTGGCCTTTGCCGAGCCTGGGGGTAACAAACTTGTTCGAGCGCCGTTGGCCAACGTCATGTTGCTCTATGTAAATGTCGTGAGCAAGATTCCACAAACCGAATGTGACCCCTGTCCCTCAGGCTCAGTGCAAGTTGCAAACCGAGAAGGCAGAGGGGGACTGAGTCCGCTTGGCAAGTGTGGCACTGCGAGAACAAGGGGCCCACCAACAGCTACCAACCACCAAACAAAGCATGCGACAGTTCCATGTGGGAAAGCGTGTAACATGGTAATGCACATGGAACCAAACGGCCAACACAAGGCCGCCGCAGAAGGCGTTGGGGGGTGGGGGATGATATGCTTTGCAACGAAAGTAGCAACACCTAACCCTGGAGCCACCAACTGAATTGGTCTATATTGAATGTATAGCAGGATGCCCAAAAAGCAAGCAATCCTATTGCATAGTCATGCATTGCTTCATGCACCCACTGACCGTCTCTCCCGCCTTTGCAGCAGACTCGCAGCTGTCAAAGGTCACATAGCCAAAGCCCCGCAACTGTCCTGAGACAACAAAGGACATGGATTGCACAAAAGGGCATGTCTTGTCCTCACTTTCCTCTCCTGGCATCTTACCATCATCGCGTCCATCCCATGGTCTCTCCATACATTTCCCTTGACCAGTCCACCCACATTTGGGGCAGGGTGCTCCTTTTTGTTACGCCATCATACAACACAGAAATGGGGGATGCCCCTGCGACCAACCGACCCACCCAACAAAACATCCGTCGAGAAACAATGTTCAGGGAAAACAAAGAACCACTTCGACAAAACAACCTCACTTGCAAAATTGCTTTCTCTTGGACCCATCAACGTGCAACCTGACCCGGTTTGGGGCGGGGGGGAGGGGAACACACGGGGGGGAGGGGGCTGGAAGGACCACCTCCTCCAAAAAAAGAAGTCGCTTCTCTGGTGGGCTGCAAGTTGGACAGGTGCCACTTTTCGGGTGCCTTCCCGGGCCCGGGGTCAACAACACCGCCCGTTTCCCCGCTTGAGGTTCCAGCCAGCATCCCGGTCGTACGGCAACGCCAGCCTGGGCGCTGAAAAACGCACCAGGGGCTCTCAGTGGACGATTCGCCCGTCTCAGACTGGGCCCAAGTCCCCAGTCCGTCACGGAAAAAAGGCGGCCAACTCAGAAAACAAGAAGAACAAAGAAACAGCTATGTGGAGGTGTTTTGGCTGAGCGCCGGTACCCAAGATTTTGGCGGACCTTCTGGCCATGGCACACGGTTTCTCAACCACGACCCTACAGACCAAGTTGAACCTGGCACCCGTGAAGTCGAGTTGTGTCGGAATGGTCTGGGGAATGTGACGGGGGAGGTGGGGGGGGGGACAACTTTGACAAAAACAACTTTGGGGAAAAGCCCTTGGAGCCGCGGAAAAGCGTCGCGCAAAAGGTTGTGTTGTTAGATCATGGTGTTGTTGACAGATTTGCTGGCCATAGAACCTATTATGTGCCCCAAAAAAACGACTTTTGTTGAGCCCAGAACAGGTCCTATGTTAGTGAAATCCCGCCAAACAAAACCTTCCCCGAACATTGTCACCCGTTTTCTCGGGGGGGAAAATGCTCTTGACATAGAACCCCCACGCCAACTCACACAGCTTCTATGTTAGTGCCTTTCAATCAAGCATCCGAAGGGCACAGTCCGGCCTCCGACCCAGGTCCCCGGTCCCCAAGGTCCCTACGGTGACCAAAGGAACAGTCAAAGAACATCAATGTCAGGCTACATGTTAACACGTTTCCTCACCTCTGCACAAAACCGCAAACAGAACCCTCCCCTACAAATTAACATGGAGTGTTTAATGGAGCTTCTTAAAGGACTGTTGAGATTCCATGCGCAGTGCTTCGTTGATGGGTACGTTAACCTGTGGAATAGCAACCCCACGTCGACCACGCCGATCTCCGCAGACGGTCGCGCGGGCACCGCAAAAAACCTCGAGTTTTTGCACCTCGACCATGTCCGAATATGCAAAAAGCAACACATTGGCTACCAAATGAATATCACAGAGTGTTCACATGGAAGCTGGCCAGGTTTTGAACCACTTCGAATGGTTGCAACTGCAGCTCATGAATGTGTATGTGTGTGACACTCACTCCGCGGGGCTCTACATTAACGACTTGTGGGCCGTGTTTGTGTCAATGTCTTCGAACGCAGACATCACAAGTGTTTTTCCTAACCAACCCAAAAAAAAACATGCAAAAAAACGCCACTGAGAACTCCTATGCTCTTGCGCTTTCCACGGAACCCCGAAAAAATGGCGCTGCATGTGGCTTTCCCTTCGCTTCTTGCACGCGAGTCGCGCGTCTGGGAGCTTTTTGTTTACCTCAGGAGCCGGCTCCACCACCTTCCCGAAGCGGGAGTAGTAGGCCGTCGCCTGGTCCTCCGTCCAGTCCTGGTCGGTCTATGCATCCCATTCTTGGGGGGGGAGGGCGTATAAGAAACATATTAATATAGACTTAAAAAAAACAAAACTATTCGTACAATCCAACATCAAACAAACCAAATTGTAAATCTAAGATAACCCAATGTTCAAAACATCGATTAATCGGAAAAGAAATACATTGTGAAGATTAAACAAACAACGGGGTCAAAGCAGTACCTCAAATTTGCGCAGAGATTGGTCGATAGTTTTCGAACACCCGGATTCTCGTGCGCACGGGATCATTTTTTTGGCCAAACTAACAGAACATGCGGTAGCTCCCTGCAAACAGCCCTTTCAGGGTACTCTTAGGAAGAAATGTGGTCTGCTAGCTCTGCTAGGGGCTGGGGGTTTAAGAATGCCTCTAATGGTAACCCGCACAAAAAGCACACGACTCACGCTCCTTAGGCACCTTCTGCAGGTAGACCTTCTCGGTACCCTCTTCATCTCGGCACGAGGCATATGTGTTTCAAATAGCCCTGCCTTTTGACGCCCCTGGTTGGGATAGGCAAAGGGCGTCCCACAGACCTGCTTTTCTCCTTAAAGGATCTTGAGGGCAAACAGTGTTGCTTGACAGGACGCTGCAAGTTCATCAAGAGCCACAATTTGAAGCTACTCTGCAGACTGTTCAACCAATCACGCGATCCCGAGACAACCTGCCCGCACTGAATGACTTGGAGAATGCAATGAGTCGTTGACTAATTCATGGATGTTGCCCAAAACAGGAAATCCCACCTGTTTCTGGCAGTTGCCCTTTACATGCTGCACAGGAGCGGCCCGAATGCTCCACATCCGTGAGCTCAAGCTGGGTCAAATGTTTGTTTTGTCACGGAAACATCCCTTCCAACAGGTTGCAACCAGCGTGAACCTGGCGCATGAACCCAACGGAAGCGAAGGATCACCAGTTGGCACGACTTCGGACTGAAGGAAAACTGTGGAGCACCAGTGGTGCCTCACAAACATGTGGCTGTGGTGCAAAATTAAGGAGCTGGGTTGGTTCCATCTACCAGCGTGCCATTTTGGCACATTTTTTTGAGCCACCGCCATGTCGCTCTTTCTACCGCAAGCGGACGGTCCAAGGGCTTCCAGTCCAGGCCGCCCCGGCCAGGCAGAGCCTCCCTGCGCTGCGCCTTCCTGGTGCCACGGTCCACCAAACAGGACTCCAGGGTTCCATGGGTTCCATGGGTCCCATGGGTTCCATAAGTTGCATGTCGCAACCAAAAGGAGGTTCCTCCAGAAAATACATGAATGGCAACTAGGTTCGCTGCCAATGTGCACGGGAGGTCATTGTGTCTGGTCGCTTTGGCGGGTAAGAGAGGACAGGGTCGAGGCAGGAAAACACAGCGTTTGGAGACAGTGCGGCTGCACAACATGACCCCTTTCCTTGATACCAAAGTGATTGATACCCATTCAGGTATGCCTGTGTTTTCGCTTGAAAGTGGGTGCCCGGGGTATCACGGAAGTGCCGTGGCAAAAACGGCTTGCCATTGTTTGGCTGTACAAGTTTGGTGAGGAACCCAGATGGCACAAGAGAAACGCGGGCGCAGACATGAGCCACTGGTTCTTTGGGAAACTGCGTGAGTCCCAAAGCCATGTCTTTCCAACATTTACCACAACTGGATATCTTGCCTGAACCTCACCTTCATAAATTTGCCATTACAACACTGCCTGATTGTCAGATGTTTCCTGGAGAGTAGTAAAACGCCTGGTCTTCCTTGGCTTAGGACACAGGTCACCTACAACCGCCGAGCTGGATGATCCTCCAACGAGCTTCCCGAGTTGTGTAGCCTGCAAATGCTCGCCCAACTTGACGCTTGCGGACGAAGGCGGAAAACAACTAGGAACCAAGGGCCAAAAAGGAGTCCAAGCAAGTCTCCAAACGAAGGCCACCCTTCTGTCGCACTACAAAGCTTTCAGCACGGAATACAACCCGGGAACAACCGGAGCTATTGGAAGAGATAACTATGCCCACACGAGGAACTCAATTAATTGCCCAGAAACATGCAGAGCTGGTGTCTCTCCATGTTTGATTTGTTGTATATCTGTTGGCTCTCTCCACCCCTGCCCTGAGCCGAAAGGCACTCCTCGCTTCCGTCAAGCGCATTTGCAGGGCCTGGCGTTGCATCATTCACAAACGGGACGTGGTGCAAGGCCCCCAACATGGGGCTTCGGTGTCCATGTCATGCAAAAAGAGCCTTTCCTTCAAGAGAGGTAGTGTGAACCCAGACCGAATAAGCCCTGACTGATACTAGGGGGTTCCGTTTTAACTAAATGATATATGCACCCGGGGCCATCCTTGTGTGTCCAGAAGAAGAACTCCAAACTTTTCCCACCTAGTGTTACCGTGCTTATTCCAACCCAACAATTGCCCTTCAAAGGGGAACCAAACATGCAGTCCCGCTTCGCGAAAAGAGCATTGAGGCGTTTTTTCTCGGCTGGAATGAATTGTTCAGCCCTCGATGCATTGGGGCAATGACAGGAGGATCCCTCGGCAGGAGGAGGGTAGCGAACCAGCATCACAGCAGAGTGCCAGAGTATTGGGGGTTGGGACGAATACAAAAGATCTGAATGTAACCAAGCGGCCATGAATGGGAGACCAATCTTTGTCGACAACCCCCCAATGGCGGAAAACCCTGAGAGAGTCTCCAGGCGGCACTCGAACCTGATTGGCGGTATTGGGCCCAATGAAATTGGTCCCCGTGACAACATCCCTCAGCCCTCCCCTCCGCGCAGCTTACGTCGGCCTGGCCGCGCCAGACAGTCGCGCTGGGGACGACGGCAGCCTCAACCCGCCGCGGCATGCCCAGCGTGGGTAGAGAAAAACGGATGCCAGGCCACCGAGACATGTACATGTGGATTGGGTGTATGTGCTTAGATATACACGTATAGCTACGTAGGTAAATATGTTTGATCAATACATACGTGTGTGTATATATATATATATGTATATATATATATATATATTCACAGCAAACCGTCATCGACAACCAGAACAACGATAACAATAATCCTGATAGCAATAATAGTTGCGTGTGTGAATGTGGGGGTATACAAATAGTATGAATCACATGGATTGCTTGAGTGCTACATGGGAACAAGGACACCTCTGTAATTTGAGAGGACGTGCAATCCGGGAGGATTCTGAACCTGCCACTTGGGGCCACTCACGCCAGGCCTTGCCTTGCTCTTCGCACCGCCCCAGCGCAATTGGATGCCTTCCCCCTTGTTCAGGCGGTCCCACAACACGACGGGCATCAGCGTGACATCGCCCCAAAAGCGCTGGACCTCCTGCTTAGTCGGCTTTCGCCCGCCAACCACGAGCCCAGTGGCGTCAAGCCTCTTCGCTAAAGAGGCTGGGCCAAAGAGCCGTGTCCCCAGGGCATGCTCTGTGACCGCCTTGAGGTGGTTCTTGCTCTGGGCGTGGCAGGGGTCCCAGACCACACCACAGAACTTGCACCTGCCACCGATTCCCTCCGCCGGCTTGGCAAAGGCTTGCGCCCGGCTCAACTCCGCTTCCTTAAGCGGATCCTTCAGGCCCGCAGGCACGGCAAGCGCCGCACTCAGCCGCTCCTGGAGTGTGACCGCGGCGCCCTCCGAGACCATGCCCAAGTGCTCTGCGAGGAGATCTGAAAACGGTGTTCGGCGTGAGGTCTCCCTCGCATTGAGCACCTCCTGGTCCGTCATCGCATCCACAACCTCCTTACACATGCCTTTCTTGATCATGGCTCTTCGGATCCTCTTCGCTGCCCTCTTAGGGCCTCTGTCCCTCTCATTGCGGGCCTTGCTCAGCTTTGAGCTGGCCGAGGTCGTGTTTCCCAAAGAAGCAGCTGAGGCATCAGACATCCCATCCTCATCCACGTGGGATTCCGAGGCTCTCGTGGATGCGTCAGCCATGCTCATCGCCAACTCGTTCTTGGCCTTCACCTTGCAAAGCTTGGACATCGACATGGCTTTTCCTCCAGGGGCTTTTTGGTACTAACGTGCTTCTCTTGGCAGGAGCGGCGGCTGCGTGGCAGACGTGGAAAACAACAGCAGTCAGCCCCCGAGTTGCAAGCTGATGCTTGGGACACTGTGGTCAGCCCCCCCGCGCAGAAGATCAGCAATCGCCACTTCGGAGTTCGCGTGTCAGGGGTTCCTTGAAATGTGAAAGCCCTAGTCTAGTCGAGTTTCGCCGTAAGGCCTTTGGATCTACCCCCGGCACAATCTACAAGATGTTTCAACAGAAGTGGAGCAAGGATTCACGGACTGTCTGGCCTGTGAGTGCAACGAGCTGCACTGCAAGTAGCACTGCGCCTGCCTAAAACAAACTCGGGCAAGGGCGAGGGAGGTGACTGGGCGGAGCCTTGGAGTCGCAGGAGACAGCTTAAAATCTACCCTTTGTATGAAAGCGCAGCTACGGTGAAGCGCCTGTTGTCTGCGTACCTGCCATCTTTCGTCTTCGGGGGGAATTCGTCTTCGGGGGGAATTCGTCTTCGGGGGGAAATCGTCTTCGGGGGGAAATCGTCTTCGGGGGGGGATATCCCTCTATTCATATCTCTATACCTCGAACGACCCTTCCTAGCGGGGTCTGTCGAAAGAAGTAGAGTTGTCCATCAGCGACCCTCAACGGTTGCATAAGCTTGGGGCTGTATGGAAAGTCTCCTTGAGCCGGCTCGTCCCTATAACTGTACTTGCTGTTCATGAAGAGTGTTTGTGGGTGTTTGATAAGGCTGTGTTCTCATGACAAGGCCTGAAGTGCAACACCGTCCGTTCAAAAATTGGAGCGTGACAAAGCGTGAAGCGACCCCATTTCCACGTGACACAGTTCCATTTGAGCGTGAATGACCAGTGAAAGTGGGCACGCCAACTCTCAAAAAATCAGAATCGGACACTTTTGGACGTCTTTCGAAACGACCCTGCAGCTGGGGCCTTTGGGGGAGGACCCTGTTAGGAAGGGGGCCCTTTACTTCATGTCTACTTGGATCCACTTGAAGAGCCGTAGGATACTTGGAGCAAATTGAAACGGCGCGTGCCGCTTGGACAAGAGCCACTTGGAGCCATTTGGAGCCACTTGGAGCCACTTGAAACAGAACGTGCCTTGGAGCCACATGGAGCCACTTGGAGCCACTTGAAGCGGCACGTGCCACTTGGAGCCACTTAGAGCCACTTGAAGCGGCACGCGCCACTTGGAGCCACATGGAGCCACTTGGAGCCACTTGAAGCGGCGCGTGCTACTTGGAGCCACTTAGAGCCACTTGAAGCGGCACGCGCCACTTGGAGCCACTTGGATCCACTTGAAGTGGCTGAAGTAGCTTGAACTGGCAAATTCAAATAGCGCACGTCAGGCGACCCCAATGTGTAATTTGCCTCCTGATTTGCGGATTTGCAATCAACCACATCTGCCTTGTGTGAAACGTGCTTCAGAAGCAAAGCCCCTCTTAAGACAATGGCAACCAAAAGGTGGTTTTGAGGTTCCATGGTAGTGCAGGCATTCAGGTGTGCATGTCTCTGTGTCTTTGTGTTTGTCTCTTGTGCCCCAAACCCACTGACTTGTGGTTCTAAGATGGATATACTGTCAGGTTGCTTAAAAAACCTAGATGCCTTGCTACCGCCATAAACCGTAGGACCAGGTAGCAGAACTTCATAAAATGGCCATTGGGGTTGGACCCTCATGTGTCCATTGAGCAAAAGCGACTGGAGAGTTGTATGCCTCCCCTGCCAGGCTCAAGTCAAATCCTGGCAAGGCCCAACACTCAACAGAAAAAAGGTGAGCTTCCGCAGAGAACAAGGAATCAGATTTACAAAACAACAGACATCCTGCATTTTGGAAAATTAGCCTTCGCGGTTTCCATTGGTCACCTTCAGTCCCACAGATCGGGTCAGTCCCGCAGTCGCCATGCGAAAGTCAGCCCCAGAAAGCCCAAACAAACGTCCGTTGGCAAAGATTCACTTAGATTGGCCATATCATCTGCAAGCTGGCCATGGTTTTTGGAGTCTCCACAAGGCTCGTTTCTCAGGAAAAACTGGCCCAAAGAACACGAAACACCCTGGACCATTGGCCACAAAAAAGCCGCCCTGGGGCCCTCACGACTGTTGCCAACGGAAAGACACACCATCATAGGTATCCTTTTTGGAAGATAGATGGCCCTGGTTGGAATAAAACCCATCCAAACCAGTGGAACATCTATTTCTAATCAAGCTAACCAAAGGGACGCCTCACACCGGCTGAATGAAGGCCCTTCGGCTGAAGGCCCCAGCGGTCTGCTCCTCCGTGAAGACCACCTCCGCGGAGGCGCCTCGAGCCAGACATGCGGCCCTTCGAGTCGAAGGCGTTCCGTGGGTCTACGGGGAGTTGCCGTCGGAATCCATGGCAGACTTGGGAATGATGGGGTCCTTGGTTTCCCTCAAATGTTTTGTTTGTTTAGGACATCTAGCCACGCCGGAGTCACATCATGCGAATTGTGGCTTCCTGGGCAAAACATGTGCTGAAAGGAGAAAACAAGAGGCGCAATCCACAAGGCACCCAAACTGCTTCCCGGGATGGGCCAAAACGCCCTGCTGCTAACTGAACCCTAGTGATCCTCACAGACCTGATGGACCCCTTCGCCAGGCTTCTTTTTTTGCGGCCATCCTTGTTGACCTTCAGAAGGAGCACAGGTGTGCTGATCATGGTGTGAATAACGCAGGAGTGTGCATATCCCTTTCAAACAGCACCCCGCTCAATGGAAACTCAGTTTGAAGTGCACCCAAAGGATGACGTTAAAGTCACAAACATATTGTGACTCCTGTCTCCAAATCGGAGTGATGGCAATCTTGGTTATGTGAGGGGAACCATGGTTGCAACTTCTCAAACGTGGAAGAGGGCGACATTCCCACACACGCCCGTGCTTGTGGAAAACACCCCCGACTCTGAGAAATTACTTGACATGCGGATTAAACACACTACCACTGCAAAGCGCCACATTATAAAGGCACTCCAAATTCCTGTCATATGGCTGTGGCTCAAAAAACCGGTACCAAAACGGAACCCTGGCAAGTGGAAACATGGACCAAAACCTGCGGTTTGCCCCTCCTGTTTAATTTTGAGCCAAACCCATATCAATGGAAGTGGCAACAAACCCAACTCTTCACTTGCCCACGCCCTGCCTGCCAGTCGCACCTGGCTGCAAGGAAATCGCCCGATCGATGGCCCATTGGCCGTGCCTAAAGACTGCCAGTGCTCCAGGGTCGCTTGGACACCAAAACGCACTCCTGGTTTGCAGTCTGAGAAAATCAAAGTGAAATCAACACAAAGGCATGAGGACAAAAAAGGAAAACCGTTTCCCAACGGAATTGATCCGAAAATTGTAATTTGCAAAACTGCACTCATGCCACCCCGAACCAACAAGCATAAACATGTAAACTCGAATGAAGTATTTAACCTCTGAAATTATCTCGCTACTAGTTGCCACTACAAGTGGGAGACCCGTCCACTGCCTCTCTTCCCCTGTGCCTTGCATGGACGCGCATCCGGAAATCCAGAGCGCTACGTGAACCAAACTGAACCCGGTAGAATTCATCTTAATCAAACCGAAAAACACGAAAGGACACCTCTGTCTCTGAGTCGGCCTTCCCATTCGACTGTCACCCAGGTCCCCGGCTTTGGTCGCCATGTGTTTTTCCTTTTTTTGCGGGCTGCCCCCCACAACAAGCTGAAACCTGCGCTTGCCCCAGGTTGCCACGACTGAAGCAGCCTCGTTCGTGGCCACTCGAGCTGCGGGCCGAGCCCATGGGCCGATGGGTCCCGCGGTCCCGCCTCCTCCACAGCCCCAAAGGACTCGAAGAAGGCCTTCACCTCCACCTGTGATCGGGACTTGGCTGGGACTTTGGACTGGAAAAGTGGTCGACGAGTCTCAGAGCGCGCGACTTGCTTCTTTTTTTTGTTGGCTTGTTGAACTTGTTGTGGTGTTTGCTTGTGGTTGCTTGTGGTTGCTTGTGGTTGTTTGTGGTTTGCTTGTGGTTTGCTTGTGGTTTGCTTGTGGTTTGTTTGTGGTAGTTTGTGGTTTGTTTGTGGTTTGATGGAGCCTGGAAAGCGAAAGGTGATCCTCCCGTGGAAAGAAAAGAACCGGGAGCCCCCAGCCAGGTTCCATGGATAGCGAAGGACTTCTGGCACACGCACCCCAAGCAATGTGAAAGAGCACGTCTTTGTTCTGGGACCCGGAAAGGCAGCTTCCCGCAACGAAAGACTGGTGGCTGAGCGAACTTGGTTCAGTGGCAGGGTGATACCTGGAAGCACGGCTCCATTTTTTGACTACCCCAAGGTCGACGTACACCCAGACGCGGTTCATCCAAAAGGAGAAGCCCTGGGCTTAAGTCTATCTTGGGGTAGTCCAAAACTGGAACCCTGTCGTGAAGGATTCTCTTTCTTGTACTCTTGTCGGTTTGTTGGTATCTCAGACAGGCATCTTAGTCCCTTGTTGGCTTGAATCATCTCCTGTTCACCCAAATTCAACGGCTAGAAAACAACATCCCCCAACAAAGGGGGAGGTAGTTGGTCCCCCACCCACCAATCCAGTCCTCCAAAAAGAAAAATGGCTTGCCGTCAATCACATCGAATTCCATGGGGTGCCTCCCTCTCAGTCCATCAGTCCGGTGGGGACAGCAGGTAGCCAGCTTTCTGGTGTGCAGCTTAGCCGCGAAAAGAGAATGCGGGGGTCCCATGGAGGCCCCTGAACATTGAAAGTGAAGCATGTTCAGCAACTTGCACCAAAGAAGGCTGCCGAGTGCGCCGGGGTTCATCTTCAAAGGGGAAGCATCTGATATGGGGGGTCCCTTCAAAAAGCCAATCTTGCAGGTACCCTCCCACAGGTTCCCTTCGGTTTCCCTTCGAAGAAAAGGCTGCCGAGTTACAACCACAAAAGTCACCCCATGACTTGACCCTGCTCGGGAAGGCCAAATGCAGGTCTGCTCTTCTGCTCATTTCTCCATGCCTAAGCCAGGTACAGCGATGAGATTTGATTTGCTATAATACACAAACTGAAAGCAAGGAGTCCCCCAAGTAAGGAACCAGCATTGCTGAGCTCGTCATACACCCGTGAGCTCGCTTGCCCAGATTTGGATGTGTGTCCGCTTTCACCGTGGTTCGCGGGAAACCGAAGGAAGCCACGAGACAAACCGCTCAGATGCCCAGTAACCATGGGGAAAAAAGGCGTCTTTGTTCAGGCTTGCTTCACTTTCAAGAGCAAGAAAAAGGGGAAAAAAGGGCACCAAGGGGCCACTGGGACCATCTGGGGACCCTTGCCTGGGTCTCCCTCTAATGCCCCACCTCCGTGGCATCCGGCAGGCCCTCCACTGCCAAGGCAACTCGCTGGGCCTTGACTGGATTGGTGAGACAAAGTAACCAGACTTCTTCTTCACCCCTCAAATGACTTTCTCAAACTGTTCTCAACACTGAAACCGGACAGAGCACCATGCTCGGACATGTTTTTGGACTGCACGGATAGGATAATTACACGCCCTTGGCAGGCATGCTGCTGTTTACGTACAAAATGTAAAAGCAAGAATGTATGCATGCACGGCATGGCATGGCATGGCATGGCATGGAATGGAATGGAATCGAATGGGATAAGATACGACGCGATGCGATGCGATGCGATGGAATAGATATATGAACCCATGGGGAAGGTAACCAGAAAACAAAGGCTTATGAACAAGAGGCGCATCCACTCTCGACACGACGCCTTGGGAGCACATTGTCCATGACCAAATCAGCTCGGTTCAGCAGTTGAACCCAATGCCGCACACTGCACTCAGAGCCACTCATGTACGAAAGTATGAGCCCATCAGAGATGGCTTCCACGGCGGGCCACCAAATCCCAGCCACTTTGGTGCCTTTGAACTCAAGTTCCTTCTGGCCCCCCCCCCCTCCCCTCCATCCCCTTGGCCAACGAGCATCCTCCGCTTTTCGCTTGCCTGGCGCATCGTTGAACTCTCCGACACCCTGCTCTTTCGGAAAGAAAGGAAAAACAAACCCACTGGGCTTTGTGTCTAGCTCAATCCTGCGGACCGAGCCTTTGAATCTTGGGCTGGCTTGATGTTTGCGGATGCGTTGAAACGTCAGCCCCTTTGGGACTGTCTAAACATGACAAGCAAAGAAACCAACAAGGAAGCAATCAAACCGGCAAACCGGCAAGCAAACGTACCAACCAACCAACCTACCTACCCACCTACCAACAAAAAACAAACACAACAAAACAAGACCGAAGAAGCAAGCAGGCGAACGATCGAGCGAAAGAACAAACAAGACGCAAAGCACGAAAACAGCTAAACACGCGCGCAGACCAGCAAGCACAAAGCCACACAACCGCTCAGCGGCTTCAAAACGCCCCAAGGAAGGCGTTGCCAAGGCGTTGCGCGTCGAAAGCCTCGCCTGCCACATCCGCCTGAAGCGCGGGAAGCGCGGGAAGCGGGAGCTGGGCGTCGGCGGATTGGGGGTCAAAGTGAAAGACAAATGCAATTTCTATATATATATATATATACATATACAGTACATAGAAATGTCCAGTAGTCATAGATTCCCTCTTTAAAACCAACAAGGGAAAATTAAAGTATTCAGAAACACGTTGAAACAGGGTGGGAAGTGTTCCACTTTGCCAGTGGGACGCCTTCACAAAATTATTCACTTCAATTGGGGCGCCTTGTATCATAGTGGGAGTACAACCCTGTGCTGAAAGACACTTTTCTCCGCCCCCAGCATTTCCACTAACCGCCCCTTGCTTGCTCATCCCCAACAGCGAGCCAAACAACTTGTGAGTGGCTTCCCTCGCTAGAGAGGAATTGGACCAGCATCCGGTTGGTTCGGCCATTTTTGCCCCACCCCTTCAGGGGTGAGGGTTTTTTTTTCAAGCCCGGGGCGCCTACAACCAACAACAGGCAGGACCACATTCGAAGGCGCGG
The DNA here is from genome assembly GCA_963377175.1 of Effrenium voratum. NCBI lineage: Eukaryota > Dinophyceae > Suessiales > Symbiodiniaceae > Effrenium > Effrenium voratum. Next base: position 276,999 of record CAUJNA010000713.1, on the reverse strand, counting down.
AGCGACATTGGCCAATCGACGGCTCGAGGCGCAAGGTGTGAAGGTTTGCTAAGACCCGCCCTGGGACTGCAAGGGGCCAAATAATATGAATAGAGTTGTAGGGCAAATTGAGTCATCGCAAGAGAAACATGTGCGATTGTTCAGCCACTTGTATTGCTACACAATAGAGCATGGCAAAGGCGCCCCGCAAAAGGCTTGGGTATCCCGGCATCCCCACAAATGTCTAACGCTCAAACAGAACTCGGGTTTCGCTTGCCTGTGTTGCTTTTGCCCCACTGATTTGCGACCTCCAAATGGCAACTTGCACCTTTGCGGCGCCCAGACATTCTTCGTGTCGTTTTTCGCGTTTAGAGTAGCTGGTTCATTTCAGAGACTTTCACCGTCAGCACCCCTCTTGCTGGCTGGGGTGCAGGCGTCCTTCTTGCTTGCAAAGTGGGTGCGGATCGCAATCGCAATTGTCATGAGGTCGCTCTTGTTTGCACACGCTGACACGCCCTGCACCTTCCCAAGACAAGGCAAAGGCAAGCTTATACCCTGCTTAAACCATCTGCTTGTGCCGTAAACTCACACACCCGCCCTCCCCCCGGATCGTTTCCAAACCCTCGCGCCTTGCACTGAAGACGCTTTCCTTGAAACCTCGGCGCGGACAGCCGGCCGGTCATCCGTGTCAGCCCTGCCTTGCTCGGCCCCTTACAGTAAACATTTTGCGGGGTTCTGCAATTTTACTTCTGGGGGTTCCCTTTGAACTACCATTCAGAGGGCCACACCCAGCCTCAGCAGCCCCTTGACTGAGCCAAGGTGCATGGGCTCTGCTTGCAGGATCGCCCTGGCACGGCCACATCGGCGCAAAGAGCTTGCCTGTGACAGCACCAAAGCTGCAAATGCCAGGCTGCGCCGCTGCGCAACGGCAAAATGCAAAAGACGGGTCTGCCACTTGCTTCGAGGGATCCATGGTCCAAGGCCTTCATTCAGCCCACGCCTCGCAGCCTCGGGGCTCTTGAAGGTGACGCAGCCGGAGCCTGAGGCATCGACCCAAGAGCCGAAGCGCCGAGCGCTGCTCGCGGCAGGAGGCTTCTCTTACGCCCGGCCGACGTCAACGGCGCTTGTCTGTGGTGCGTACATGGTCGGAAGGTGGTTCAAATGGCAACTTGGCCGCTCACAGAAACCGGCAACCAAACGTGAGATCAAAATGGAAGGAGGATGCAAACATAAGACACGTGAGCGCCTTTCATGCTGTTGCATGCCATCTTAAGGGAAACCGAAACGAAGCCAATACCTTTCCCCCGCCCCCCAAAGCCCCGCGCTGCAGCGGTCCGTGGCTGGGCAACGGTCCAGCATCACCTCCTCACGGGGAGGTGTTCCTTTCTGCCTCAGTTCCTTCAAACGTGTTTTTGCGGGTGCCGCCATTCTTGCGGGTTTTTACGGTGGTTTTAAGGGAAAACCAAAAAAAACACTGTTCTGGGCATGTATTTGATCCAGCTTCATGGGTGTCTCCAAATAGGTCAGCTGCAGTCCCCCAAAAAAGGAAGCCGTTTTCGTTTTCCACTTGAAGGTGCCCCCTGCTCAGAGGGGTGTGATTTCAATCAAGCAGGGGAATATTCCCATTTTGTTGGGGTCCCCTATCTTGAGACACAGCTGAAGACCTGGTGGGTCAACGACCAACCCCCGCTGAGAAAAAAATCGACTGTTTCCTTGTTGCTTGAGAAGCGCCGCCATGCCAATGCGTGGCTTCCTCTTGCGATTTCCCTTCAACGCACCTCAAGTGGATCCTCATGCCATGCCAAGGAAAACACCAACCACTCAACAGGAAACCCACTCCAATTCGGCAACTAGAACAGGAAAGAGGAGCGTGGCCAGTTTCGAACTACTTTGAATTCACACTTGCGAGAAACTCACCTCAACAAGAGCCTTTCCAAAATAGAGATGCTTCAGCATGGAAACTCTCGCGGCTGGAATGGCTTGGCGCCGTTTCTCGCTCGGGGGGCTTGCAGCCCAAACCTGATCCCCACCACCCCGTGCCTCCCCCAGTATGCCCAGTGACCTTGGGGGTGAGGGGGAGGGTGGCGGGGTCGGTTTCATGCGGTGGTTCTGGATGACCTGGAAGCAGGGGGGCCGGGTGAACGGCTCCACGGCATGAACGGCTCCTTCCCGTCTTCCCGGGAGAAACCGCCCATGAAACGCGCACGCCAACCTTTCGCCCGTCCAGGACGGAGCCGAAGCTCTCGAAGAACTCCTTGAGCTCGTCCGCGTCGGGGTCTGGATGGAACGAGCTCCCAGGCCTTTGAGGCCTTCAAGGAAACAAGGCCTGTCCGGTTTCTGGCCTTGGAACATATGACTGTGGCTCGAAAAACCGGAAGTCCAACATGGAACTCTGGTAAGTGGGAACATGGACCAAAGTTGGGGGGGCAGTTTGGATCTGTTTTGAGCTGTGCTTCCCTTGATTCTCCTACAACCATAGTATATGAGGGGCCACCCCCCAAGATTTGACCCACCCCACCCAAAAACACGGTTTTCCCCTCAGAAAACCGCCCCCAAAAGATGTGATCCACCCCACCCAAACCCCTCAGAAGGCCGAGCCCTCGGGGTGGCATTCCCACATTCCACCCTCCCACGGCCTGGCGAAAGGCCCTGGAACAGCACCTTGGCGCTGGAGCCTCGCACGGCCGCGCAAACACATCGCGCGAATCGGGGGTGCAGTGGCTCCTTTTTGCGAGGGAACCCAGCGGCTTTGAGGGACCAATGGCAAACCAAAGGGAGACCAAAGGAAAAACAGAGGAGGAAGAAAGGGAACCCAAAGGAAACGCACTGGTTTTGGGTTGCTTTCAAAGGGTAAGTGGTTTGGAGACAAACCTACCTGGCATTCGCTTTCTGCCCGATTATCCATGACGGTGCTTGTCACAACGTGCAGAACAAGCGGCAGGGCTGGCTTTGGGCATTAAGCCGGCCAAGCCAAACCTTCCAAATGACAACGTTTCGCCAAAACACCGCAAGCACCGACCCCCCTGCCCAGCATTGGGCGCCCGCGCCCTTTGTCGCCTTGCCCTTGCCTTTGCCTCAAGCCGGGAAAGTGCAAAAGGCGAAGCCAAAAAACGACCGCCGCCAACCTGAGCCAAGATACTTGAGTTCCAAATACGTGAGGCCCCACCAGAAAAAAGCAAAACAACACACACTGTGGCAGACAAAGATCCCAAGGGGACCAACTTGTTTTCACACCTGGGCGCGTCTAAACCTAAACAGGGATCCTTACATTATACACCTGAACATTGCCTTGTAAATGGCGTTTTCCCTTTATTTGGGTGTTGAAAAAGCCATGTTTCAAATGGTTGCAAAAAATGTAGCTTTTAAGGAGCCCTGTTAAACGAAGCACCCAAAAAAAAACCGTCCCCACGCCATGCCAGGCGCCGAGCCCTTCTCAGGAGGCGTCAGCTTGCAGTCCTCGGTCCGGCATGGGATGGATGAAACCCGATGATAGGCCAACTGGTGCAGGAGTTCGGCCAACTGCGTGGACCTGGAAAAAGCTGCTCCTCGCCGCAAACCAAAAAAAAACGGGTTGACCAGTTTAAGCTTTAGTCGTTTAGCCCCCCGAACCCGAACCCGAATCCTCGTGACCACTGAACCCGAACCAGAACCAAAACAAGCGGGGGCGCTTTGGGGGGGGAGGGGGGGGCGCAGCCAGCCCCTCACGACGGAACAAGACCGGAACTTGGTGGGTTTCAAATCGAAAGGAATCCAAGCATTTTGGGGGGATCCCCCACTTCTGAGACAAGCCCAAGTGGGGAGTAAAAGACGTATGACATAATCTTGATGCTGAAGACCTCGAACTGCTCTCTTCCTTTTGAAGGCCATTGAGCAAGCGTGCTTGGAAGGAGCAAGTAGGAAGGGCCAGAATCACATGCCCATCTCAATTGCTCATTCAATTTGACAATTGTTGCTCAAATTCCCAACCTTCCAGCAATCCGGAAGACCATACCAATCTGGGGGTGGTTCCCAGAACAGACTGGTCGTATGGCACAGCGGTTACGACACAACCAACCATCTCTTGTGCATTCTGAGAATCGTCCCTGGCTGTTGTCTTCGTGGTGAGGGGTGGTGCGGACTTTCCATAAAATCCGCCGACATTGTGGAGGCTTGTCGGATACTTAAAAGAGGAGAGAGGATAACCCCGCCCGACGTCAAATGCGTAGGGTTTTGGGGGGGGGGGTTGATGACAGGCGCCTCTTTGCTGGTTCAAGTTTTCTGCTTCCGCCGAGAATCTGGAAAAACTATGTGTCTTGGACAGCATGTTTGCGAACATGTTGGCGTCGGAAAAATACCGGGGAGCGAAGGGGAAATGCAAGGAAGTGCAGGGAAAGGGGGGGGGAAATAAAGGGACATGCAAGGACATGCAGGGGACAGGAAGTCGACATGACAGGAAAGCAAGGGGACATGAAAGGTAAACGAAGGGGAACTGAAAGGGACATGACAGGGAAAGAGGGCGGTCCAGTGTCTGTGCGTGGTTCAGTGCGATTACCAAGGGATGCGCGAATGAAACTTTCGTGAAGTGAAGCAAAGTGCTGTGGTGTGACGTCAAGTGAAGTGATGTGAGCACGGGTATTGTGAAGTCAAGCTCCTGAACCTGCACCTAGTGGGAAACCAAAACACTCCACAACAAGCCCACGCTGGGTTTTGTTGGTTCGCCGTACTGGCAAAAGTCCCGAGGGATAAGAACAAGCGGCCTCGGAAAGAAACAAGAAGGATGCAGCTTTCTGTATCAACCGATTACTATATGCCAAGCAACATGTGTAAGAGCGTGCATTGTTCATGGGGAAACAAGGTGTCGTAACCTGCAAAGATTCTGCCCATAACCCCATGCCCCGCTAGCAGTTCAGCGCTCATCAGCGCTTGAAGGCGCTCGCCTGGCTTAGATGGTTTCCTCTACCCACAAACCCCATGACAGGAAATGCAAAGGAAGTGAAGGGGGCATCCAGGGGAAACGCATGGGATTTGAAGGAGTAGTACAGCGACAATACAGAGGCATTGAAGGGAAGTGCATGGAAGGGGCTGAAAAATGTGCGCTTTGGCTTGGGGAGATGGGGAGGATGGGGAGCAGAGGGAGGGAGAGAGGACGACAAACACACGGGGGAGGAGACAAGAGAAAGGGGAAGAAGGAGAAAAGGGAGAGGACAATGTCGGCGGACTGAGCCGGAGGCTCTAAAGTAGATGGCCCTGGCAAATGGAATAAGACCAATGTAAACCAGTGAAACCCATCCATTTCTATCCAAGCTCACCTAAAAAACCGGCCATGGCCGCGGATCTCTTGGCTCTCCAAACGTCACCTCGCGCGGTCGCCCGCACGTCGCACGCGTCGGAAGCGTCGGGCCGAGACCCGCGCCAGGATCGCGCCCTGCAGGAAGATCCCGTGGCGGTCGAAGGCCTCCTCCGCCTCGGTATCGTGGGGGTGGAGGCGGGGGAGGCGCCGGGGGTTCGAACGGAAAGGTGGGGGAGGGTTTCCCATCAGCCTGGGTTTGGAGGGCTGTTCTCATCTGGGTTTGGAGGGGTGTTCCCATCAGCTAAGGTTGTTTTTGCCCATGTTGAGTGAGCAGCTACCAATTTTTGGGTGCCACCAACCTTAAGTGCAATTTGTGCCCTTTGAAAAGGGGCTCTCTTCAGCAAGAGAAAGCAAGGCCCCAGTTTGATGCACCACTGAACCCCCCTCCCCATTTCAGCGGCATACCAAGCAATTCAAGGTTGGTCGTATGCTTTCGTCATCAAATCACATTGGGATTCATGTGCAACGGACCATGTTTGAGGGAGAGAGCCTTGCAGGGAGCCCTCCGCAGGTGGCGTTTGCATTCAGGAAAGAATGGTCTTAAGGAATACCAATGCAAAACGGGGGCGAATTGTGCCGCTCAAAAGGGATACCAACCAAAAATAGATGAGACCTGGTGCACAGGGCTCTCTCAATCTAACCCCCGCCTCTGAAGGCTTGGACATGTTGATGAAGGCGTGTCCTGTCGTCAGAAACAAGCTCACAGGCCGCAATGGGCAAAACCCGATTCGCACCTATGAATACCACAAAAAGAATATTATGTGTATTATCTGTGTATATATGTATATATATATATATAATGTTGACAAACCAGCTATTTGTACCAACTGGCGCGGGATGCTGTCCCACAGTGCCATGGTCATTATTTACCTCCATGGTCATGGTTCTTTAAGAGGAACCCTCATGGGTTTTGCTTTTATGACACTCCGGTTGGCTTCCCCCTCCAAATGGCGGGTTTGCTCTTCAAACTGCAGGTTTTCCAAAACAGATTGAGGGTAGCCACTTTGAGGCCCCTTGCTTGAGGTTTGAGATTAGGAGCGGACCCGGAAGCCGCTTTGTACTCGAAGCGCACAGACAAAAGTGCGCCGGACTGATAGCCAGATTCACAGGTTATGAGCCCAAGTCACGCGGTGTGACACTGGCGCCATGGATGGCGCTGACTCAGGGAGGACCCGGAGAAGGACCACCCTGGAGAACAACGGAAAGGGAACTGGAGGCCGAGTCGGCCCCGTGGTGGAGGAGGTGGTGGAACCTGCCCTGATAGCCAGGCCGGATGGGTTGATTGAGGCGGCAGCTTCGACCCAATGGCCTGGAGGGCCGCAGGGGGAGCCATCGTCGATTCAGCCTGGGCCGGCAGAGAACGAGCTGTTCACTCCGGAGCAGATGAGAAGGTTGGATGAGTGGACGGCCGAGGCTCCGCTCATTCACGCAACGGGAGCTGCAACAGGTCATGGAGGTTTTGAGGGCTACATCCAGCGGTCCAATGAGGGCATGCAGGTGGAAAGGCAGTTGGCGCTGGCAGCACAACATCTTGCTCTACCAGGACCAGCGGGAGATCCTGAAGGCCCACGGCCTGCTCAACGGCAAGAACTGGGGCCGCAGCTGGTACTTCTTGGACCTGGGGGACATCTTGAAGGCTCACGGCTTGCTCAATGGCAAGATCAAGGATCGCTGCAACAGCCGGGACTACCTGAACCAGGACGGCATGCTCAATGGCCAGATCCGATGCAGCAGATGCGCTACTACATGGCACAGATCCTGGCGGATAACCGGAGGCTACACCAGGAGGTGGGGCAATGTCTCAGCCAAGTCCAGGACATGCAGCAGAACTGGAAACCGCCGGAGGTGGAAGCTACTCGAGGAGGTGATCAGAGTGACAGGTTTGCCACACCTGAGGAACATGGAACCCCTGAAGGCCGTGGAACTCGAGGTGAACCTGCTGATCCTGAGGAAGAATCCTCGGAGCTGCGTGAGGACGAGCCGACGGGCCCGAAGGACAAGTCCCTGGACATCATGCTGAAGATCGTGCAGGGCATGCAGAACATGCAGCAGCAGATGTTGGACACCAAGAAGAAGGTGGACCACGGCGATGACACGAGCGAGACGGTGAAGAATGTCACAACGGATTTGCCGAAGCTTGTGGAGTATAAGCCGGAGAGTGCTCCCATCGACCTGGGAGACTGGATTTGCGTCCTGGAGCCGATTATGGCGGACCTCAGTGAATCGTCACAGCAATGGTGGCAGCAAGTGGTGGAATCGGCGAGGATGTGGTACGGAAGGTATCAGACTACGCCGCCGCTGGAAAGACTCAAGCTGCAGCCGAAAGACCCTCCGGAGCTTCAAGAACCGAAATGGCGGAGGCTGGAGAGGCGGGCTGTGGGGCTACTTCTTCGCGCTCTTCCTGACGGAGCTCGTGAAGAGATGGTGGCAACGAAGTCCATGACTTGCTATGCGATTCTATGCAAGCTCATGGCGAGCTACCAGCCGGGAGGACTGGTGGAGAAATCGGTCATCCTGAAGAACCTGGAAAGTCCCCCTGAGGTGGACTCCCTGGCATCGCTGGTGGTTGGGTTGAGGAAGTGGATGAGGTGGAAGCAGAGGGCACAGGAACTTGGGGTGACCATTCCGGACCCCACGGTACTGGCCCGCTCCCTCAGCAAGATGGTGAAGAAAGTGGTGGAGATGCAGCCAGAGCTCTCGTTTAAGATGGCCCTGGCAAGGAATTCGCTCCAGCTGGACTCCATCCCCTCTCACGAGGCAGTGGAGAAGTACGCGGAACACGTCTTGTCAGAGGTGGAAGCGATCGCCCACTTGGAGAAGGAGGTCAAGGCCCCAGCGGGGAAGGCGCAGGCCACGGACACCCGCATCAAGAAGGCAGAGGCTGTGGACTTCAAGAATGAGGTGAAGAACGCTGGAGAAGGTGGGAAACCCTGCAAGTTTTTCCTTACCGAAAAGGGCTGCAGGAGAGGACGTGGCTGCCGTTGGAGCCATGACCAGAAAGATGAACGCATGAGATGCTGGTCGTGCGGGGCGAGCGAGCACATGAGAAAGGACTGCCCCGTGGCGATCAAAGGCAACGTGGACCGAAAGCCCAAGGCGGCGAAGGTCAACGCGGAGGAGGAAGCAAAGAAGGAAGTCGCGACGGAGAGCCAGAAGGTTACAACTCCAAGGGCGACTACGTCGGCAGCGATGCAAGAGGATTCACCGGGAGCGGCGAGTTCGGCATCGGGCGACAAAGAGACAGACGCAATGAAGGACGTGCTCCAGGAGGCGACCAAAATGCTCAGGAGCATCAACGTCAAGACCGGCAAGAATGGACCGGAGGACGACGAGAAGAAGCTGATGGACCTGCAGAAGCAGCTGGACGGCATGCGAGAAAAGATGCGGGTTCGACAGGTGAGGTTGTCGAAGATGGAGATTGGTGGTTCAGGAGCAACGCACCCGCTGAGACCCATGATGAAGGGCGAGGACACCTCGGACTATGAGGAGAAGACCGTAGAGCTGGCGGCTGGAGAGACTTACCGCCTGAAGGTCACCTTGGGAGGAACCCTGGTTGCGGAAGACGAGCGGATACAGCCGATCATCCCCATGGGAATGCTCACGAAGGACTTGAATTGCCAGGTCAAGTGGAGCGGGAAGACATGTGCGGTGGTGCACCCTGGACGAGGACGTCTACCGGTGGTGATGAGTCAAGGCTGCCCGGAGTTGCCGAGAGAACTGGCCCTCAGCTTGATCCAGGAGCTTGAGGGGGTGAACCGCTACAGGGTCAAGGCGCTGTCAAAGCAGGATGAGGCGGACTTCATCAAGAAGGTGGTGGAGACGCACCCGGTGTTCGACGGTGTGCCGGAGGCAATCAAGGAAAAGTTGATGGTCAATCCGGCGGAGGACTGGAAGCCTCTGGGATTGAATAGGAGCCGGAGGAGAAGGCTTGAGAAAAAGGGAGGTGCGATTGTGCACTTGTTTGCAGGCCCGGAGGAGGGATTTGACTTGTCCCGGGCTTATAAAGAGCAAGGAGGTGATCCAAGGGACATCCTGGAGTATGACATCCTCCGTGACAACAGCCACGACCTCATGGACGACGAGCTCATGGGTGGCTTGGTGCGGCTGGCTCTGGATGACCGAATCAAAGCAGTGGTGGGGGGCCCGAATTGCAGGACGCGATCAGTGCTGCGGTTCTTCCCATTGCTCAACAGGGCCAAACCGCGACCGGTGAGAACGGTGGAACATCCCTGGGGATTGCCGGGAATGGACCAAGGAGAAGAAGCCATCGTGTACGAGGATGACGTGCTCATGTTTCGCTTCATCCTGGTCTACTTGCTGGCGGACCTCACGGCAAAGGCCAGAGAGGAAAAAGGGGGCGCTGTGGAGTTCTTCCTGGAGCAACCGGCAGAGCCGCAGGCGGAGCCGAGGTGTGCATCGTGGTGGCGGACGCCGGAGTGGGAAGCCCTGGAGAAGCTCCACGAGCTCAAGAGGGTGACGTTCTTGCAAGGTGACTGGGGTGGGCGAGCGGCGAAGCCTACGACGATCGGGACCACCATGGACTTCAGAGGCCCCGAGAAAGGCATCTGCAAGCTACATCAAGGAGGTCATCAAGGGCAAGAACAGGAGATGGACAAGCCGAGGTGGATGATGACGGATGAGGAGAAGCTCAGCTCCTCGAAGGCATTGGCTCGATGGGCCCTGGGATGATGCGGGAGCTCGCAAGGTGCCTTCGGAAGGAGGTGGACGGGGAGTCGAGAACGAAGGTGAAGGCCCTGTCGTGGGAAGAGCATGTGAAGTTGGGGCACCTGCCGTTTCGGCGGGACTGCCGAGTGTGTCAGGAAGCCTCAGGCAAGGACAGGCCACATCGAAGGGTACGACATCCAGCCGGGAATGTCCTCTCCGTGGATTTGAGTGGACCGTTCATCAAGGGCATCGATGTGGATGGAGTCCAAGACCGAAGGTACCTGCTCGTGGCTGCGTTCACATGGCCACAGATCCACACCGAGGAAGGTGAGGAACTTCCTGCTGCAGAACCAGGCGAGGGAGAAGATCTACTACCGGTGGCGGAACAGGAGGATCAGGACGAGCAGGAGGAGGAAGAAGGCTTCAATGTGGAAGGAGCCCGAGAGGAGGAGGAGCAGCCGGTGATTCCGGAAATCCAGAAGGAACCGCACCCGCTGAAGACGTTGTACATGACGGTCCCGCTGAAGTCCAAGGACAAGCGGGAGGTCTTGGCGGCGATCCAGGAGGTCTATATCAGACTGAGGAGAGAGGGCCACCTGGTGCTGAGACTGCATTCAGACAAAGGAGGCGAGTTCATGAGCAAGGAACTAGCCAGCTGGTGCCGACTGAGGGACATTAGAAAGTCCACCAGGACACCGGACCAGATGCAGGAGAACGGAAGGGCGGAGGCCGCGGTTGGGGTCGTCAAATCCATGGTCAGAAGGGTGCTGATAGCATCACGATGGGAACCAAAGTGGTGGCCCTGCATCGCCCGCTACGTCTCGGAGGTGCGCTTCAAGTTCGACCAGACCGGAGACCATCCGAAGTACCAATTTGGAGAGGAGGTTGTGGTACCAAAGAGAGCTTGGAAGCAGAAATCCTTCGAGGCGAAGAATCAGCGAGGCAAGTACCTGGCCCCGCTCTATGACATCACCCACGGTCATGCGGTGAAGCTGGACTGTGACAACAAGGTGGTGGCGGTGTCGAAGGTTCTCTCAGGCTTGCGAGAAGGGGAAGCCCCGAGAGCAGAAGGACAAGAGGAGGAAGAGAATCCTGATGGGGAAGCTCTGTTCGATGAAGCTCTGCGTGTGAGAAGACGACTGAGGATGAAGACGAGCGATCCGAGCAGGATGGACGATGGAGGAGGTGAACAGGTTGCGGAGCGGATTCGATTGTTGCGGAACCTCATCATGGAGGAGGAAGAAAGGATGTTGGAAGATGGAGAAGACGCAGCTGAGGTCACCTTCAAGATGGTGAGGAAGCTGAAGGAAGAAGAGGAGAACCTGAAGCAGACCGTGCCGGACCACAAGGAGGCAGAGAAGGTCCTGCATACAAAGATGGTCTCCACGAATGAGGTGATCGCGGACAGGGAAGCCTGGGCAACGTCGATCAAGATGGAGCTGGACTCGCTGATGACAGAAAAGAAGGCGTTGCGGCGATTGGCTCCTGGGGAAGCCGCGAAGCTGATCAAGGAGAAGGGCAACAAGCTGACTGTGGTCCCGGGCAAGGCAATTTTCAGCGTGAAAGCGGGAAGTTCGCGGCGGAAGACCAGGTTGGTGGTGTGCGGAAACTATGTCGCCCAGAATTCGGAGGCGGAAGGAGACACCTTTGCAGGTGGTACGGACATTACGGCGATCCGCTTGCAGGTGAAGGTCGCCATGGAGAGGAAATGGACGATGTCCGCATTGGACATCAAGTCTGCATTCCTCAATGCAGATCTTCATGGTGAAAAGGAGCCGGAGAACCTGGTGGCGATGCGACCGCCGGCGATCATGGTCAGGATGGGCTACGCAGAGCCCGGAGAACTATGGCTGATAGACAAAGCCATGTATGGGCTTCGCCAAAGCCCGAGAAGGTGGTCAGACCACCGGGACGCGGAGCTCGTGACGGTCCAGTGGGAGGTCAACGGCGCCTACTACAAGTTGGATCAGTGTGCTGCAGAACAGAATTTGTGGCGCATCCTGGAAATCCGAGGCGCGGAGGAGATCTTGGCGGGACTGGTCACCATCTACGTCGATGATGTCCTCACTGCGGCGGAGGAGGCCGTGCGAGAAAGGTTTGAGGCCATCATTGCGGAGAAATGGGAGACGAGCGTGCCGGAGGTGCTGAAGACCGGGAATCAGATCCGATTTCTGGGAATGAACTTGAAAAAGGAGGAGAATGGAATCTTCCTACACCAGCAGGACTACGTGGAGGAACTGCTGACCCGGCACAAGGACGAGGTGAAGAGAGCAAAGGCGCCCATGTCCAAGGAAATGGCGGATGAAGCTGAGGAGACGATCGGCAACCACACGATGACGGATCTCGCAAAGGCACAGAAGGTGACGGGCGAGATCTTGTGGTTGATGACGAGAACACGGCCCGACCTCCTCTACAGCATGAGCCGACTATGCAGTATGGTGTCGAAGAACCCGAAGTGGGTCGTCAGAGCTGCGGGCTATATCCTGGGCTACCTGGACTCAACGAAGGACTGGGGGCTGTGGGTATCAGGAGAATCTGGACGGCATTGGAGCGGTCATGGAGCAGCAGGACTTCAGGCATACGCTGATGCCTCCTTCGCCCCACTTGGGGAAAGAAGCCAAGGATGCTCCCTGGTGTCGTGGAACGGCACGGTCATCGCATGGAAAGCAGGGAAGCAAGCGTTTCCGGCCTTATCCACGGCGGAATGTGAGTTGATCGAGGCCATTGACAGCGTGATCCTTGGGGACAGTGTTGAAGCGCTGATCACTGACACCTTGGGGCTGGACGACTTCAAGAAGATGCTGCTGTCTGACAACGCAGCAGCGGTGGCGATTGCCACCGACGTGACGGGATCCTGGCGAACACGGCATCTCCGGCTTCGAGCGTTTCATCTTCGGTGGCGAATCAGAGCCGGTGATTGGGAGTTACGCCATTGCCCTGGACAACAGATGTTGGCCGATCTTGGCACAAAGCCACTGGGCCCAGCGAGGATCAAGGAGCTGTGTGCCTTGTGGAATCTGAAGGCCATGCGAGAAGAGGCTGAACAAAGCAGGCTGAACAAGGCCGTGGTAATGCAGCCGGATGTGGACAAGTGGATTAAGCTGCTGGTGATCTTGATCATGATCACGGGATGCAGGGCGCAAGGGAGTCAACAGCCGGAGGAGGAGAAGATTGACCTTGCGGTGGTGGTCTTGGTGATCGCAGTGGTGGCGATTGTGGTGTACCGCTTGGTTCACGAAGTGGCATCGGACATCTGTCTGAAGATGAGAAGATTGAGAGTGAGAGGTGTGGAGCAGTGCACCCAAACGGAAAGTGAGGAAGAAGTCGTGGAGGTGCCGAGAACACAGAGCACTTCGGCGGCCAGGTCTTCCAGCTCGGGAAGCGGGAATCCCTCGAGGGCAAGTTCAATGAGGAGGCGCCGAGGGGGAGACGCTGATCGAACAGAACAGCCAGTTGCAGAGCAACCTCCGCCTAGGCTAGTGGAACCGGATGCGGAGGACGAACGCTTGAATGCACGCTGGCGGGAGGAATTGCGGGTGATGGAGCAGCTTCGGTGGCGGGAGTTGCAACCTGAGCCGGAAGCGGTCGAGGTATATCACTTGACCGGAATGGGTGACAAGATACATTGGCGCCGCAACTGTTACGGGTTGCGAAACGCCACAGTTCGCGGAATGCGGGCGGTTTTGCCTTGTTCCAGATGCTGGTTGGGAGGAGATAGGCAGCGAGCTCGTGGGGCCAGGAGTTGGAGAGGAGATGACGGCTTCTTGCACGCGACCATTCACTGCGCCGGCATTGGACAGGCTCCACTTCGACCCTTGCAGCCGTGCAGATTCTGCCAGGGAGGAATAACACAGGACAATGAAGAGATGATGAGGGACGCGGGCAGATTCCCGCGTGGACTCCTATGAGCGGCTTGAGCTGAACACGTTCTTCGGATGACGTGAGAAGCTCGCAAGGCAGCACTGACTGCCGACTTTTGTCATTTGAGTCCTCCCGGACACAAAGGGGAGGAGTGCAGGTTTTCCAAAACAGATTGAGGGTAGCCACTTTGAGGCCCCTTGCTTGAGGTTTGAGATTAGGAGCGGACCCGGAAGCCGCTTTGTACTCGAAGCGCACAGACAAAAGTGCGCCGGACTGATAGCCAGATTCACACAAACAACCATTACCCGCCCCCCCCCGCCCATTTGCGCCTTTGGCCCCGGGGCGGACAGTGGGGATCTGCACATGCAGCACCTGACCGAAGCCCAGCCTTCCCCTTCAAGCTGCCAAACGTGTTGCCGCTGCCCAAAGTTGCTTAGCGCCGGAGCTGTTGGCGCCAAAGGGAACCGGAGATTCGCTGGAGAAGGGTTGGGTTCAGCCAAGTACAAAGTTGGTGTGATGCAACATAGACCTGTGGTGCTGAGTCCATATTTCAGTCAGTTCAAGACGACTCGGCTTTCGCTCGAAATGAATGCGGACCACCAGGGGAAGATGCCTATGGCTCGAGCGCCAGGCCTCGGGACCCGGAACTGGACGCTTCCTGCACTCCCAGCCAATGCCGACGACGCAGCTTAAGGCCCGCTCCACGGCGGAAAAGGTCCAAGATAAACCACCTAAAATGGACCCCATACAAATCAACCCCAGTCTATGAAACAGGGGGGGTGAAGATTTGTCACTTTTGAAGGCTCCAACCCCCGTATTAATAAACAGGAGCTTATTAATCCGGGCCTCACCCCTCACCCCTCACCCCTCACTGCCTCACCAAACTGCGAGAACAAGTCCCGGAGCGTAGCTTCATCGCAGGCGCCTGCAATTCGCACGCAGGAAACCATGGCGAAGATGTCTCTGACGGTGAGTTGTGGGGTTCCATCTGAATCTGCAGGGGATAAACAGGCAAACAACTACCCTCTTCCAAAGAATCATGGAAGTGCAGGGCAGGGTTTCAGATGACTAACATCTAACTGAGCTTCTCAAGCCACGTCTTGACAGAAGCCCTGAAAGATGGCCCCAGGTGTTGAAGCAACTACTTGCCCAGGGTCACAAAGAGCCACTGCTTCAAACCAGTTCCAAACATCTCCAGCTTTCTGCGTGCAAATGCACTCCCTGTACAGCTTCCTCTGTTCACAGAATGTGTTTCCCCCTTTGAACATCCGCGACCAGACGGGCGGCAGTGCCATGAGCACGTGTTGTGCCTGGGGGGATGCCGCCGATGAAGAGCCGGCTGGTGGGATCTCCTCGACGCTTCCGTCTGGGCGGAAACACACAGCAACACACCGGCAGCTCGGGGCTTCCAGGACAAATTGTCGGCCAAACACCACATTCATTTTTGCTATTGGTTCGTTGAGGGGAAACAGGATTGTGATCCAACAGGCTCAAAAGTGATTCTGGTTAAATCGGAGAGCACAAAGGCATCGCAAACTTCGTTTGAAGTCTCTGTTTGAGTCCTTCCACAAAATGAAGGCAGCAAAAGTAAGGTCCAACTCGCTTGTATACCTATCCGCATGGAAAAACTGCGAGAACAAGAGCGAACCCTGGAAGAACATGTTTCCGCTTTGCTTGATTCAACTGTCCGCTCCCCATCTTGAAAATGAGAACATGCGTGGCATTTGTTGCGGAGCCTGATGGTTCCATCCGCCTGGCTCCATCCACCAAATTCGAACGCAGACCAATCCCAAACCTCATCCTACACCCTCCCAAAACCAATCCTAAACCCACCCACAATCCTAAACAACCCTAAACGGCCCTAAACAACCCTAAACAACCCGAAACCAACCCTAAACCAACCTTAACGCACCCTAAACACCCCGAACCTTAAACCCTTCGCATCCAAGGCGGAGCTCCTTCCCGCCACTCGCGCTGCCGGGGCTTGGGCTGGTTGAGGCGCAAAGGCGCCGGCCGCGCTGGGGGCATACCTGGCAGACCAGAGCGACACCCCGAGACGCTGGAAACCTCGCCCCACCTCCAAGCCGAATGGGGAAATACCGGACTGGCGAGAAAATCTCGACAGATCCCAACGGAGCTCCTGCAGCTTCCCGAGCCGTCTCATGGCGTTACCTGTGTATGCAGAGTACGCTTCAGAGCGCCAAAAGCCTGCCCGGAAAAATCCCAGGAGCATGTGCCCCCTTGGAGGGCCAACGATTGGCCCTGTGACTGTTCCGAACCGCCCCCTCGGGATTCACAAAAGTGGGCCGAGAGCGGCTTCATTGGCTTGACGAAAGCTGGACATGTTTGATCAAAAATTGCGGTCCAAAAACACGGGTTGCCGCGGATGGCCCCTTTGCACATCACCCCGCCACAAGGAATCTCGGGGAACAAACGGCCCTCAAACACAGCGTCAGCAAGGCACCGCAAAGCCGCCCCGACCCCCAGTCTGGCCTTTGGCCCCGAGCACGGCTTCAGCTTGGCTTCCCTTGCCTGCGGAAGTGGCTGCACGGCAAGGAGCAAAAATGGTAACAATAGCTTGGTTTGTTAACAGAACCCAGGCAAAGCCATATGAGTGCAAATTCTAATCCTAGGGCTTCGCCACCAACAGCTGCGCTGGTTGGCTGCAGCGGTTCCTCAGCTCAGCGCGCCGCGCGCGCATCATAAGCCAATGAGGCGAAACGCGGTGGTTGCGGTGCCTTTCCGCAAATCGCGACTGCGCCGCTTTCGCGGGAACCCAGGGCGAATGATCGCACGCATCGCCGCTATGTCCGCTTTCCGCCGCAAACTACTCCCTGGAACTATTTTGGGGGGATGGCAGGGATGCTGGGGATACTGGGGATGCTGAGGATGCTGGGGGGGCTCGGGTGGCTGCACAGGCGAAAGGGAAAGCCACCATTTTGGGGGCCACACACACACACACTTCATATTTGATTCGCAACCCTAGTCATAGCCACCTTACGTGGCTTTCTTTCAAGTCCTCTATCCGCGTTGTGGACTGGTTGCAAACTTGCGAGGGACCCAACACCCAATTGACCTTTGTTAAGGTCCAAGGGACACGAAATTCGGGAAAGGGGGAATGGAAAACCAACTGCACAAACCCCCCCCCCCATTTTAGGTGCCACATTTTTTGTGCTTGACTGTCCACGTGCGGCCAGCCATTCCCAGCCGCCTCCAACGTCTAGACCAGCATCTGCGGGAGATTTTCCCTTGCCTGCAGACATCTCTGAGTAGCCACGGCAAAATTTACAGGCCACACAATGTCAAGTGGAACAGTACAAGAAAGTCATGCAGCTCCATAACACAGCAGCACGTTGCGCCCTGAAGCAAAGCTCGGAAGAAGCCTCCATCTTATGATGCCACAAGCACGAGTGGCAAGCAGAGGCAGTTTTCGGGACAGGAAATTGCAATTTGCGTTGGCTAGGGATTCCCCAAGTTCCGCGGGCTCCCCTTGCCTCGGCAAGTCGCATCCATCCGATTGAGCCGTGATCCAAAGGTGGCTGAAAGGAAACCAGGGGGGTTGAGACTCGGAGCGACGCTGGTGCTGGATGGCAACCGGTGTATGGATGTGAAAAGGAACCCAACGATTTGGAGGAGGTCAAACAGTTCCGGCACATTCCCCGATGTCTTTTCCGACCTTTTCCCAATAGAGGGACTCCTGTATCCAGCCCCAAAAAAGTCACTCGACTACCCTGGCAGAAAAGAATGGGAGCCCTTTTCAGGTATGATTCTCCAATCTCTGGAAGTCTCATTTAAGGGGATTCCCAGATCCTAGAAGAAAAAACAAACAAGGGCGGAAAATCCCCCAAACAGTGCCAGCTCCCCCCAGCTGCCTGCCCCGAAATACCCGGCTTCGACGAGGGCTGGCGCTCCTGACACGTCGTGAGGATGGGGCGTGGGGTCGCTTGGTGAAGCAACCGAAAACCACCCAGGCCAGGTTCCCCAGCTGAGTCACAATCAAAACCAGGTATTAAAATCGTTGACCCAGAACCATGTAAGGAAATACGAAGGCGGCCGCAACTGTTTATGGCTGGGATTGTCCCTTACTAACCTTCATCTACCCAGGTTTGATTCTGGCTCAGCTGGAGACAAACCCGTTTACCTTTTGACCTTATAAGGAAAATAAGAGCGTCCCCTCCAGAGCAGACTTGCACTTGCTGGCTCTTTCCCCAAACTTGCCTTGCAGTAAGCAACAGGCCAATCCAGGCCGATCGAAAGAAAGATGGGCTCAACACATTGAAGGATCATAATCATGATCTCAACCAGCCTCCATTTGCATAGGGTGCGATTCAAGTATGGCTAATATACCAAGCATGGCCGTTTCTTGATGAAACCAACAGGAAAACCCTGTGAGCGAGAAAAACACCTTCAGCAACTGGAAGCAAGCGAACTTCTGCGGGCCCCGGATCCCTCTTTGGTGGATGACTGTGACGTTTTCAACCGGCAGTTTGGTGATTTTGGGCTTGATCAGTTTCATATGACCCTTCCTTTGAGGGACCAACTGGAGCAACAAGGAAAAGGACAGCTGTCCAGAGTAGAAAAAGGGCCACCTTTCGCGACTGTCATCTCGACCCTTACGCATCCAGCCTCCCATGGCTGCCGGCGGCCAGGAATGGTCTGAGGCGGGGGAATTCAGAAGCCCACATTCTGCATCCCAAATCGCTTCTTCTTTGCATAACAGAGCCAAGGTCAAAGCACATGCAGCGCCCGCATTGGATGTGCGGAAAAACATGTGTCCGCTGGCTTGTTGTGCGAAATTGAGTGAGCCCCCCCATATTCCGAGCCACTAAACCTAGATGCGGCAAATTTGAGGAAGCTCTGGTTGAAAGACCCTGATTTCGCATTTTGTTTCGAGCCCCAGTTCCCAACCCTTCTGCCCCTACCTACCAAGGTGGTGCTTTGGGTATTTTCCGTATATGATTGGGGATTTGTCCGGCCCCACGACCTGTCAAGAAAACACCTACATGCCGCTGCATCTCAAGCTGGAACCAAAAACCCAGCAAGTTTTAACCAACAAGAAATGGTGTCCCCAACAGCAACCACTCCGGTATCCAGCAACCGCTTCTTGGAAACCTTCCGGAACTGTATCTCCGAGCTGCTCCGGACAACTCCAAAAGCTGAATCTGGGCAGTGACCCCATAGCTTTCAGCTGTTGCATGCAGTTGTTCCTGTGGCCCAAACGGTGACGTTTAAACCGGCTGAAAGGGGAAAGGAACTCGACTGGACAGGACAAGATCGCCCAGCCCCGGTTCCACCCAAAGCCCCAGCGCTCGTCGGCCTTCCGTGGCCAGCGCAGCCACGCTCCCAGCCAGACTTCTGCCTCACGCCCAAGAAACCCCAACCCCATATCGGTCCTCCCCTAGGTTTCCTTCAAACCCAGGGGCCCCCTCCAGCTTCCAGATACTTCCATTACGGCCGCGAAACCCGCGCTCCATGCTCCGACTCCGCGGGTTTGCCCGCGCTTCCCGCGCTTTGGCGACGTTGGAATCGAGACTCCAAGGTTCCCGAACATTGCGAAAGCCAAACAAAAGTCCACGGTCCCCAAAAAACAACACCCGCATTGCGCCCGCCAAAACAAACTGAACACAAAGCAGCCCAAGACATCTGTCTTAGAAGCGACTGACAACCGAGTTGACACGGTACAAATGCCGAAAGGCTACATTCCTTGCCAGTTGGCGGGAGAACAAATATGAATCCAAATCAAAGATCAGCAAAGGTTCCTCTTGGTCACCGGGATGTTCAACTCACCGGGCTGTGCCAAGACCAATCCATTGATGCTGAAACCAGCAGATGGAGCAGTCTGGTGAGGATCGCGAAGAAACTTGATGCTGCGAAAAGAATGCATGCAAAGAACCTCACACTCAAAGCCATAACAATGTGGAGACATCCTGTTCCAGAGCAGTTGAAGGCTAGGCTAAGTGATAGAATGTGCAGGGATCCCACCAATCAAGGCTCCCACCATTTCCCACTTGCCCAAAAAGAAAAAGCAAAAGAAGAAAACTTCTAGGTGGTGGTACCCGAAACATCACTCCATTTAAAAGACACTGGCTTTTGACTCGCCCACCTGGCAATGTTTGACCCACTCCCAGTCACACCCCAAGTCTAAGGCCCCGCCTTCGGATGGGCGACCTCTGCCTGGCGGTTTTTCTTGCAAGGTGCGCCTTCGGAGTTCCGCCCGAAATGACCGCCGCCGAGCGGGAAAAGTGAAACCCCGCCCAGGAGGCATTGAAACCATGGATGGACAACTAGATTGGCCGGAAGTTGCTTGCGCGCAATTTTCAGGGGCCGTCTTGGATTTGCCCCCGTTCGCAGCAAGGAAACGGGCAGAGAGGTCGGGAGCGGGACGGCGCCATAAGTATGCCATCGAGCTCCTTCCCCCCAGAACGCCACATTTCCCTGTACGATCGCCAAGCCAAACTCTCTAACTGGTGACATTGCACCGCTGCTCCTTTGTCAGTAGCCCAAGCCCTGCACACCCCATTGCAATGACCCTGCACTATCAAGGATCCCTCAGCATCTGAGCACGGCATATCTGCACTTCGCCCACCACCAAGCACGATGTGAGCAAGGGACCTTCATCATCAGTAAGCTCGTTTTACCCCAATGTCACCTCGCTGTGCAGGAAGCATGCTGTGCCCTCTTGCCTCTTACTTGTCAGTGGCGTGTTCCCCGGCCTTTTGCCGAGGCAACAGCCTCCGCGAGCGGCTTGCCTGGCAGGATCCACGGTGTGAGGAAGCCTGCAAAACGTCAGCCAGCCGTCGCTCGCGAAACACAACGAAAAAGCTCAAACCCGTCTGTTGAGGCCTTCATGGAACCTTGTTCCTACGTTCCTGCACGGATGGCGCATGATAACTCCCATGCGCCCTTGTTGCTTGCGCGTTGCGGGGCTACAAAGTGCCGAAAGGCAACCTCAACCTCACCTGCGGACTGTCAAGAAATCCCCAACACAGAAGCTACCCAAAAAAGCACCGGGGATGGTAGTCCTGCCATGTCCTGCCTGAGGTTTGGGGTGGCAAAGGGTGTTCTACCAAACCGGTTTTTTTCGACCCGGGTGCCCTGGCGCCTGCTTTGGCCGGCACGGTGGCGGCAGTGGCAAGTCTCTCCTGACCTCGGTGCACCCAAACTTCAGCTGGCCAACCGCAGGGGGCTGTTCTCAAAAGGGAAGCCTTCCGGGCGGAAGGCTTGCTTGAAGTTCTTTTTTCAAGCATCCAACTCGTTGCCTGTATCTGCAAGCTGAGAATCGGCGTATTTCCTTAGTACCAGCCCTCGCCAAGACACAACACTTCAAGAAGGCTTGGAGCTTGGAGTTGAAAAAACCATCGAATGTGCAACTCCATCAACTCCTTTGGGGGGAAGGATCTCTTTTTTTTCTGTTCCGTTCTTTGATCTTGGTCGATGTTCAACCCAAACCTATGATTTGAGTGTGTTCTACCGTCATTTGAAGCAAGGATACAAAATCAAGATGTTCCCAAACATTAAGCCCGTACTCAACCACAAAAACCTAGGGGGGCAAACCCCTCATATTCCCATAAATTGATTGGTGTCCTTTTGATTTCACCCTTAAACACCATCCAACTTTGGGAATCCGCCTCACCACCCAAATGAGCCTCGGTCAAATTATGTGCTGCCCGTAATCGACTCAGAGATGTCAATGTGTTGCACTGTTTGTCTGGCTGCAATTCTGTGAGTCCCCTATATCGCAAGCCATCAACCATGGACAAATCAGCATGTGTTGACCGAATGTCATACTTGCCATATCTTGGGTGATTCCCAGGCAAGCAAAAGTGTCATATGTTTGTATGCTTAGAGAAACGTGGTGCATTGTGAGACGTCTGTATTATAAAATGTTTTGAAGAAACACAAACCCAAAGCGATTTCAAGCCCCACCCCCATCCCACCCCCAGCCCACCCCCAGCCCACCCCCAGCCCACCCCCGCCCACCCCCAGCCCACCCCCAGCCCACCCCCAGCCCACCCCCAGCCCACCCCCAGCCCACCCCCAGCCCACCCGCAGCCCACCCCCAGCCCACCCCCAGCCCACCCCCAGCCCACCCCCAGCCCACCCCCAGCCCACCCCCAGCCCACCCCCAGCCCACCAACCTTCAAAAACACAGGCAAGGTACGCTGAGACTCCAGACCCCCCGTGGCAGCGATGGCCATCTGTGCCAGGTTGGGCGGCGGCCCTGGCTTTAAGGGTGGGAGAACTTGCCGGTGCTCTCAGCAGGGAATGAGACATGGGATGACCCCTTAACAACCATCCCCTGTGGTTTGCTTCAAGGGAATGCCGAGGTTGATTCCCTCATTCCCTACTGAGCACCAGCAAGAGAAGTGTTTCAGCCAGACATCAAATTGGCGGTTTCCATATTGGGTCCCTCGAGGTTCTGTCGAAACTTAGTGAGCTTGATAGCCTGGGTAGGTGATTCTTTGAAGCTTTGTACGCGTTTTGGGAGTGGTTGCATCGGAAACAAAAGGAAACCCATCCATTTCAGAGGTCCCTTCTTCAAGATTTGAACCTAAAACTGACCACCGCAGCGAGTCTTGAATCTAAGGGCTGGCTGAGAGGGGTGCTTGCTGGACTCAAGTCCACTGCCAGTCTCAGCCGTCTCTAAGGTCATCTATAACACCAACAGTCTGACCTGAGTCCACAGACCTCTCAGCAACCCCTCGGACGGATTCCTTCGGAACACTTTCGACGCGCTCCATGCAACTCGAGGTTTCCTTTCTTGAGGGTAGTGTCCCCTTTCGATTTCCTTTTAAAACCAAAAGGGCACCCGCCAAAGAGAGGCCACCATCATACCACGACCGGCAGTTTCGCCGGGGGTATCCCATGAAATCCGCCCCCAGGTCGACGGCATATGCCCGCCTGGCGCGCTCTCCCGCGGGCCTGGCGGAGCGCGGCGGAGCTCCGCGTGGAGGTTTACACAGCATTTGTTTCAGCCAGGGTTGCGGGAAAGGACCACTTCTGTGATACAACAAAAAGGGCCTAACCCCAAAGTCTACCCCCATATACGAAGGGGGAGATTCTCTTGTATCACAGAAGCGGGAATAAACCCCTTGATCCCACAACCCTGTTTTCAACTATTGACACTCAGCTGAACATGGGCCAATCTGATTTGAGTTGCAAGTGAAGAGGCCCCTACCGGCGACTCGAGTCCAAATGGCTGGAATGAAATTTGTATTTCGTCTGGTCGTTTGCCAGTTAGGTTCTCTTCGATTTCGTCCACATGCAGCTCATAAGGGGAAGTCCCAGCTACTCGTCACCTCACATGCTACAAGAAAGCTGAAAGTCTGACTTTGAGGGTCCCGAACGGGCCCTCTTGGACGAGAGTAACGGAGTCCAAATAAGTCACACACCAGAAGTAATCCATTGAGGCACCTTGGGTGAGCGCATGCTCCCAGCCATTCCCAGGCTATGCCTAGATCCTATCCCTCAGGCGGCCTTTGGGCTCTCAAAATCGGCCCCGAGAGATCCGCCGGCAGAGAGGGTGGCGTCCCTTCAGAACTCACCTGAACGGGTCGTTACCCTTAACAAAAACTTGCTGGTGCGATAGGTAGGGAATGAGGCAATGAACCGGGGCTTTGGTCCCCTTCAAGGAAACCACAAGGGCTGGTTTACAGGGGTCACTCCTTCATTCCCTCATTCCCTGGGCACCAGCAAGAAAAGGGGACACACCGAAATAAAACCAAAATAAATAAAACCAAAATAAAACCCAAAAAGGAGACGGGCTTGGCGAATCCCTCGAATCTATTTTCGGACGCCTTCGCGGCGCCAGCTGGGCCGCGCGGGCCGCGAAGGAACACCCGGATCTGGCGCAGGCGCTGCAAGAAATGGGCTGGGCCTCTTTTTTTTGTACCCCAAGAAAGGGGTGGCTTCCAGGATGATACCCAAGCCAAAAGGCACCATGCTGTGGAGGGTCCCTTTCCAACAACAAAAAAATGCGGCACCCAGTTGAACCATTAGCCAGGGGTCTTGTATATCTGCGTGAATTCGCCAAACTCAAAAAATGGGTGGCAAACCCTGCTCTCCAAAGAAAGAACCCATACAAACGGTTGGTTTCATTTTGAAACCCTCTCAGCACATCTGAACGTTTTTGTTTGGTCGCATGGCCATTCACCAAACCCACGGTCGTTGGCAAAACATGGGTCTTCATACATGTAGCCTACACAAATGACAGGAACTGGCAAGGAAATTGACCCGAGCAAAAAACATACGTCGCATGGAATGCCAAGCACCCCGAAAAGGTAGTAGGTCTGGTCGTTTCAAGTCTCACAAGCTGCCTCCGTCAGTCATTGCGTCCGGCGAGTCCTCATCGCCTCTTCCTGTGCAGTGAACGGGCAGCACAGGGGGGCGTGCTCACAAAAACGAAGGACCTGTCGGCTCCTCCAGGTTTCGACCTGACTCTTTCTCCTCCAGACTCCCACCCCCACCATCTGCTCACAAAGAAGAAGGACCTCTGCTTCGTTGCAAAGAAAACAAGCTATTGCCTATCTTGATTGTTGGTCACTTTAAAAAAAAAAAAAGAAGAAGAAGAAAACATCCACGACTGAGCCCCCGCCATATTGGGGGCCGAAGGAACTGGAGGGGATTCTTCACTTGCGCGGGAAAAAACCTCAAAGAACACGGGTTGACTGATCCGGGGCTGACCTTCTCCTGAGGTACATGTTCCTCTCACAGAAGAAAAAGCACCACGAGATGTTCGGTAGACCGCAAGGTTTTGAGCTGGACCTTGCTAGGCAGTGGAGCTGGGCAATCCAAGGCCTGACGATACACACGCTACCTCAGCTATTGCCGCCAGGCAAAAATGTGATTCTTGCTGCTGGTCCATATTTAGCGAACCATCAAATTTGAACAACAAGCTCCCGGTAGGGGACGGTCACAGTTGAAGCTGAACTCAGCTTCCGACCTCTTTGCCGCTCTCTCAGCTTCATGCTTATCCCAGGCAACTTCCCGCTAAGTCGTTCCTTCCCAAATCAAGGCATTGCCTGAAATAAGGAAACCCGAATGGAACCAACCGTAGAGACATTTCTGGAGCGCCATCCAGCAAACTCGCTATCCTGGGCTGCAAATAGTCTGGGTTGGGAACCACCGCACAGGGGTCCACAACCTCCCGAAACCACGTGGGGAAGAATGGGGGGCTCCTTCCTCTTCTCCGGCCTGCATGTGGTGCCGGCCGCCTGGACGGCACATAGCCCCTTGCAGGGCCTGGCGATGCATCGGTGCGTAAAACCAGCAGGAAACTACTACTTTGTTTGGGTGGTCCAAAATTATGAGGCAAACCCTCCTCGACCGACTCTGGGCCATGAACGATTCGGCGCCGGTCGCAAGTGAGAACAGGAGGCATGGCTTTGCCTCCAAATAGGAGAGCCAGAACAATGGTTGGTTTCCCATGCGCTTCCCCAACAGGGGGCACTGAGCCTCAAGACTCGCCCATCACACCAAACAGCCTGCTCCCACAAACGCACAGACCGTCACCCTCCACAAGGCTCGGCACCTCTTCCGAACTGCGGCTCCTCAGCCCGACCTGCCAAGAAACAAGACAGCCAAGGTAAAGGAAGGAAAAGAGCCACCGGGATTGGCATCCACCAACGATGGAAGAGGTCACCACAGGATTCAAAGCGACATAAAGGTGTGGCCCCTGGTTGATTGATTGGTCCAGACGTACTGGCTCCATTGTGGTACCCAAATCCCATAGGGCCAAAGGATCAACGAGGGCAGCAAGCGGTCCTCACCTATGTTGGTTGGAAACGAAGCCCTGCCATGAAGGAGGCTTCACCAGCCGTTCGGGGAATTCACGCTCTTGACATTTTCATGAGCAACGCATAGGTATGTAAGTTGCTCCGCTTCCGGCAAGGCCAAGGTTCCGTCAAGCCCATTCTGGGCTCTGAAAGCGCAGTCTGCGCTTGTGCTGTAACACCAGGCGCAGTCTGCGGCCCTCCGCGCAGCGTTGGCGTGCAAGGTCGTCTGTTGCCATTCACCTCTGCAAAAGCTCCGCAGGCCTCGTCAGCTGCGCAGCAAGAATCGACCGCGCGAACGCCAACTCGCTGCCTAGATCGAGAAGTTGCGAGTCTGGCCCCATCTCTCCCAGTCCGGAGCCAGAGCCACTTGGGCTCCTGGTCGCGGTCCGCGCACATCTGGTTGTTCGGCAGGGCTCGCTCGACCTTGTTTTCATTCTCCCGAGAGTGGCATCTTCAGCATTTCCAGCTGGCACAGAGTTGTCCGCCTGACACGTCAGAGTTCTCCGCGTGGTGCGCCGGATTTGTCATCCGCCCGACGGCTCCCCGCGCAGCCAGGCTACAGCGGAGGCGGGCATCGCGGAAGCCGCGGAGGAAGACGCCGCGGACGCCGCGCGGCTGAAGAGGAAGTCCTGGCCGGCGGCTTTTTGGTTCAAGAGTCCAACAGCCAAACCCGGCCTTGAAAGGAAACCACGGGTTGTTGTTGTTGTTTTGTTTTTTTTTGTTTATCTAAAAGCCGGTGGGTTGGGTGTTCGTGAAAACCCAATGGAGGCTTGAGAAGAGGATATCCCACGCCTGGCAGTCCCGGCCGCTCGGCTGCACCGAGCGCCGCACCGTGCTGCTAATCGGCTCACCTCGGCGAAGATGAGATCAATGCTCAGCAGCACGTGCAAAGGGGTCCCGTCTGGGGGAATGAGACAAAAAGAAGGCAGCATCACACACACACACACACACACACACACACACACACACACACACACACGCAACACGCCTTTCTAGGTGCCGTTTTGGAAACCAGTGGAACGAGAAAAGCAAACACACACTGCCAAGTCTTCCTCCGAGTCTCCTTCGCTCTCCGACGCCGAGGTCTCCCTCCGCTTCGCATGCGCCGCCGGATTCGGCGGATTGGGCGGCTGCTCGGCCACCATGTGCCGCACCACGTAGCGGTGAGCCGCCAGGGCCCTCCTCAGATCCGTCTCGGTCTGGTGCAGCAAAAGCAATCGCTGCTGCACCTCGTGCCTGGGCCGGACCAAAAGGCCCAAGACATGGCGCCTGCTTTTCGGGCCCTGAAAGATCCCCTAAAAGTTTCGCCTCTTGGTGGGTGAAATGGAAATCTTTACTGAAGCCCCAAAAGCTACAAGGCGAAGGGGATGGCTGGGAGCCCCCTACTTTGATGTCTCTTTCCTGCTTAAAAAGCACTCCAGAAATAGACTAGGTTGCTTTTCCAGACCTCACACTCCCAAGACTAAGTGGATCTAAGTAGAACTAGCCACTACTAAACCGATACTGAGCCAACAGATTCTCTGGCGTCCCCCCTCGATCTGCAGGGCCCCCGAGAGCGAAGCTGCGTCTGCGCGCCCTTTTTTCCATTCCTTACCGCATCAGTGTTTGACGTAAGTGACAAAACATGTTCCTAGAATGATACGTATCCCTAGACATCTAGGATCAGGAGGAACAAAAGAGTTCTGTCAGTGCGAAAGGAAACCAGGGCAGGTTTGGATTTCATCACGTGCCAGAAATGAGTGGGACCAAACTGAAATCAGTTGCTTTGTCCTCAAACTGACCTCGCGGGTTCTGTCAATCGAGGAGCGCCCGAAACCCGTTGACTTGTTGGTTCAACTAACATGGTTATAAAGGTTTCTTTAAAACGCATATTTAGACTTTACTATAACCCCAATCAAACCAAGGAGTGGTTGGGCGCTGCACCAATTTGCTGTGGCAAGTCCAAGCAGTTTGCTAAAACTTGGAGCAGCGCGCCTCACATGGAACGTTGTCAATCACATTGCAAGCCTTCTCGGGACCTCGATTTTGGGGTGATCATGTGGTCCTTTCTGCAGAGACCCCTCGCATGTCAGTTTGGGAGGCGGGTCCTAGGGGCCACTTCCAAAGCCCGACAGAAAAACACCTGCCACCAACCAACCCAAAAAAAGACCCCCCCCCCCCCCCCCCACAACCCCCCAACCGCCCCACCCCCCCCAACCCCCCCCCCAACTCCCCCAACCCCCCCCCCCAACCCCCCCAATCC
The DNA here is from genome assembly GCA_963377175.1 of Effrenium voratum. Taxonomy (NCBI): domain Eukaryota; class Dinophyceae; order Suessiales; family Symbiodiniaceae; genus Effrenium; species Effrenium voratum. Next base: position 249,149 of record CAUJNA010000713.1, on the reverse strand, counting down.
CCCCCCCAACTCACCAGGCCCAAGGCGCCCAGGCTCAGACTCCCCGCTGTCGAGCCGAAGCCGGCTGCACCTCGGACGCCACATGGCTGCCTCTATGGTCGCAGTGTGCACGTGTGCATGCTGCATTGTTGCTGTGTTTACGAATGCTCGTCTGTATACGTGTCGAGTTGTTCACGTGTGCATGTTCATATGCGGAGACATATTCATGTACATATGTGTGTACATGTTCATGTCTACATGCCCACGTGCATGACAAATCCGCCGACCCCATGCCTGGTCCAGAATGGACCATGCTTTCGGCATGGGGGCGGTGTGTTCTGTGTTGCTTTTGTTGATATGCTTTCTATAAGTTTAATGTGAATATGATTATGTAGATATATATATATATATACCTATATGTCCCTTGGGGCGGCCCTTGGGGCTGGTTTCTACGTCGGCTGGATTTCTGGATTTCTGGATTTCTGGATTTCTGGATCTGGATTTCTGGATCTCTCTGGAATTCTGGATTTCCCCCCCCTCCCCCCCCCTCCCCCACCTCCCCCCCCCCTCCCCCTTCCCCCCGGCTTCTTCCCGTGTCTTCCGTAATCTTCCGGCTTCTCCCAGTAATCTTCCGTAATCTTTCGGCTTCTTCCCGTAGTCTTCCGTAGTCTTCCGGCTTCTTCCCGTAGTCTTCCGTGGTCTTCCGCCTTCTTCCCGTAATCTTCCGTAATCTTTCGGCTTCTTCCAGTAGTCTTTCGTAGTCTTCCGGCTTCTTCCCGTAGTCTTCCGTAGTCTTCCGTAGTCTTCCGGCTTCTTCCCGTAGTCTTCCGAAATCTTTCAAGCTTCTTCCCGTAAATTTCCGCAATCTTTCCGGCTTCTTCTCCTAGTCTTCCGATACTGTTTCGGGACCAAACAACGCGCGTGTCCTGTGTTCGGGCTTCTTCCCTAGGCTTCGGGTAGTCTTCCCCCACCCCTCCGCCCCCCCCTGTGTCTGTCTATGTCTGTCTACGTATCTGCATCTGTCTTCGTGTCCGCGAAGACCCCCCCTGCCCCTGCGTGTCTGTCTGTGTCTCTTTGTGTCTGTCTGGGTCTGTCTGCGTCTGTCTTCGTGTCCGCGAAGACCCCTTGCGTGTCTGTCTCTGTCTCTTTGTGTCTGTCTGTGTCTGTCTGTGTCTGTCTACGTATCTGCGTCTTTCTTCGTGTCCCCCCCCCCGCGTGTCTGTCTGTGTATTTGTGTCTGTCTGGCTCTGTCTGCGTCTGCCTGCGCATCTGCGTCTGTCTTCGTGTCCGCGAAGACCCTCCCCCCCCGCTGCGTGTCTGTCTGCGTGTCTTTGTGTCTGTCTGTGTCTGTCTACATATCGCGTGCTTTCTCTCGTCCCGGGCCGAAATTCTAAGGTGTGTGGGGGCGGCGGAACCAGGGGGCAGGCCATTAAATAAACGCCTGTTTTGTGTATCTGAGTTTTTGTGTGTATATGTGTCCCAGCTACTGCATGTCTGGTGTGCGCTGGCAAGTGACAACTGAGAGAATACCATGAGTGCATACACGGATGACTGTGTCTCAAAATGAGTCCCATGAAGTCGTGTCGGAGGTATGTTTCGAGGACATATTATATACGGTGCATATCAACTCGGGAATATAGGATTGCTCTGGCAAGCTGGTGCATGGGTCCACGACCTGCTGGTAAGCAGAAGCCTACAGGTCTTGTCTTCAAACAAAGGCCCCGGCGTGTGATTAACATGAGGAAAACGTTCCTGCAAACACAATGACATGATGTGCTGCACCAACGTCCGCCATCAAGCCTCATCATCGTCATCACCATCACCATCACCATCACCATCATCATCATCGTCACCATCACCATCACCATCACCATCACCATCACCATCATCATCATCATCATCATCATCATCATCATCATCATCATCATCATCATCATCATCATCATGCCACCGCCATCACCACCACCACCAGCACCACCACCAGCACCACCACCACCACCACCACCACCACCATCTTCTTCATCGTCATCCTCGTCATCCTCGTCATCCTCGTCATCCTCGTCATCCTCGTCATCCTCGTCATCATCATCATCGTCATCCTCGTCATCCTCGTCATCATCATCATCGTCATCATCATCAGCAGCAGCAGCAGAAGCATCATCATCACCTCGTACAGTTGGTGTATCTGAAACAATGCAACCCCAGCTCACCTTCATCGCAAGCGCGGCCGGTCGCGCGACCCAACCTTCGGGGCCCCAACGCGTCGCTGGGAGCCACCAGGCTGGCGCGCTCCGCACGCTCCTGGAAGCGCAAAGACGAGGCTCTGTTGGAAGGGTTGGGACCCAAGGTGGCGTCCATTTTCCCCAAACTGGGGCAGAAATCGAGGAATCAAAGTATGCCTGTATGTTATTTAGCAACCGTATAGTGGCTGAACCCCCGAGGGAAGTGGCTTCGAGGTACTGCTTTCATCATGGAGTTGGGCCCAAGGAAGTCAAACACACACTTGGGGGCGGTGTCCATTTACTCAAAGTCTGTCTAGATTGGAAAGCCCCCACATTGGCTCATTGGCCCCTTGAGCAAAATGGCAACATGGATTCTCTGCTCATGCGATCCAGCCCTCTTGGCAAGGCCGGTGGCTAGGAAAAAAACACTTGGCTTCTGTTGGTTGACTTGTCGTTCTACACGAGGAGGAGAACAAATGTGCTGCTGGTACAGAAACCCTCACAAGGTCCCCTTATTCGCGTTCAAAGAATCGAAAGGGTGAATTCTCCTGAGAACGAAATGACAAATCACAGACCTCAATCAACATATCCAAAACCTGCTCGCGCATGAGGTGCATTGACAAAATGGCGGAGCCCCCACGCTTCAAACGTGGCACCAAATGATGCCAAGGTCCCAAAAAAGACCACTATCATGACAAGCTAGCATGGTGCAAACTCTGATCTCTCTCTCTCTCTCTCTCTGTCTGGCTCTCTGTATTGGTTCGGGCCCCCGAAGCCCTACAAAAATGGGCACTAGATTTGTGGCAAACTCCACAGCACTTGCCAGAAAACCACACAACGCTTCTCTCTGCCCTGAGAAGCTAGCGAGCACAATCATAACCTGCTCTTAACCAAATCCATGAATCCTGGTTTTCATGGTTGCGTCACTTTCAGCTTGAAACCCTCATGCTCCTCCGTCTTCATCTTTTCCTGAAGCTTGTCTCTGGCCGCGGTGGCTTCTTGAAGCTCGTCCTTGTGTTTCTTCACATCCCCAGCAAGCTCGGCATGCTCCGCACGCCACTCTGCCGTGCTTTTCTCTGCCCGCCTCAGCACAACAACACAAACTGGTCAAGAGCCAGTTTGTCATCGATCTACAAGACAAACACGACTTCCCTAAACTAAACACAACTACTCACAGTGGCCCCAAACCTGGAGCAAGCACGAGATTTCACACCAGGCAGCAAGAACTTTTGGACCAAAATAGCTCAAAGGCCACTCTCGCAAGTTTCCAGATTGAGACAAGGCGCGCAACTTCCTCCTTCAATTCCTCCACATTCTTTGAAGCCGCCTCTGTCCCCGAGCTCTGCGCCTCTTTCAGCTCCTGAACAGCTGATTTGGCAGTGTACTAGGCGCAGATTGGGCACATTGGCCGACACTGCGGCAGCGAATCCGCAGGACATATGACCTCATTGACATCTGACATGGGCGAGTCCCAACTGTTGCTTTCACCACGAGCAACACAAATGACAAACAAAGGTACATGCAAAAAGCACTCGAGCGACATCTCGGAAAGTTCAAAAAGCAACCCACAAGCTCCTCCGCTGATGTCTTCATCTCTTCCTGGAGCTTGTCTCTGGCCGCGGTGGCGTCTTGAAGCTCGTCTTTGTGCTTCTTCGCATCCCCAGCAAGCTCGGCATGCTCCGCGCGCCACTCAGCCGTGCTTTTCTCTGCCCGCCTCAGCACCACATTGGAAACTGGTGAATAGCGAGGCAACAGCCAAAGTTAGGAATAACATCGGGCCAAAGGGGCTGAAATCTCATCGACGTACGAGACAAGGACAACATCTCTAAACTCCCCAAACTAACCACAACTGGGAACAAGCACGAGACTTCACACCGGGCAGCAAGAGCTTTTGGACCAAAGTAGCCCAAAGGCAACTCCCGCAAATATTCGAGCATTGAGACAAGGCGCGCAACTTCCTCCTTCACTTCCTCCAGATTCTTTGAAGCCGCCTCTGCCCCCGAGCTCTGTGCCTCTTTCAGCTCCTGAACAGCGATTTGGCAGCGTACTAGGCGCAGATTGGGAACATTGGCCGACACCGCGGAAGCCAGTCGACATATGACATGAGCGGGTCCCAACTATTGCTTACACCACCTGCATCACAAATGACAAACAAAGGTAGATGCTTCTACATCTGGGAAAGTTCAAGAAGCAACCCACAAGCTCCTCCGCTGCTGTCTTCATCTCTTCCTGGAGCTTGTCTCTGGCCGCGCTGGCTTCTTGGAGCTCGTCTTTGTGCTTCTTCGCATCCCCAGCAAGCTCGGCATGCTCCGCGCGCCACTCAGCTGTGTTTTTCTCTGCCCGCCTTAGCACCACAACGGTGACTGGTCAATAGCAAGGCAACAGCCAAAGTGAGGAATAACATCGGGCCAAAGGGGCTGAAACATCATCAATCTACAAGACAAACACGACATCCCACAACCAACCACAACTACCCACAGTGGCCCCAAGCCTGCAACAAGCACGAGATTTCGCAGCCGGCAGCAAGAGCTTTTGCCCCAAAACAGCTGAAATCTCAAGCAACCGCATCCCGCAAATGTTCAAAGGCAACTCCCTCAAGTGTTCAAGCATTGAGACAAGGCGCGCAACTTGCTCCTTCAATTCCTCCAGATTCTTTGAAGCCGCCTCTGCCCCCGAGCTATGTGCCTCTTTCAGCTCCTGAACAGCCGATTTGGCAGCGTACCAGTCGCAGATTGGGAACATTGGCCGACACCGCGGCAGCCAGTCGACATATGACATGGGCGGGTCTGAATCGTTGCTTTCACCACCAGCTTCAAACGTAGATGCAAAAAGCACTCGAGCGACATCTCACAAAGCTCAACAAGCAACCCACAAGCTCCTCAGCTTCTGTGTTCATCTCTTCCTGGAGCTTGTCTCTGGCAGTGGTGGCTTCTTGAAGCTCGTCCTTGTGTTTCTTCGCATCCCCAGCAAGCTCGGCATGCTCCGCGCGCCACTCAGCCGTGCTTTTCTCTGCCCGCCTCAGCACCACAACGGAAACTGGTCAATAGCAAGGCAACAAAGTTAGCAAGCGTCAAAGGGGCCAAGGGGCTGAAACATCCTCGATCCACAAGCTATGCTCCGACGACTCCAAGACTTTCAGGTTTCAAGGAAACATCAGACTCGCTGACCTTGGCCCAACCCCGCGATACGCCAAAAACAAAATGTTCAGAGCTTCGGTATCAAATAATCTCAGCGAGACCCGGACGCCCCCCAGGTAAAATGCCCTTCTGGGGAATCGCTCTTCCCTATGTTGGGTTGTTTGCAGGGCTCCTTGAAGCATCCAAAAACCACCCGCTTTACACTGAGAGAACCTCTACATCAGCTGGAAGAATGCGAGTTTTTGGCTGGGCCCAAAAACGTATCCTTTTAGGGGCCCTGTTTTTTGTTTTTGCTTTTCCCCGGATCGGGAGTATTCTGCTTCGAGAGTTAGGAGAGCTCCTGTTCATGGCTAGGAGGGAATGCGGTGGGGGCACTGCTAAGGAGTCCGGCAACGAGGCCCGAGGCCCGCGCGCGGCTTCCTCCCGGGACTCCGCCTGCTTGTTCCGTGCCTCCGTCAGCTCCTGGGGCATTGGCACGGGCGGCTTTCCTTCACATATGAATGACAGAGAATATGTGTAGGCAGGAAAGGGAAGAAAGAAACCAAACCAAACCAAAACAAAGTAATGAACCAACCAGACCGACCGACCGACCGACCAGCCAACCCACCGACCGACCGACCGACCGACCGACCGACCAGCCAACCCACCGACCGACCGACCGACCAACCACCCGACCGACCGACCAGCCAACCCACCGACCGACCCACCGACCGACCGACCAGCCAACCCACCGACCGACCGACCAACTAACCCACCGACCGACCGACCAGCCGACCAACCGACCGACCGACCCACCGACCAACCAACCAACCAACCAACCAACCAACCAACCAACCAACCACCAGACCAAGGGTAACCCCAATAGTCCAAGGAGGCCCAAACATGCCTTAACGGAGGCTCTCTGATCCATGATCCCAACCTCCCAGTTGAAAGAGTCAGCAAATGCGATCCATCCAACACCTCGAAGGGATATCAAAAGGAAGCAAGCCGTTTGGGGAATCCTGCACGTTCGGGGTGAGATCATTCATGCTTCTAAAAATGGCGGTCCTTGCTTCCCCGGTGGCCATGGAAAGGGCAAATGTGGTATCCCAAGTTTGGTCAATGCTTTTTCAGGCAAAGTCGCCAAGCAACAGACAGAAAAGACCAACGGTTGCAGGGTCCGAAGTGAAGCACATGGCAGCGTTGTCACTTGAAGTGGCCCGAAGACCTCCCTTACACCTCCCAAACCAGTACCTTTTTCGGGTGGGTGAATTGCAAGAGCGCGTTCTTCTGCGAGAAAAAAAACATATCGGCACCAATGGAGATCCTTTTTCTCTTTTCCTCAGGAATGGATTTGGATCCGATCCTGCTTCAGTGCCGCCAGCGCAAGCTCGCTTGCCGCGCTCGAGCCTCGGCACGGGGGTGCCAAGGGGCCTATTGGATTCAAAATCACGGGCCCCGCTTCTTACGACCCATAAACCCCCTTATTGTTGGACTCCCCCGCCCGGGGTTGGCCCCCACGTACCCCTCCCATAAACCAGTTTTTGGACTCAACCCAGGGTTGGCCCCCCTGCGCCCCCTTCCCGCCCCCACCGGCCAAAGGGGCCGTTTTCCGCTTCCACCTGGGGCAGCTGTTCCTGCGCTGCTTTCAGTGCATCCTTGGCGGCCGCCAGCTCCAAGAGCCTCGCTGAGGCAGAAATGTCATGATGTCATCATTCATGAAATAGTCATTCACCATAAACAAAGCAGACCATTTGGACGGAAAATCGTTTGGGGACAGTTGCGGAGAGGGCGTGCTTTGTGATTCCCCAAGTTGCCAACACGGCACCTGTAGGGGGAAACCCAAACAAAACCAACAGGACTTCCACTGGCAGAAGTTTGATCCCCAATTGGTCCGACAAAAAAACAAGGCCGAGGAAAGAAACAACAACCCATGTTTCGCGTCGCCTTGGGGTCATCCTTTAGCCCCCTAACAAAAAGACATCCGGGTATGGGTCAAAATTCAGCCACCAGAAACGGGACCGCAGGTGTTAGTCCATGTCTCCATTTACCCGAGTTCCATTCTGGGTACCCTCCCTTCCACTAACATAGCACCTGTGGGAGGGTACCTGGAAGATGATTTTTCCTCTTCAATGGACCCTCCGTCAGGTGCCATGTTAGTGGAAGGGATTCTACTTTGGACCCGCAGCCACCCCCCGTCTCGCCCGAGCCGCAGCTTGGCGTGGCCGCCCGTTTCGGCGCCGGACGCGTCCTCAGCCTCGGGGTCCTTCTCTGGTCCTTCACCATGCTGGCGCTGCTCCAGCACCGCGCCTCATGGCCGAGGGGCCTAATGGACGGCCCTTCAGCGTGGTGGGAGCTGGAATTTCTAGGCTGGAAAAAGGGACCCCAGCAAAAAACTAGACCTTTTCTTGCCTGGAAAATGTGGAAAACAAAGGGACCCCAAAAAAAGAAGGGGGGGGGGGGGGAAAAAAAAGAAGGGGAGCTAATTCTGGAGAAGAAATTCGCTTCCCCGGCATTTGCCCGGCCATTCAAGGACGTGCCCGAGCTTTGCGGGCGGACTGTTCATCTTACAGGGAGCCACGCCTCACGCTTTGGACAAATCGTAAGTTGGCGCGTCTAACCGTTTACGGGAACCTGATAAGCAGGCTCAAGGGACATCCAAGTAGGTTTCCATAGTCGTGGTCGCCAGGCAGCAATACCAACCACCAATGAAGGAAAAAACAAGCCCGGATGGTATCCCCAACAGCCCTGGAACCCCCCTGAATCCTCCTTTTGAACCCTCCCTGAAAGCTGCCCCCAAACCACCCCAGATCTGGGCAGGGACCCCATAGCTTTCGGCTGTTGGGGAACAATAAATGGTAGTAGTCGCCATGGTAGTCGCCCGGCAATACCAACGACCAACGAAGCAAAAAGACAATACATCACCGCGCCAGGCTGCGGCTGGACCGCAGCGCCTCCGCTTGCACCACACTGAGCCGGGACCGCCGGTCCCGCCGCGGCCCGGCGCTGCCCACCTGCACGCGCGGGCCGAAGAAAGTGGATGCTGTCGATGCCCCTGGTCTCCTAAAACCCCGGGTTGGCCCAAAAACAATGCTCAAAGAACTGGAAAAAATAGCTGTACGTCTGGAGCAACTTGCGTAAACTCCCCTCGACATGAGAAGAGGCTGTGAAGATCAACAAGGAGTTGGCAATGCGCAACATGGTCAGAACTAGGGATCCGCCTCACAATTGTCGACACGTTGCCAAAGCAAGGACTTGTCTTCAGTCTTTTGGCAATTCTGAGGCCCTGCTTACTGCAAGAGTCCCATCCATTGCTTACGTATCATTTGAGCGCCTTGCGATGGAAAGGTCTGTTCCTGAAACTCCACTTGACTTCATCTCGGAATGGGAGACCCCAAACCGGGGAGTTTCCATCTTCAGCTTCCTTTTGACATCCAAAAAAAGGGGTGAAACACATCGCCTTGCGATCATGGTCCACGCTCACACCAACAGAATCCAAAAATGCAACGCTGAGGTGAAATCAGTCGCACACTACCTCTTGAAGATCCCGATTGTGGTGATTTGTCGAGATTCTTGTTTGAAGGGAAATGCCATCAACATGGCTGGCAAAACTACTCCGTGCAAATGGCGTCCACCTCAAAAGTCTCTGAAGATTCAAAGTTCTCCAGTGAACCAGGGGGCACAAGCTGCTCTCTCATATAAACAGGGTCTGTCCAATGCAGGGGCAACGCTTCTTGGAATGTTAGAAGGGAAACCAAAAGGAAGTCACCCATTTGGAGACCCGACACAGCCATTGCCAAAGCAAGAATGGTTGCATCCTACCAAGTGTCCGACGTAAATATACACCTGCTCTGGACTCACAGGGTTCCTTGTTTTTGCCCCAAGCGTGCGAGGACCCGCGGCTGGCTCCCTTTCCCTCCGCCCTCGCCCCCGACTCAACTCGCCTTCGGCTCTTCCATGACGTCCGCGCCGCCATTGCGCGGACGGCGAAGCGGCTAACCGAAGCCCGGCCAGGTGGAAAGAACCCGCACAATCTCGGCCTCTGGACAACTGGATACGTGCAATATGTTCACAAAACCTTGCTGAGTCTGAGCAAGTCATCTGGCTGCTTCTTTGTGCGAGGCCCTTTCGCTTGGGAGACAAGCCTCCCCGTGCACCCGTGTCTCGGCCTGGGAAATGTTACTCCTCTTTGAATTAACCCGAGCCCAACAGGGGGCGTGGCTTTTGAGTTTCGTGCCAATCACTGAAGTATCCCAAACATGCCGTTTGGGACTTTGCAGACAGCATGTTCCTCCTGAGGGGTCCAATGAAACCTCGAATGAATGTTTTGCTGGAACACCCATTGGGTTGATGCAAAGGGGAAATATACTATAGGGGGTCCCGATTCGCAGACAAGCGCAAAATTCACAAAGGGCCACCCCGTCCAAAACAGAAGGAGTACAGGGACGACACCGGGTTGTTGGGTTTTGGGGAGAGTTGGGGTGATGACCATGGTCAGGACTAAACTCATGCACGCGGTCGGGTCTATCAGCAGCTTGGCGTCCAAAACCCCCCCTCTCCACCGTGCCTGGAAATGCAGTGCCTGCCACGCCAAGCAGCGAGCGCGGATCTTGACTCGCCCGTTTACAGTATGTGCCCGCGCTGTAGCAGACCCCCTGAGGTTGCCGGCTGCTTGGGGCAGGTTGCTTCACAAGTGGCTCAAAGTTAGGGAACCAGGCCCCTTTTCCCAACCTCCCCCCAGACCTCCATGACCAAACAGACAAAAAGGGTTGGGCCCTTGCAGACCAGGGATGCCAAAAAATATCATGAAACATTCTCAAGCCACTACTTCTCAAAGAGCCTCGCTCTGGTCTCATTGAAGGGAGCCAAAAACGATGCTTCTTCAAAATCTGTCTTGCCCTATTTCCGCCTGAACCCCCCAGCACCCTCCCGGCTCCCCCCGCCCCCTCCAGAACCGCCAAACGACACTTGGTCCCCTAAAACCCAAGTGATTGATTCGCATCCAGATCTGCCTACTGTGTCGCTGGAAAAGGAGGTGACTCCTTTGGCTGACAGCTTCTGCCAACCATGTTCCATAACCATCCAGGCAAGCTACAACAGTTCACACACCTACAAAAAGGAATCCACAGGTGAGCCGACATCGGTCGCAAACCGCAACAAGCACCACGTCGCGACGTCATTCGTGCAAAACCCATCTGCACAAAAACAAAAGCGACCGCAGCTTGCATAACAGAAACACCCCAGGTTAACGACACAAACTCATCTCGACACCCCCCTCCCCTGTGGATTGCGATTGCGTGTCCCAGCCCCTGCGGACATCGCAGAAAAGCTAAAACGCCGAAAACGGCGAAAACGGCGAAAACGGCGAAAACGGCGAAAACGGCGAAAACGGTGCTACGGTCTTACCGTTCCCGCTGTTCTGGCCGTTTTCGCCGGGCCATGCACTTCTCAATTTCTGCTGTCCGCAGTGTTGTAAGATCATCTGGAAATTTATTTCATTCATGGTTTCATGGTTTCATGTTTTCATTCATGTTTTCTTTGATTAATTCATTCCTTGAATATTTGATTATTTCATTCACTCATTCTTTCTTTCATTCTTTCATTCATTCATTCATTCATTCATTCATTCATTCATTCATTCATTCATTCATTCATTCATTCATTCATTCATTCATTCATTCATTCATTCATTTCATTCCTGCATTTCATGCCATGTCATGTCATGTCATGTCGTTTCATTTCATGCTATTTCATTTCATTTCATTTCATGTCATGTCATTTCATTTCATGTCATTTCATTTCATTTCATTTCATTCATTCATTCATTCATTCATTCATTCATTCATTTATTCATTCAATCGGCGAACGCCGTGAAAACAGGAAAACGGCGACAACGTCGAAAACTAAGCTGAGCAAGCCAGCTACAAAGGGCCAGACCGGCGAAAGTGGCGAAAACTGGAAAACGGGGGTTTCCGCGAAAACGAGAAAACGGCGAAAACGTGACACTAAACTGCGGCAAGCCAGCTACAAAGGGTCAGAACGGCAAAAGCGGCGAAAACAGGAAGACGGGGAAACGGGGAAAACGAGAAAACGGCGAAAACGACGAAAACGGCGAAAACGGCGAAAGCGGCAAAAACGGCGAACACGGCGAAAACGGCGCAAAACGGCGAAAACGAAAAAACGGCGGTTTGCCCGTTTTCCCGTTTTCTCGTTTGCTTCTTTTTAGGCGTCATCCCGCCGGTCCACGGCGCGATTGAAGTGCTTAGCCCCTCCCCCCCCCACGGAGCTCCTACTTTGGCGCACCTCACCTTCCCCCACCTCGCGCCTCGCACGCGGCGATAGGCCGCCGGCAGCTCCAAACCCGGGGCCGCCTCGCAGGGCGCCTGACCGATGACCTGACTTCCCAGCGGTCCCCCTCCCCCCGGCAGCCCCCCCGGGCAGTTCGCCCCCAAAACCCGCCGAATCTATCGGAAAGGCCATGCTCCTTTTTGTCTTTGTTTGTTGGATGACCGGAGTTGGAAAGGCTTTTTTTGTGTTTGCTGGTTCTATGCGGAGGTGGGCTCGGTGCATCCTGTAAACCTGAACTAGGCGGAACACGCCTCACGTGGAGCATCACCTGGACTGTCACAAACTGAGGGTCCAAGGAGAAAACCGAAACTCGCAAGAACAATGGTGGGCCAAGATGACACAGGGCTCCCTATATTTCCCCTGAAAACATCACCCCCACCAAGGGGCACGCACCTTTCATGGAACAAAAAGGTGATGTTTAAAACAACCCAAAAGGGAGATATAGGGACCCCTGTCTGACACCACAGGGCCCAAGACAGGCCCGATGGTTGACCCCGGTGCTGAAGAGAAGGCAAGCCCCCGAAGCCCCCAAGCCCGACCAACTTCCGATGGGCTGGTGCTCGCGTGCCAGCATTTGGTCAAGACATATGCGACTGAATCCTCTCACTCCCACACTGGGATAAATCTCTCAGGTAGCGTGTCCAGTAGGGAGCCTCCAAAACACCAGTCATTCGGGATTGTCTAAGTGGATCGGCATGCTGCTTGGAGCTTCTGATTGACGTCTGCCTTGATACTTACTTGGAACGCCGGGCTGACAAGCCTGGTTCAATCATGAGAAGATGCTCTCCAAAGATGATTGGCAGCCAACATTCTGAGCTTGTGCTTGGACCCCTTTGCCCCCTTGAAAGGCAGCGTTCAACTGAAAAGGGGACAGCGATCCAGGCGTGGCGCGGACGTGGCTCTCCCAAGAAAAAGTTCCACGTCCCAATCGGAGAACATCCCCTCGCCCGCGCGCGCCTTGGCCCTGCCGAACAATGGTGTCATGGGATCACCGGAGCTTGCGGCCAAGCGTATCACAGCTGAGCCCCGTCCCCCGCACCAAGACCTGTCAGGTGCCACGTGTAGCCCAACTCATTTTCAGGGATAAGCTCTCAAAGACGACTCCCAAGAAGCACAGATGTTCTGGCATGGCCTCAAGCGAAAAGAACCGAGCCACCCATTGCCCCCAAGAAAACGGATTGTGCCAAGCCTTCCATGTCAGGAGTGTCCAAAAAACCTTCACTTTGGATCTTCGATCCAAACCAAATCCCTTTGTGAGATCGCTCGCCTTGATTTGCTCTACCTTGTGCTGACAAAAAGCCACAAAGCGAAGGCGTTGGCTCAAACTGTGGCCCCCTCCAATCAAACACCTCGCTATGTCCCATGGTGCTGTTCCTTTTGGAGTTCCCTTCAAGCCAACCGTACCCCCAAAACAGCACATTCCCCGTGAATGTGAGTCAATCTGTCGTCTTCTAGCCATCCAGAAGGCACTAATTCATGCCGGCTCACTCTTGAAATGGCCCCTGGCCCCCTTTAAGGCTCCTACTCAAAATGTCTTTCCAAAGAAGTAAGCTTTCAACTCTCCAAGACAAAAAGAAACGCGGGGCGCGAAAACACGGGGCTTAGCTCAGTCACATTTTTCGCAGCTCGCAACTGGGGGGCCGGGAAGGAGGCGTCCGGTGCCCGACCGGCACACTTTCGCACTCCCTCCCGCACTCTTCCCCAAATGGCGGTGGGTCAAAGCCAATGCTACCCATTTTGGGGTAGGCGAATGCACCACCTATTCTAGAACCTGTTTTAGTGGGGATTGAATCGGATGTTCACCGGGGCTGCGATTTGGATCTTGACCCATGGCCAAATGCCGAAACCATGCACGGGCTTCGCAGTGCATCGCGGCGAAGCGGCGGAGCGGCGAGGCTCGGGGCTCCTGTGGGTGCCACCAGAATGGTAAAGGCTTATCACCAGCATACTCCAGGACATAACAAAGCGACTGATCAACCAAGTAGACGACAACACAAATTTCATTGGCAGGCTGCAACAAATGGTCTGCTGAGCGCCCGAGTTCCTGTTTCGCCGCGCACATCTGTGGGTGGAAAGCCACCAAAGTTTGCATCAGACAGCAAAAGCTCTCGCCTCACGGCCTCACTGCAGGAGCTTGATCCCCGCGACCAGGACCAATCCCTCCATAGTAACCTCGGGGCACCCGTCAGAGTTTGTCCCAAAATGGGAGACCCATCAAAACGGTTGGCTTCCTTTTAACCAGGCACAAAGCTTGTACCGGGAACAGGGGCGAGCCCACCAACAAGATTCAGGTTCCGCAGACTGATCCCAGCGGCTTGTCCAGTAACTACAGCAAACTGTTCGAACAAGCAACCAGCTCTCGCATTGCCGACCTCGCTCGCGTATGTCAAAGCAAATTGCTTTCTCAATTTCATGTTGGTTCCCTTGTCTGAAAATTGTCCCCAAGCTTATTTTGACACAAGCATCATCATGCATCATCCATGGTGCTTGCTCAGCCAAACACCGCGCACAATCGAGCCCCCGGCGGATGCGATTGAGGCGAGCATAAAGCCTGAGCTTTCTTCGGGTGCTTGGATGACGGTGCTTCTCAAAGGGGTTCCCCTCTGGATCAATGCCCCCGCTGAAAGGAACACTTCTGAGTTCTTTCAGCCGCGGACGTTGTTCTCGCCACACCGGGTTAGTTGATTGGCGTGCAAGGCACAGGCCCTTCGAGATGAAACCATCACTTCAGGAGGTGCCCGGGGGTCGACAGGCAACACCGCAACAAGTCATGCGCACAAGCGGCGCTCCACAAGATCCACTTCCTGCTATCTTTCTCCCATCAGCGGGGCGTGCCTCACCAAAAGAACACCAAAACCAGAAACCGGCGGGTTTTGGGTCAGCCGGCTGGTTTCGGTGTGCCTAGGGCAGTGGGGTCGTTCCGCCCCCCGCAACCTCCATACATGAGTTCAGCTTGTAACCGAGGGATATGTGTGGTTGAGGGGGAGCGGATGCTGGGGCCAACATGAGTTTGCCTCGAAACTGCTATGGCCCATGACTGATGTCTTCAAAACCAGGAAGCCCTTCCGGGGTCGGCCTTGCTCCCTCTTTCCAATTTGGGCCACGCTCGATCGGTTTCCTTTCAGGTGCACCAACACAGGCGTTTGCCTTTTGACCCCGCCTTCTGTTTGAGGAAATGAGGATGCCCTGGAAGTGGGTCCTTCTGGGTGCGGTCCCTTTATTTCCCCAGGATCTAAACCCGGCTGAACGCAACCCATAGCGCCAACCAAGACTGCTTCTATGTTCCTTCGTTCCCTCAAACCTCCGGCAACAAACCCTCTCGTGACTCGCACGAGCTGTCTGAACAAGTGCCTGGGATTGTATCCAATCCCACCGATCCATCCCAAGTCAATCTGGGGGGTGTCGTTTCCGCAAGGGGAGGCTTTTAGCCCTTTCATGGAGAAGCTCTCTGATGGGCACAACTAGAAACAGTCCACCTGCCAGGCCCGGTGGTCCCCTTTGCACACAGTTGTACCAGGAATGCGCTTCTGAAGGCTTGGAACATCAACCAACCCCTGCTGGGCGAGGTGCAGAACCCCCCCCTCCAGCTATCCTAGCCCAGGCACCGGGGGCGTGTTTGCCATAGCCACCAGTCGCGTAACCGATCTGGTGAAAGATCCGCCCGAAGACCAAAATGATCTTAGCGCGCCACACGCTTTGCTTGCAGAGGGTCTATCGTCGCCGTTATTCCATAAACAAGGAGGCATCGTGTGGGCACCCTTGCTGCCACGTAACCGATGCGGGAGGGGCACACACACACACACACACCCCAAAAATAATAGAAAGCATAATAGCACATGCAAAACAGTTCTGCCACGATAACCACGCAGCGAATATATGAGGAACACATTGAACCAGGAAAACACTAAAAACTCCTGACGCGACATGTCATCCTTGTTCCCAAGGAAGGGATGTTGGTGAGTTCTCCAGACGGGGATTGACGCACAAACCCAGAGCCTGAATTGCAATCTGCGATACCCTCAACACAGCCCCGTCAGAAATATATATATATATATATATATATATATATAAAAAGGGCTCGCAGGATTGTCTTCTTCTGATGAACCATCAACAACATGACACACCTCGCCTAACCCCTCGGCAAGGTGAAGGTGGACCCGTTCTGTCAAGATGCCGCCAAATTTCGGGGAATGCCTCAAGCCCTACAAACATATTCATAACAACTTGATTGCAGAAATCCCAACCCAACTTTCAAGTCCACTCATGTCTTTGCATGGACTGGCTTATGCGCGGCACAACAGGAGCGCCTTCATCCCCCCCAAGAACAATCCCCGCCCCCCCCCCCAAACAAAAAAGAAAACAAAAAGGAGGCTTCCAGAAGCTTTTCGATCGTCTTAGCGTGCTTAGATCCTTGCTGGGGAG